>JAESUZ010004426.1:1200000-1741399 GCA_017311185.1 Proteles cristata cristata | reverse complement strand
GGAGTCACAGACTGAAACAGGCTCCAGGCTCTGAGCTGGCAGTCAGCACAGAGCCCGACGCGGGGCTCGAACCCACGAACCGCGAGATCATGACCTAAGCGAAAGTCGGACGCCCAACCAACTAAGCCATCCAGGCGCCCCTGATTAAGAACTTTTAACTTAAATCTGGTTTCAGCAAAGTGGAACTTTGTTTATATTTCCCTCCTTCAGGCACAGTGCTTTTTGGGTTTCTTTCCTCACTAATTGCTTTGCTCTTTCTGCCTTATGATTCATCCTCTACTCTTGAAGTACTCAGTCCTTGGTTCATTTTCCTTTTTTTATTTCCCTGGTGATCTCATCCAATGTCATGGCTTTAAACCCCTATATGCTGATGGCTTCCTTATTTATATCTCCACCCCTGGCTTTCCTTCTGCACTCCAGACAACCTGTTCTGCATTTCTGCTTGTAGGTGAAGTAATTAACTCAAACTGAACTTAGATTTTTCACTTTAAACCTGCCTCAGGTGCAGTCTAGTCCATCTTATTTTGTGGTAGCTCCATCCAGCATTCACACACAAAAAAACTTGGAGTCATTCCTAACTTATCTCTTTCACACTTGGCATTCTTGGCTCTATCTTATCTTGAAAATATATCTAGAATCAAGTCACTTCTTACCACCTGTGTTGCTTGCGAGGTTGGTCCTGGCCATCTTATCTCTAGCCTAGATTTCTGCAGTTAGCCTCCTTACTGGCCTTCCTGCTTCTTCCCTAGCTCCCTTTGGTCTTTTTCAACTCAGCAACCAGATCGTATCACTTCTCTCCTTAAAACCCTGCAATGACTTCTCATAGGCAGAGTAAAAGCCTTTAAATTGGCTGTTGTCCCTGTTTGGATCACTTTTCCCCCAAATAATCAACATGACCAATTCTGTACTCTTCAAATCTTTATTCTTCAATTGTTTTTCAAAAGGTCTATCTTATTAGTTTACTTGAAGCTCTACTCCTCTACTTATGATCCCTGTATCCTGCCCTGTTTTCTCCGTGGCACTTGCCACCTTCCAACACACTATATAATTTCCTTGTTGTGTTCATTGTCTCCTTTTTCTGTCCCTGACACACACTATAACCTCTGTGAAGGCACGGCTTTTTGTCTGTTTTATTTGTTGATGGATCTTAAGGGTTTCGGTCAGGTGTTCAATAAAGATTTATTAAATATCTATGCGTTATAAGTGAATTAAATCCTTATTCTGCAGTTTCTCACTGTGATGGATACCTCATTCTTGGACACATGTAGTTTTCAGTTTGCTCCTATCCTATTAAGCAGAGAGCAGAAGAAAAGTGGCAGGAGGCCTTTGGGAACCCCTCGTTGGAGGGAGTGTTGTGGAGATCTTTTGGACCTTCTCTGTGTAATTAGGACCATTGGTTAGGTAACTTGAATGTTTTATCTTAACTTAAAACATTTACTTTTTGTCTTTTTATTTGGATCAATCTCTTTGAGTAGAGGTTACTGATCTTTTTTCTATAAATCATACCCTAAAAGCATTGCCTATGAGTTTCTAGTATTGGTTTCTTTAAAATAGAATGAAAATGTAGGCACTGGGAAACTTTCCAAGTTAAAAATCATTCTAAATTTTCCACTCATTCATCAAGGCCTTCCAAAGGATGTAACTTAGTTTTTACAGAAATAACAATTTTTGTTTTTATTCTATTTAATGGATTTATAGAAATAAGTGAGTATATAGGAGAGTAGACTGTTAGCCAGAAACATTTAGCTTTCTGTGTAGACACCAGCCTATGCATTTTTACCAAGGGGATAAATGTCGTTTATTCCAGTGAGAGAGGTCATTTAAGATAGTTTTCATATTGAGTAAGTTTCATAGGGGCCATAGGATCCTAGCTGCCTATCATTATTAGAGGAAAATATCGTATGTCCATATTTCTTCATTTTGACTGTAACATTTATTAATGTTTATTTATTTTTGAGAAAATGCACGAATGCACGTGCTAGGGGGAGAGGGGCAGAGAGAGAGGGAGACAGGATCTGAAGCCAGCTTTGGGCTGACAGCAGAGAGCCTCATGCAGGGCTCAAACTCAGGAACCTGTGAGATCATGACCTGAGCCGAAATGGGATGCTTAATACTGAGCCACACGGGTGTCACAACTGTTAATAACATTTATGATTGGTTATTGAAGCTTACATGATTTTCAATAATTGTCTATTGTGTGACTTGATGTTATGTTACATTCTCATTAGAAAATGTGGGACAATTATTATTTTTGCACATGAGTCATTTGAGTTGCCAGGGAAACCGTGTGGTCTGGTATAGTAAGCTGGGGGTCAGTATTTAGGAGACTTACAGGTCTTAGACTTTACTAATTCCAAGATTTTATGCAAGTTTTTTTCCCCCCACAGTGGTTGAACTATATAATGTGTGGTATAGTGGAAGAAGCATGTTTGCTAGGGAGACTTAAGTGCTTAGGTTTGGCTTTGCTGTAAGTTTACCGCTTACTGTATATGTGAATTTAACTGTATTAACTTGCTTAAAGTTCATTTGCCTTGCTTGTATTATCTTGCTAGTTGCTACACAAGTGATGGTTAATATTAGAGTGCTTATTTGCTGTTAGTCTCTCTAAACACTTTATGTATGGTGACATATTTAATCCCCTCAAACAGTTTTATGGTATAGGTACTATTTGGTGGAAACTAGGGAGACCGGTTAAATAATCTGTTCAAAGAGCAGGTAAGAGGAGGAACCTGAATGTGAACTGAGGTATTCTGATCTAGAACCCATCCTGATTCATTGAGCTGTTTTGAAAGAATGCTTTCTAATGATGATGATGATGATGGGATCCCTGGCTGGCTCAGTTTTTGGAGTGTGTCCCTCTTGATCTGGGTGTCATGAGTTCAAGCCCCATGTGGGGCATAGAGATTACTATAAATGAATGAATGAATAATAAATAGGCACTGTGTGCAATTAAATCTGTTAGGTATTAGAAAGCCACATTAATGTTACCCAGTTTTTTTTTTTTCCTTCCAGAGTTAGAGGATTGACTCTTAACATTAGTGACTTAAATTTGAGGACTTGAAAATGTTCAAATGGAGAAAATAGTAAAAGCAACTTAAATGCTATATAAAATGTTTTATGTAGAAAGCAGTAGGTAGACTATGCTCTTTCTAGATTCCAAGAAATTTTTCAGGCGCATTCCGGTGAACGTGTGTTATGAGTTACTACCATAACTGCCCACTCTGAAGTGGGAACTTTGTCCCACTTTTTTTTTTTTTTTAACCACTGAACTATAGTTCTTGTAGGTGGTGTTCATGTTGGTGAATGAATGAATTGCTTGATTGAAAATGGTGGAACTCATTGAACCTTCTGCTTGTCAATTGTGCCATCATTCTTCTCTTTTAGCATGGCTAATTGATTTCCATGGAATGCCATGTAAAATGAGACTTCAAAAATAAAGGTTTCATGTTTACTCTTGGGAGCAGAATGGAAACCGATTTAATACATGAATTCCAGAAAAAATATTTTTGTACGTAGTACCAGTTTACCTTGTTGATCAGTAATGTAAGTGTTCTGAGTAAAATGTGTGCATACGTAATTTAGTGATTGCATGTATTTAGATCTAGTTATCTTTGAAATAAATTTGAACAAGCTAAGCTGTACATTGAAAGCTCCCCAGTGTTCTGAATGCTATGTTTGTGAACATTTAAGATGTTTTCTTAAATTTTAATATCTACACACAGGTTGAATTCATTTATGTTGCTTCTGACCTGTATTTAGTTTATTGGGAAGTCGTGTTTATTTGAAATGTGCTCTATAATTCTTTTACAGTTTTCAGTCTGAGGTTGGCTGAAGGTTATGAATTCTGTAAGGTGAATTTCTATAGCTTGTCATATCATTTGGAACTCTTCATATCTGGATACAGTTTCAGGTTTGCTGGTGTATAATCCTTGTGGTTGATACACTGTTGCTAATGAATGGGAGTAGTTTCTTAAATCCCCTCCAGTTTGATCTAGATGTTAACTATAATATTAAGTTAAAATTGGATCCTTTATAAAAGTGACTTAGTCCTATTGCTCTTTTGGTGGTTGGGATGGGAGAGTGTCCAAAAAATTCCATTTAGTTTTAAGTTGAATGAAGTCTTTCTGAGCTTGAAATTTTTGGAGCAGTTTTCAAGTAAAACATACATTTCAGGTTAGCCTTGCAATTCTATGTAAAATATAACCCATGCACTTACCTTGTCTGATAGAGGTAGGGGAGAAAAGAAATACTTTATAAATACAAAATAACTGAAATGAGCAAGACTGAATTCTTTTCTGCTTGTCTAGCCTTATTTATCTGGTATAAATAGGTGAGTGATTACATTCCATATTCTTTGAGTTTTATGTAAGCAAAACATTCCAGCAGCATTTAAAATAACATACTAATTAAAACAATTTTTTTTTAATTTTAGAGAGTGAGCAAGGAGAGGGGCAGTGGGAAAAGATGGAGGGTTTTTGTTTTAAGTTTATTTTCAGAGACAGAGTATAAGCAGGTGAGAGGCAGAGAGAGAGGAGGACAGAGGATCTGAAGCAGGCTCTGTGCTGACAGCAGTGAGCCCAATGCGGGGCTTGAACTCACGAACTGTGAGATCATGACCAGAGCTGAAACTGGAGAGAGGGAGAGGTAGAGGGACAGAGGCGAGAAATAGAGGGAGAAATATTGAGAGATTTTAATTTATATTTACCTCTTTCTACTTGTCATTTTTTTATTTGTTGAAAGTTAAATATTGAATGATTCAGGTGTACAAAAGCATGTAGAACATGTTAGTACAATTTAAAGATGAAATATAAAAGAAATACCTTCATACCAAGTATCTGTACCTTTCACTCAATTTTATTTAAAATTTTTTTGTTAAAAATTAAGTACATGAAAATAAAATATATAACAGAGTAAGGATACAGTAAACAGCCTTGTATCTAATACCCAGTGCAAGAACATTATCCTAACCTTTTATTTCTTTTTGTGCTACTCTTCCCTGCCCCCCAGAAGTAACTATTATATTTGCTTTTTCTGTTTTTATTTTTTTGTGCTTTTTTAAAAATATAATTTATTGTCAAATTGGTTTCCATACAACACCCAGTGCTCATTCCAACATGTGCACTTCTCAGTATTTTTGTACTTTTTTAAAATGTAATTTTACCACATCTATTTATATCCCTAAAATATTTTTTTTATGTTTTGTATTTGCACACTGTAAGATCCTTCTGTATGAGTTCATTTGCAACTTCCTTTTTACCCTCAGCTTTATGGTGCTGTTATTCTTCCACCATCTTGTATCTAGCTCTAATTCATTTACTTTCACTGCTACATGGAATTTCATTACATGAATTTTTTTCACTTTATTGCCTATTGATGGGGATTTGGGTTGTTTCCACTTTCCTTTTGCTATTATAAAAAAAAATGGTACTGTGAACACCTTGCATAGGTGTATTGGTACGCTTGCATACATAAATGTCTCCAGGATAGTGTTTTTAATAATATTTTTGTTACTAACAGTAAGAAGTAAATTTTACATTATGGGATTCAGTACGTTATCAGATGTCCCACATATAGAACGAGAAAGTTTGTTGGAAAAAACTCCCACCCATGTGATGCTAGTCCATTTCATTAAAAATAAGAATGATACTTAAGACCCACTAAGTTAATTTTTGCTGCTCGCTAATGAGTTGAGATTTGCACTTTGAGCAAATTGTTTTGGACTTTCTGTTTTAGGAGTGGAGTTGCTGAATTGTAGGAGGGGTGCGTTTTCAGCTTTATTAGGTAATGCCAAATTGTTTTCTAGGGCACGTGTACCAGTTTCTTCCCCTCACTAACATGTACATATGATGGCTCCACATTCTTGCCTGTGCTTGATAATTGGCAAATAATAGAGTAGGATAGCCTAATGATACCTCGTAGATTTTGCATTTCTGCTTACTGAGAAGAAACATCTTTTCAAATGTTTGCTGGCCATTTTTGTTTCCTTGTCTCTAGAATGCCGTTGATTTTTCTGTTGGGTTGTTTTTCTTTTTGATAGGAGTTCTTTATATGTTCTGCATATTAATTTTTTGCTGATGAGTATCACAAATATCTTTTCCCGCTTTGTGGCTTGTCTTTTTTGTTATATAGTGTCTTTGTTAATAAAAGCTAAAAATTTTAATTTTGTTGATTTTATTAGTATTTTCCTTTTATGATTTATACTTTGTGTTTTGTTTGGGAAATTCTTCCCTACCTCAGGGTTATAAAGATACTCTTTCTTGTCCTCTTATAAATGTAAGTGTTCTGAGTAAAATGTGTGCATACGTAATTTAGTGATTGCATGTGTTTAGATCTAGTTATCTTTGAAATAAATTTGAACACTTTCAAAGTTCTTTGCCTGGAATTGATTTGTGTTCTCTTTTATGCTACTGTTTTCTGTAAAATTTTACTGCTTAGCATTTCAGTTTGTTTTTTTAAGGGCTAGAATGTGTGAATTTAGTAGATGCTTTGAAATAAGTCCTTGAATTACTAGTTTTATGTATTGTCCACACCTTGCCTTTAGAGTCATAAGAATGTTAAAATATGGATAGAGTTTAAAGTATGGATGACTTTGAAGTCTTCACTCTCTCCATATGACATTATAAGAGATTTGCAAACATTTCAGTGATGCCAGGGTTTGCATCTGGTTTTCTTAAGTTGTTATGGATACTTGTGAAGCAGTCTGGTTAATTATTTCTTTAAATAGCAGCTAATTGTGCTTGGTATTTCACAATTTCACCACAGTGCACTGTGAGGACGAACGTCTATATATCCAACTAGTATTAACTATGTATACATGTAATCTGAGGAATCCGATCTTAAATTTTGGAAAATTCTCAGCTCTTCAAATATGGCTTCTCTATTTCACATCTCTTTCGAAAGACCTACATTGGGATCTTAGTATCTTAATTACTCTTTTAAGTTTTTTTCTCTTTATTTTTCTGTGCCTTATACTAGGTGAATTCAGTACTCTATAGCGGTTTACCAATTCTACTCTATTTGGTCTGGACTTCATTTTGTCTGTTGAGTCTGTTTGCCAGTATCTATAGTTTTCGAAAATTTCTTAGATTTGGAGTTGCTTTTTCATATACATCTGTCTATTTCAGTTCTCTCTCTGTTTTATAACCTTTTTGATACTTTAAAAAATGAGTCTCTACCTCTCTGACATCTTTAACATGTTGAAATTTAAAAATCTTTATGAAGACTTTCATAAAACTAATACCATTTTGGTGTTAATATTTTTTTTATTGATTTCTCCCCCTTTCTCATCATTAAATTTCTTCCTAAGGTTTGGGGCTTTGGTTTGTCTGGTTAATTTTGTGTGGAGATTTAAAACACTTTTTTTTCCATTAGTGCTAACCCCCTGTTACTTCTCTTTCCATGTTATTTATTTTCAACTGTTTCTACCTGGCTCACTGTGCCTCTAGTCACAAAGCAGGCCTGTTCTGGAACAGGTTAAAACAAACAAACAAAAAAGCAAAGTGGGTAGAAGTGTTTATAATATGCAGTCTTGTACTGAGAAAGGAGGAGGTGATTTTATATATCTATGTGTGTGTGTGTATAAATATGTGTATATACAGGTGTATGTATATATATGTGTATATAAGAATGTATATATACACATATATATAAATATATATAAATACATATATATATAAATGTATATATACATACATATATATATGTATATATAGCTCTTATTAAAAGTAGAAGAGAAGGGAACCTGGGTGGCTCATTCATTTAAGCATCCACTTCTCCACTTCTTGATTTCATTTCAGGTCATCATCTCCCATTTCGTGAGATCAAGCCCTGTGTTGGGCTCTGCACTTGGCATTCTCTCTCTCTGCCTCTGCCCTGCCCTTACTCATGTGCTTTCTCTTTTTCTCAAAATGAATAAACATTAAGAAATAGAGGATAATGGAATCTAAAAAATGATGGTTACTTATGAGGGAGAGACTTACAGTATAGTAAAGCACAAGGGTATGATTTGTGCTTTGAATTAATTTTTCTTAAGACTTGACTCTGGAGCCATTTAAATATTTTACATAATTGTTAAATGAAAATTTAAAAACTCCTAAAAACAAGAAGTAAAATGAACCACAGAATCTTGTATTCACTTGGTGAACTAAAGTGAACTACGGTGGACACCAGACTGAACTGTGCCATGTGACTTTAAAACATGGTAAGTTGGCTGTATATCCTGATTGAAATATATCCTGGGAAGAGAGTGGAGGAAGGATGACAAAAAAAGAGAATAAATCTTGAACTACTTTAATCATAATTTTGCTGGTAATATTCCCATGCTATACTGTGTGCATTGTAGGCTAAATGAAATGAATGATTATGTTGGTGTTGTTGAAAACTGAGATTTTTACCATTGTTGAAAACAGATGTAGTGTTAAGGTCAGTGTAATGATGTGAAAGCCCCATAGTACTAAATTTTAATGAAATGTTCCCTATACACTCATGCAATAATTTAGCTTATTAAAAATATATGCATTTCTGGCTTTTTTGACGAAGAAGACCTAGAAATAATGACTGACTTTGTACAGAAAGCACTCCTGGTGCCTATATTGTGGTCTTTAAATACCTTTTGCAATAAAAGTGAACTAGTGCCCAGAATGGTCATTTCTCAGTCTACGCAGGAAATGTATGAGACAATTTTACAATTTAAGGATTAATTTCTGTTATAGTATGATACAGGGTTAGAGACTTAAAGCAACCCACATTTATTATACCATGGATTCTGTGGGTCAGGAGTTTAACTGGCTCCTCTGCTTAAGTGGGTCTACAGTGTTCCACAAAGTTGCTGTTATGATGTTGACCAGGGCTGGGGTCTCATCTGATGCTTAGTTGGGGAAAGATATGCCTCCACTTGGGTTCATGTAATTGTTAGTAGCATTCAGTACTTTAAAGGCTGCCCAAACGAAAGGCTCAGTTTCTTGCTGGTTATTGTCCAGGAGGCTGTTCTTAGCCCCTTGCCACATGGCCCTCTCCACAGGGAGCTTACAGCATGGCAGCTTGCTCCTTCAACACCATTAAGGGAGAGGAAGCATGTCCTAGTAACATGAGTTACAGTCTTAGGTAACATAATGGTGTATATAATCAACTTACATCTGTCACCTTTGCCATACTTTATTGATAAGAAGCAAGTCACAGATCTCATTCACCCTTACTAAGAGAAGATTGCACAAGGGTGAGAACACCCAAGTAGCAGACACCATGAGGACCACTCTAGAGTTTATTTGCCACAGGTAGAATATACCTGAAGTAATTGAGCCAAAGAGTATGCGGGTAGTGTCGAAACAACCTAGGAACTATCCTGAATAGGATCCCATTGGCCAAAAAAGGGGAATTTGAACATCAGTAAAGATAATAACTAATACATTGAAACAAATCAAATATATTTAACCTGTGAATTCATACTAAAACATTTTTAAAAAGCCTTTAATTGGTGTTGGACCAGCTTATTATTTTGACAGCTGGTAAATGAGAAGCATTTATCCTACTCATATGAATTGTTTCTCAGGTCAGGGGAAGAATTTCTATAGATGTATTCTACCTAATCAAGAAAGAGTGATAGACTTAGAATACCACCATTTTGCATCTCCTAATGAATAACATCTAGGCAAAGATAACCAGTAGTTGCTAATATCACTATAAAGGGGGAGACATCTGGACATTAGATATATACTTTTGGAAAAAGCCATGCTGTCTGTGCCATAGTCTTACACTCAGGTCATAATCCTGAATCCGATGTAGCCTTTAAACTTACCAATTAAAAAAAATAAAATAAATTTACCAATTTATAGGAAATAAAAAGGACAAAACACTTCAACATTTATATTGGGAATCTCTACAGGACCAGCTAATGTTTTTCTAACCCCAAATTCTAAGAAGTATAAGAAACTGAATAATAAAAGGAGAAACAAGGATGATGAGAGGGGACAAGAAATACATCAACATAGAATAACTGAAAAGATATTTACAAAGCAGTTGGGGAGATGTGAATATTGGCTTGATATTTGATATTAGGAGTTGTTCATTTAAAATTTTCTGTGATACTGGATGTTTTGTCCTCTTTCCAAGTTCAGAGTTTCTATAAAGCTGTAACTCTTAAGTAATAATAATGTTTGTAGCCTGATTATTTTTCATACATCTTTCCCTTTCTTTCTCCTCCTTCCCACTTTCTCCTCCTTCTCCCTGTCCCTGCAACCTATGCATATCCTATTCCCATACCTATCCTTTGGTATCAAGTAGTGAATCTGGTTTGTTTTGCTGCTGTTACCTGCAGGAGCTAAATTTCTGACCTTTGTCTACTCTCTAGTGAGTATCCAGTCATCTTCCCCATTCTTTCATATATTGTATTTTAGGTATTGATTACTGTTTTGGATTTTTACTGTTTCTGACTCAGGGAGATGTTATCTTAGTTTGAGTTCAGCCATGTCTTTGGTAATCCCCTTTTATGTTTTACCTGTCATTTAAAGTGTTTAGAATAAAATCATCCTTATTGGAAGTCCTCATCTACATTTACCTATTCCTAATTTTTTTTTAAATATTTTTATTTATTTCTAGGAGAGAGAGACAGCGTGAGCGGGGAGGGTCAGAGAGAGAGGGAGTCATAGACTGAAACAGGCTCCAGGCTCTGAGCTGGCAGTCAGCACAGAGCCCGACGTGGGGCTCGAACCCACGAACCGCGAGATCATGACCTGAGTGAAAGTCGGACACTTAACCGACTAAGCCACCCAGGCGCCCCTATTCCTAATTTTTTTAAAAAAGTTTATTTTGAGAGAGAATGTGCACATGTGTGCATAGGGGAGGGGCAGAGAGAGGGAGAGAAGGAATCCCAAGCCGACCCCACTCTTTCAGCATGGAGCCCCAGGAAGGTCTCAAACCCAAGAACCATGAGACTATGACCTGAGCTGAAACCAAGAGTCAGACGCTTAACTGACTGAGACACCCAGGTGCCCCTCCTGATTTGTTTTTTGAAGTTCAACTCACAGCATCCTGACTGCTCTAGTTTTGTGATCTGTTCCCTTCCTTTGCTCAACTTGGCCTTCTTTTAATCTTGTTATTAATAAACTCTTTAGAATAAATTTGATTTTAGTCGCACACTAATTTGTTATGATTATAATCAATTAAAATCCATAAGCCTTGAAGTGTGATTCTTGTTCCTACTAGTTGATCTCACTTATCCTGTGTTTCTTTAGTCTATTTTGGTATATAAGTAACTGAGGCTGAGTAATTTTTTCTTTTTGAGATAGAACTGGTGTCCCTTGCTCTCAAAACTCTGGTTGAATTCAGAATCAGATGTATCTATCCTTTGTTTAATGTCTTAAATTCATTCCTGAAAACTCTGCTAAATGAAAAGTCATTACATGAAAACATATTCCATTAATTTTAATGGTAACTTATGTTGTGTTCCATCTCAGCCGACCAAATTCACATGTAAGAAAATATTAATCTCACAATGAAGACAATTTAATGTAAATAGAAACAATTTGAAAATAAATACACTTTGAATGTAAAATGTAATAGATAAAATGAAGGTATATCATATTTACAAAGGAGGGAAGGGAAAACTTGGTGGTGGTGGTTGGTGGTGGGATGTTACTCTTTGGAACATCTATTCTTTCTGTACTATTTTCCTCACTAAATTCAGCCTTTTTGGAGTTCTGGGTTATTTGGCATTTTATCTGTACTTGAGCAGCGCCTCGGTGGCTCAGTTGGTTAAGCACCTGACTTCAGTTTTGGTCATGATCTCACAGTTCGTGAGATCAAGCCCTGAATCTGTCTCTGTGTTGACAGCTCAGAGCCTGGACCCTGCTTCGATTCTGTGGCTCCTCTCTCTGCCCCTCCCCTGCTCACATTCTCTCACTTGCTCTATCAAAAAATGAATAAACGTTTAAAAAAATTTTATCTGCGCTTGAAAGTCAAATTATGGCTCAGAAAAGCACTATTAGGGGAATAAAGGCCAAACACAAGTCCTTTAAACAGTGTGGAAATAGAAGCCAGGCAGAAACGACTAAAGAGTTGTAGGGATGCTAGCTCTGCAGTCCTCTTGACCGGCATATGTATACAAAGCAAAACATTCTGGGTTCCTCCAGTTGTGTGTAGAACATCGATATGTCTGATATAATTGGAATCCATTAATGTTGAATAAATTGTTGAGCATGTCTTTAGCTGGAATCATAATGTTGAAATTTCATTGCAGAGTATTTAGTGTGCTTTTAGGTGAACAGTTCCTAATTAAAAAAAAGTCATTATTACAAAAGTAGTACTTTTCAAGAGCCATTTTTATGAAAACCAGTTAACTGAATATTTTATTTTTTTTAATAAAGTTTGTTTCTTTTGAGAGAGAATGCATGAGCAGGGGAGGGACAGAGAAAGAGAGGGAGAGAAAGAGAGAGAATTCCACGCAGGCTCTGTGCTGTCAGCGAGGAGCCCAATTCAGGGCTTGATTTCATGAACTGTGTGATCACGATCTGAGCTGAAATCAAGAGTCAGATGCTTAACCTACTAAGTTATTCAGGTGCCCCTGAACAATTTATTATGTGAGGTAAGTTTGTAGACTGAAATAACATGGGATCCCTCCTTATCTAAGCTAGCTACTGGAATTTCTGTTGTTCTCGCTGGGGGACTGAAAGAGTTTGGTGGCAAAGGATAAAATAAAAGTCTTATTTTATGAAACATTATTTAGTTGGTTTATCCTTTGTTTTCTTTCCTCTTTTGAGATATTCGTACGTTCAATACATCATTATAAACTAGCTTATTCAAGAAATTTATTAAAGTGTTAGTAAGTTCAGGCAGAGAACAGTCTTTTGATAGGTGATTAAGACACTTTCTAAAACACTAATTGGCAACTTTGGGATATGATCATTTAGCCTTTTAACTATTCCCTGATTGGTATTACCATTCAGCCATGTTTGGTATTTACCTATCTTGTCTCTAAGAGTAGCTTGTCTACTTTATCAACTGCTCTGCCAAAATCAATCATTGTATAATGTGCATTGCGTTTTCCTGATTTAGTAAGCCTTTTGTATTAAAAGAAAAAGGTGGGGGGGGGCATTGGAATGACTCGTGTATAGTAAATTTTGATGCACCTAAATTTTTTAGCTAGTGACTTTGTCTGGATTTATCCATAATGAATTCACCAAATTTAGTTTGACTACTTCTTCTATTTTCAGTTCATGACAGATTTTACCTCGTGGGGTTTTTTTTTTAAATTTTTTTTAACGTTTTTTATTTATTTCTGAGAGAGAGAGAGACAGCGTGAGCAGGGGAGGGTCAGAGAGAGAGGGAGTCACAGACTGAAACAGGCTCCAGGCTCTGAGCTGGCAGTCAGCACAGAGCCCGACGCGGGGCTCGAACCCACGAACCGCGAGATCATGACCTAAGCGAAAGTCGGATAACCGACTAAGCCACCCGGCGCCCCTTTTTTTTTTTTTAACTCTTCAGGCATCTTCTAATAAAACAGGTCTTTTATAGATCTTGAAATGTAGGATTGTGGCAGCTGTGAACTGTCTTTTAAAGGCAGTGTCTACCTTTGCATGGCTCCTAAGGTAGTTGTGTAAACATGGTTTCTAAGCACAGTCTACAGAATAGAATAGCTGTAGGATAGGAGCTTCTTCTTGTGGCTGTATTTTATTTTTTTCCAGCATTATGAAGATGTAATTGAGATAACATTGTATAAAGTACAGTGTAATGTTTTGATATATGTATATTTTGCAAAATGGTTATTATAATAAGATTAATAAACATATCCATCACCTCATTTTTTATGTGTTTTTTTTCAGTGAGAACTTTTAAGATTTACTCTGTTAGCAACTTTCAAGTATGTAATAGAATATCATTAACTGTAGTCCCCATATTGTGCATTAGATCCCTAGAACTTACTTATCTTATAATTGAAAGCTTGTACCCTTTGACCACCTTGACCAATTCTCCTTCTCTCTCTCTTTGTAACCACCAATCTACTTTCTGTATCTGTGAATTTGGATTTTTTTTTTTTTTATTTCTAGGATAGAGAGAGACAGCGTGAACAGGGGAGGGTCAGAGAGAGGGAGACACAGACTCTGAAACAGGCTCCAGGCTCTGAGCTGGCAGTCAGCACAGAGCCCGACGCGGGGCTCGAACCCACAAACCGCGAGATCATGAACTAAGCGAAAGCTGGAAGCTTAACCGACTAAGCCACCCAGGCGCCCCTGAATTTGGATTTTTGAGGAACCTTTGCACTGTTTTCCATAGTGGCTATACCAGTTTGTATTCCCACCAGCAGGT
This sequence comes from Proteles cristata cristata, assembly GCA_017311185.1. Lineage (NCBI taxonomy): Eukaryota > Metazoa > Chordata > Mammalia > Carnivora > Hyaenidae > Proteles > Proteles cristata. Next base: position 1,727,101 of record JAESUZ010004426.1, on the reverse strand, counting down.
TTCAAGTATTGTCTGCATAGTCTTGCCAGTGCATGTTATCTTGTGTTTTTGATAATAGCCATTATGACAGGTATAAGGTGATATTTCATTGTGGTTTTGATTTTCATTTTCCTGATGATTAGTGATATTGAGCACTTTTTCATGTGCCTGTTGGCCATTTGTATATCTTCTTTGGAAAAATGTCCATTCAGGTCCTTTGCCCATTAAAAAATTTTTTTTTTAATTTTTAAAAATGTTTATTTCTGAGAGAGAGACAGAGCGTGAGTGAAGGAGGGGCAGAGAGACACACATACAAATTCCAGAGCAGGCTCCAGTCTCTGAGCTGTCAGTACAGAGCCTGATGGTGGGGCTCAAACTCACGAACCGAGAGATCGCGACCTGAGCTGAAGTCTGATGGTCAACTGACTGAGCCAACTAGGTGCCCCTTTTTAAAATAAAATTAAAAAAATTTTTAAATAGGAATTCCTTATATAATTTGGATAGTAGCCCCTGAGCTGATAGTTTATACATATTTTCATCCCATTCTGTAAATTACTTTTTCACTTTGGGGTAGTTTCTTTTGCTGCACAGAAGCCTTTTAGTTTGATACAGTTTTGTTGATTTTTGCTTTTTTGATTGTGCTTTTGGTGTTGTATCCAAAAATCACTGCTAACACTAGTGTCAAGGAGCTTGTCCTTATGTTTTCTTCTAGTAGTTTTACATTTAAACCTTTTATTCATTTCAAATTAAGTTTTGTGAATGTTACAAGGTAGGGGTTCAGTTTATTCTTTTACATGTGAACATCCCATTTCCTCTGCACTGTTTATTGAAGAGACTATCTTTTTCCCATTGAGTATTCTTTTTTTTTTTTTTAATGTTTATTTCTGAGAGATAGAGACAGTGTGAGCAGGGGAGGGTCAGAGAGACAGGGAGACACAGAATCTGAAGCAGCTCCAGGCTCTGAGCTGTCAGCACAGAGCCTGATGCGAGGCTCGAACCCACGAACCGTGAGATCATGACCTGAGCTGAAGTCAGACGCTCAACCGACTGAGCCACCCAGGCGCCCCCCATTGAGTATTCTTAACTCCCTTGTCAAATATTAATTGAGATATGTGTGAGCTAATTTCTGGGTCCTTAATTCTGTCCCATTGCTTTATGTGTGTTTTTATTCGACTACCATACTATTTTGATTACTGTAGATTTGTAGTATAGTTTGGAATCAGAAAGTGTGATGCCTCCAGCTTTGTTTTTTTTTATCAAGATATCTTTGGATGTTCTGTGTATTTTGTGGTTCCACATGAAATTTAGGATTGTTTATTTCTGTAAGACATACCGGTAGAATTTTGATAAAGATTGCTTTGAATTTATAGCTGTAAGGTTTAGGGCAGTATGGACATTTTAACATTATTCTTCTGTTCCGTGAACACATATGTTTCCATATATTTGTATTTTCGTCAATTCTTTGTCTTACAGTTTTCAGTGTATAGATCTTTTACTTCCTTGGTTGCATTTATTCTTGAGTATTTTATTGTTTCTAGTGCTATCATGAATGGGATTGTTTTCTTGTGACTATATTTTAGATTTCTGGTATCTCCTTTGAACCTCTTAAAATATATTTCTTTTGTTTGGAAGGGAGTCTTTGCAGTCACAGATTTTGAAGGTATTCAGTGTTTTGATTACATTAACTAGATAATTTATAAACAACTTAACAATGTGGAAACTCAATTGGTGAAATCCCAGAGACTTGGCTTTTTCTTGGAGATTGTTCTTAGTAAGGTAACTTACTGTTTCTTTGTTTAGGTTGCTTATTGGGAGTGATGTCAAAACAATAGCCTCAACAGAAAAAAAAAAAACCCAAAACAACTTGCTTTTGGCTGTTGCAGGTTTAAATGTTTGTGAAAATACGAAAGTTGTACCTACTTCCAGTTTATGGTAGTTTTATCTGGACTATTTGATTTTTAACTTTCTGTTATATATTCCTTTTGCAGTTTCAAGAATATTAAAGTTCATATAGTGATAAAAGTCCTTGATTTTGTTTTTTAGAGTACTGGTGAACACAGATAGGATTAATGTGTATTGTATTTATGAAGGTTTATTTTGAAAGAAAATCCAAAGGGAAGGACTCAAGGATTACCTTATATGTTATAAAAAAAAAAAAATAACATAAAGTTATTTCTGTTTTGAAATTATTTATGTCATGAAGTAAACCTTTTTTTTTTCTTCCCAGATATCTGCTGGTTTCCTTTTAGTCATTTTTTTGCAGTACTATGCGTTGAGCACTGTGTTGGGTTTACAAACAGTAGGAGGAGAGGAGACTGCAGTCAGTAGGAGAGCCACTCATTTGGCATGTTAAAGGTTCAGCAGTATAAAGTCAACCTTGTATAAGAAGTAAGTAAAAATCTTATGTGAATATTTTTTAAAAACTGTCAGTGTTTATCAGATCTTTCTGTTTGGTAATTCTTCAGTTTTCAAAGTCTTTGTGTCTTTTGCTTATGTATATGAATGCTCCCACACAATTTATAGGAAGAGTTCTTTATAATCTCTCTGGTCTTTTATATGAGTTTTTAATTCTTTGTGTGATTTCTCTTATGGGTCTAATAGATGAAAAATTTTTTATAGTGTCTCACAGTTTTCTGTTTGGAATTCTTGGGGATATAATCCCTTTTTGTAAGTTTACCTTCAGCAGGGGTGCATCTGAAAATGCTGTACTGTGCAGGCTAAATTGGGTAGAAGGAATTTTTTTCTTGAGGATTTCATGACCTTGGCATCACTTTTGTGTTAATTAATTGTTGGTAGAAGGGGTGAGAGTATTCTGGATTGGCAGAGACTGTGAATGTAGATCTCAGAGCCCATGGTTATAAAATCTTTATGAGAACTTTTTTTTTTTAAGCTTTTGAGTGGTAGGAAAAGTGGGACAAACTTTCTCCCTTCCTCTTAATTTACCTTTTTGCTGATTGTGGACCCCCTTGAAAGTCTTGGTTTTCATACCTGTCTCATTTCCCCCTTTTAAACTACAGTTTAGTGTCTTTGCCTTAAGTGTCCATTAACACTTTCGTTTCCTATTTGATTTTCCCTTTTCCTTAGGATTTCCCTTAATTACCAGAAAATTTGCCTATTTTAGAGCAAAACAGTTTTTGTTGTATTTAATTGGAAAAGTTTTCGCTCATATTGCTAGACATGGATTCCTCAATTTAGTTTTTAAAAGTCACAATTTAGAGGGATGCCTGGGTGGCTCATTTGATTAAGTGTCTGACTTTGGCTTAGGTCATGATCTTGCTCTCATGGGTTTGAGCCCGGCATCAGGCCCTGTGCTGATGGCTCAGAGCTTGCAGCCTTCTTCAGATTCTCTGTCTCTATCTCTTTGCCCCTCCCCTGCTCACACACTCTCTCTCTCAAAATAAATGAACATTTAAAAAAAAAAAAAAGTCACAGTTTAGGGCACCTGAGTGGCTCATTTGGTTAAGCATCTGACTTTGGCTCAGGTCATGATCTCACAGATTGTGATTTTGAGCCCCACATTAGGCTCTTTGCTGTCAGCCCAATTCATATCCTCTGTCCCCCTCTCTCTTTGTCCCTCCTTGGTGCTCTCTCTCTCTTTTTAAAAAAATAAATAAAACATTTAAAAATCAATAAATAAAAGTCACAATTTAATTCATAATTTAAAAATATAATTCACTTTAAATTATGTTATAATTAAGATGTGTGCATGATGGGAAGATGTAAACATTCTGAAGGATGTAAAGTGAAAAGTTACCTAGAAAAGTAGCCAGAAGTCACCTTCGAGTTAATGGTTTCTCACATCTCCTAGGAATTTTCTAAGCATGTATGAACATAACTCTCATGTAAAAGGGAATTTTCTTTCTGTACTGCTCTATAATTTGCTTTTTATGTATATTTGATTTATTTACAATATTTTTGTTAATGACTTATTACCTGTGAAGCTGCTACAGGCTTATTTAGTCATTTCCCTAATGCTGGACATAAAATTCTTAGTTTTTATGAAGTTACATTGCTGACTGAACACTCTTGGGTGTATCTTTGTATCTGTGTGATTATATCTATAGAATATAGATATGTAGTAGTAGTTTTAATGAGAAAAGGAATTTTCTTTGTTGAAGGGTATGCACTATTTTCATACTTTAAGCTTTTTCCAAATTTCTCTCTAAGACTGTACTAGTTATAATCAAAGTAACACTAAATGAGAGTATTGGTTTTCATACTCCTTGGCTCATGCCCTACTTTTTATAGACAGCTCTATTGGGGTGTAGTTGACACACAATAAACTGCATATATTTAAAGTGTACACTGTGATAAATTGTGCCACAAGTGTACATTGGTCAAACCACCATAGTCATGATCCTCATACCCCTTTGTGATTCCTCATTTGCACATTTTCCTGCCCTGCCAGCCTAAGTGTGAATTTGCATTTCTTTAATGTGACTGAGGTTGTATTATTAAAAAAAACTTAAAGAATTCTTGTTTAATAAGTGAAGCTTTTTAAGTAGTTCCCTCAGAGTGTTTTTGAGTAGTATTTGACATTCTTGTCTCATCATTTGCCTTTCATGTTTAGTTTGTGAAATGATGATTTTTAGCCTGGGAATAGGTAAGAATAAATACACATTTTATCATCTTAGTATTTTCATTGTTGAATGACCTAAGGTGATACACTTAAAAGTTCTTTAATTAGCCTGTTATGTTCAAATTTAACACTCCAGTCAGACTTTCCTAAGGGATGATTGGTTTTGAAGTAAGTTTTCTGTTTGCTGGTAAGTTTAGTTGCTACCAGATCTCAGTTATCAGAAATATTTTTTGGTAGTGAGTTTGGACCTATATGGTTAGATGGGGCAGAAATAGGACCACAGGAAGAAGTTACAGGGAGATAAGATTTTGGATCAAAACTAGGAAAAATGTTCTAACAGCTTTTAAAGAAATAAAAAGGGGTTATGCGAAGTGTTCATTTATCCCAGGTTTTCAAGTAGGCTCACTGACCATTCAGCTGGGTTCAGTCTTCTAATGGCTAATTGGATTATATGGCCCTTTCAAAGAAACCCAAAAATTGTGTGAAAAAGTAAAAGTAGGTCAGGACTGTAGGTTTTAGGGGAAAGAAGTCTTCTGTATATGGTACAGCTATTTTATAATGATATTATTGATGTGAATTTATTGTTCTAATATTAATGTTTGAACAATTTTTTAAAAAAAATATTTTATTTATTTCTAGGAGAGAGAGAGAGAGACAGCGTGAGCAGGGGAGGGTCAGAGAGAGAGGGAGTCACAGACTGAAACAGGCTCCAGGCTCTGAGCTGGCAGTCAGCACAGAGCCCGACGCGGGGCTCAAACCCATGAACCGCGAGATCATGACCTAAGCGAAAGTCGGACGCTTAATCGACTAAGCCACCCCGGCCCTCCTGATGTTTGAACAATTTTTATGCTTTATGTTCTTGTCTTTGGAAACTATGTATTGATTTGAAATACTGAGTACTTAAAGTGCTTTGGTATTAAAGCTTCTGATTTGTCTAATTTATCAAAAGTTAGATTTCCTTAAAAATAAACTTTTAACGAAATTATTGCCTGTGGAGGTGTCTTTAAATGAGCAATGTTGTTTACTGAAAAAATGGACTAGTTTGGGCTTCCTCGGTAAGCAAAAGTCTGAAAATTGCTGGTTTAACTTTCAGCAGCTACCAGCTATGCAGATGTTTTCTAATTTCTTGAAAGTGCTGTTCAAACTGATTTATCTATTCTTGTGTGATAGAAAAAAAGTAAGTTTGGCTAAAAAAAATAGGAGTTTCATATATTGTGACATATCTATTGGAGAAATTAAATTTTATTACTCTGGCATTAGTTGGATTTGTTTCAGATTTAGGTAACAGTACTTCAGAATGGGGATTGCTTGAAATAACTTAAGAGGTATGTGAATAAGGTGTGAGTCATAGAAATAACTGTGTGTTGCAATTTAAAAGGGGAAATTGGACCATAGCTTTGAGATTTCAGTGTAGCCTATAAAGTTAATTTTAGACAAGTTGTTGTAAATGGAGTTCCCATGTCAGGCAACTGTTTCATTTACTACATTATCTTTTAGTTACTTTTGAGTTTTTTCCCCTCTTATTTTAAAAGATAAATTTACAATTGTACTGTGGACTCTGGGGCCATTATACTTTTGGGGTAGTGACTGATGAGAGAATGGAAATTTAGATAGATTTTTATATTTTGATGGCTGTTGGAGGAAATGGCTGTTTGAGTTTTCTCTTTTCTTTTTCTTATTAATTTGAAGAAACAAGGCTTTTTTTCCTTTTATAGTTTATTGTCAAATTGGTTTCCATATAACACCCAGTGCTCATCCCAACAAGTGTCCTCCTCCATGCCCATCACCCCCCTTCTTCTCTCCCCCGCCTCCATCAGTCCTCAGTTCTCAGCATTCAAGAGTCTCTCATGGTTTGCCTCCCTCCCTCTCCCCAACTATTTTTCCCCTTCTCCTCCCCCATGGTCCTCCATTAAGTTCCTCCTAATCCACCTGTACGCGCAAACATATGGTACTTGTCCTTCTCTGCCTGACTTATCTTGCTCAGCATGACACCCTCGAGTTCTATCCATGTTGCTACACATGGCCAGATTTCATTCTTTCTCATAGCCATATAGTATTCCATTGTATAGATGAACCGCATCTTCTTGATTCATTCATCAGTTGATGGACATTTAGGCTCTTTCCATGATTTGGCTATTGTTGAAAGTGCTGCTATGGTCATTGGGGGTACATGTGCCCCTATGCATCAGCACTCCTATATCCCTTGGGTAAATTCCTAGCAGTGTTACTGCTGGGTCATAGGGGAGTTCTGTTGTTAATTTTTTGAGGAACCTCCACACTGTTTTCCAGAGGGGCTGCACCAGTTTACATTCCCACCAGCAGTGTAGGAGGGTGCCGTGAAGAAACAAGGTTTTAAAAAGTATTGCAGGAATAATACACTTGTAAACTTTTAACCATAACAACTGTACAAAATAAATTGAATCTTTTCATTATGTGTTCTAAGTACTTTTTACATTTTTTATGTTTAAAACTTTAATCTGTCTGGATGTTTTTTGATATAAATGATCCAGCCTTTCTTCTACTGACTTGAAATAATGTAAACTAAATTTTTATCTATTTGGATTTGTTTTAGATGGAGTTCTATTGTTACTGTTTTATTTTTATCATGCTGTAGTATATTGTGGCTTTCTTTTAATTGTTAGATTGTCTCTTATGTCACAGAATTCTGTGAGTGTGTACCTAGAGAGTTAATTACTCTAGGGTATTAGGAGGAGATCTAGCTGTAGGAATGACATTTGAGCTGGAAGAGTAGAGCCACATGGAGACTCAGGTTTGGTTTTTATGCTCTGGTTTATAGATAACATATGCTTAACTTCTGCAACAAGATCGTTTAAAGTCAGCAAATCAATTTGTGCAACACTACTAAGCATCCTGCATTCTCCATCCAAGCTTTTAAATTTAAGTGAAGAATCAAAATAATTGATAAGGAATAAAAATTTAACAGTATAATAGCTATAATGTGTTCTATATGTCCTCCAATGCCACCATTTTTACCCTATTTCTGGACTAATAACTTTGTTTCCCATTTCATTAAGAAAATAGTAGCATTGAGGAAGAGGATTTTCACAGGTTTCTATACCATATCTACCCCCTTTCCTATGCCTATATACTCTTCCTTATGTTTTCACACAAGATTGTGCTTCCATCCAAGGCCAGGCTTTCTACTTGTACATCAAATCCTATTCTTTCTTGCCATTTGAAAATATTGCCCTTCATTCTCCTGTGTCATCAGTCTTTCCCTTTCTACTGGATCATCTTTGTTAGCGTATTAACCCGCTGTAATTCTTCTATTTTTAAAACTCAAACTCTCAAGCTCATATATCCTTCCAGCTTCCATTTAATTTCTCTCATCTCTTCATAGAAAATCTCCTCTAAAGAGCTGTCCACACTTGCTAAAGTACTTTTGACTTCATTTTAGTCAGGTTTTGATCATAGCCTACTGCATTGGCCAAAATCACCAGTGAAGTCTGTGTTGCTAAACCCAACAGTCACTTTCTAGTTTTCACTTTATTACCAGTGCCATTTGATAAAGTTGATTGGTCTCTCCTCCTTGATAACACTATTCATTTAAGCCACTACAGTAGCATCTTCCTGATTTTCTTTATTTGGCTTTAAGTATATAATTAATATGCTGAATACTCCTAAATTTTATCTCCAGCCTGCATGTCTCACCTGCCATATACTCTTGTTTAGCTGTCTGCTGGACGTTTCCACCTGTCTAAATCCTATCTCCTGATCTTTAACCCCAGTCGTGTTCTTTCCACATTTCTCTCATCTCAGTAAAGGGCTATTCTGTTGTTTTTGACATAGTCTAAAATCTTTGGAGTTGGCATTGTCTTTGCTTGTTCTCTCATGCTCCACATTCTAGTCCTTAGTGAATCATTTGGTCTTTACTCTCAAAATGTAGACAGGATTTAACAATTTCTTACTATTTTCCTTGTCACAACTTGCTCTAATCCTTTCTCGCTTAGATTATTTCACTTGTCTCTTAACAGTTTTCCCTGCTTTCAGCTTCTCCTACATCTTTGTCTACTCAGAACCCTCTACTGCTCAGAGTCCAAGCCATAGTCTCTCTAGTTACTTGTACTTTAAGTACCCTTTGAGAGGCTGCATGATTTGTTCACTGCACCTGCCCCCTTCACATGGTCTCTTTAACTTAATCTTCTACTTTTTTTCTTATTTATTACACTTGGGTTACACTGTCCTTATTGTTCTTGCTCAAATATGTCATGTATTTCTATCTCCTATACTGTATATTATAATTACTGGCCTGTCTTCCCTTTAGTAGAATGATGAACATAAAAGGGCAGGGATTGTGGCTTTTATTTTTTCTTTTTATTGTTTATTTTAGAGAACCCTAGAAAACAGTGTTGACATATAATTGGTGCTAAGTAACTCTAGAATGAATGGTTAATAGCCTATTGTGGAAGACCATAGTTGTAAAGATATGTTCATAAGTATGATTTGAGCTGGGTTTTAAAGGATAAGTGGAGATTTCATACAGAGGACAAGGCAAAATTTTTTAGATTTGATTGTTGGGAGGAAGTGTGATACGACTTGTTTGAAAAGTGACTTTTTGGTTTCTTGATTAAGAACCTGTGGTAGTAGCTTCTTACTGCTGATTTGGTCTCGATTGACTGCTGATCTTCTCTAGCTGGTTGTACTTTATATTTGAAATTGTATCTAAAACTCCCAAACATGAACCTACTCCTGTATTCTTGATCTTGGCAAGTGTTTTTCCATTTACGGACCCTTCTAAGTTAGAAATGAAGAATTGTGTTGACTTCTCCCTCACTTTGTGCTGTGAGAGTTGCCGTGTCCCTGTTAGTTGTTCCACTCAAATGTCTCTGTCTGCATTGACTTAATTCCCCCTCATCAGATCTCTTTGGCCTACTAAAAATGCCAATTTTAAATGGCCTCTGTGCATCTATGATTACCTGTCCATTGGATTTAAGATTTTGATATTTTTTATTTGTAAAAGTTTCATTTGATTCATGTCTACCCAGTTACTTTTGATAGTTCTTCACTTTTTTTCCCCAGTTCTCTCTTGTCTATGAGTATGTTGTAACCTATTAGTTCCAGCATCTTAAATCTTAAAGGGATCTAATTCCTTAGTTTGTTTTTGTTGCCTCTTGCTCCTGGTGGCTTATCTTAGGTTCTGTCATTTTGCATAGTGAGCTCTTATCTGGATGACAGTCTTTGGAAATCTGGAGGAGCCTGGCTTGAGGGAGCATTCCACCAGAGAGGATGTGTATTTACTTCTGACCACAGGCACTGTGGGCACTACCAACTTAGAACCATTTACATTTTTTGGCTTGGTATTCCAAGATCATGCAGGTAATTTGGACATTAAGAGCTTTGTAAGAAAAGACCCCTGGACCGAAGGCGGAATTGGGACCGAAAGTCAAGACTCTCAACTACATTTTAGTGCTTTATTATGTTACTATTTACTGGTTTTAAAGTTTATTTTTGCGGGGCATCTGGATGGCTCAGTTGGTTAAGGAAAAAACTCTTGGTTTTGGCTCAGGTCATAATCTCATAGTTCACAAGTTTGAGCCCCACGTTGGGCTTTGTGCTGACAGTGCCGAGCCTGCCTGGGATCCTCTATCTCTTTCTGCTTCCCCCCCCCACCCCATGCCCCCCAGTAAATAGATAAGTTAAAAAATACTTTTGCTTAGGATGTGTCTGGAATATAACATGCATATTGTATTTGAAGGTTAGTAACAACACAATGCCTACTCTTAAATTTTAGCAAGAATAATTCAGAAAATATAGATACTTCTATTGTAGAATGGAAAATCTGATTAGATACTGGTCCACCAATAATAGACTTTATTACTGTAGAGTACTTTCCATAAACTGTTTTTCTTATAAAGATTAACTTGTACATTTAAAAAACTGTACGATGTTATTATGGATTTAAAGGAAGGAAAACATGGTATGAATAGTGGCATGTTTGGAATGCAGACTATTTAGATTCAGTGTGATCAGGTTACAGATAGTTCTTTTTTTTTTTTTTCTTCTTGTACTATTTTTACAAAGAACCTGTAATAATAAGACTTTTCAGCTTAGGCTTCACAGCTACTTTTATTTTTTTTTATTTTTATTTATTAATTTTTTTAATGTTTCATTTACTTTTTTAGGAGAGAGAGAGAGAGACAGCGTGAGCAGGGGAGGGTCAGAGAGAGAGGGAGTCACAGACTGAAATAGGCTACAGGCTCTGAACTGGCAGTCAGCACAGAGCCCGACGCGGGGCTCGAACCCACGAACCGTGAGATCATGACCCAAGCGAAAGTCGGACGCTTAACCGACTAAGCCACCCAGGCGCCCCTTCACAGCTACTTTTAAAATTTTAACAATGTTGTATTTCTAGTAAAGCTCCTGAAGGCTACTCTGGGGGCCTGTATATGTTTTAAAGGTGTATTCATTTAGTAGTCCAGACAGTATTGATTTATACAGAAATTTCTTTGAAATTTAGTATTCCTGGTTTGAAAACTACCTTTCCCTCCATTGCCATTTATCTGTCTCTCAGTCAGTCAGTCAATCAATCAATCAATCAAAGATGCCTGCCTACTAGTATGTCAGTGGGAAAAAAATTGACTTTCAGTTTGTTTGGAATTTAGTTTTGAATTTTGTTCTATTTTCCCTAATAGTTCTTTGAGTCATCCCAGTTGACAAAATTTTAACAATTGAAGAACAGAAGAATTTATAAAATTAAGTTACTGGGATGCCCTTTGTTTTAAATCTTTTTAGTTTAAAGAAAATGATTGCAGAAGCAAGAGTACCTGAAATGCTATGGTAGCATGAAAGTAGAATTCATACTCTTATATTTACTTGAAATTCAGTAGTATACTGATCAGACTGCTTTAATTTTCCCTCCTCATAACATGTAAACAATTTTTTTAAAATTTTTGTGTATTTATTTATTTGAGGGGGGTGCATGTGAGTAGGGGAAAGGGGCGGAAGGAGAGAAACAGATTCTTAAGCAGGATCCGCCCTGAGCATGGGGCCTGATGTGGGGCTCCATCCCATGATCATGACCTGAGCCGATATCAAGAGTTGGACACATAACTGACTAAACTACCCAGGCGCCCCTGTTTGTGTTTCTTTAAACTTTAAAGAGTGTAATGTACATTCAGGATGGTTACTTAAATTTCTGTTTTGATATAGAAGAAATTAAAACAGTTCAACAGTTAAGCAGAAGTTTGAGGCAGTTGAAGATTCCCGTTTAAATTGACTCCCCCAAAACTTAACTACTAATAGCCTGTTGTTGACCGGGAACCTTCCTGACAACAGTTAACATATTCTGTGTGTTATATGATTATATGCTATATTCTTACAGTAAAGTAAGCTAAAGCAAAGAATGTTTCTTAAGATATAAGGGAGAGAAAATACATTTATAGCACTGTATTCTATTTATTGATACATTAAATTGATGTATATACTGAACAAAAGCTTTGTGTAAGTGGACCACATACACAGTTGAAACCTGTGTTGTTCAAAGGTCAGCTGGCTTTACATTAAAAATATTTGTAATTTCTAAAAAAATTACTCACACTTTCTCTGTATAGTCGCAGGTTGTAATTTATATGTATGTAATCGTGCTCAACATAAGTAGTTTTTAGCTTTTTTGTTATTGTAATGTATTTTGCTGCATTACACCATCTTAATTATTTTAAATGGTGTGATTTTTTAAAAAGATTTTTAATTTTAATTTTTTATGTTTTTATTTAATTTTGAGAGAGAGACAATGTGTGAGCAGGGGAGGGGCAGAGAGAGAGAGAGTCACATACAGAATCCGAAGCAGTCTCCAGGCTCCAAGCTATCAGCACAGAGCCTGACATGGGGCTTGAATTCACAGACTGTGAGATCATGACCTGAGCCAAAGTCAGACACTTAACTGACTGAGCCACCCAGGTGCCCCAGTTTTTATTTTTTTTTAGTTACTATTTTTTAATGTTTATTTTTGAGAGAGTGTGAGTGGGGGAGGGGCGGAGAACAAGGAGGACAGAGGATCCGAAGCTGGCTTTGTGCTGAAGTGGAGAGCCCAATGTGGGGCTCGAATTCATGAATCATGAAATCATGACCTGAGCCCCGAAGTTGGATGCTTAACTGACTTGAGCCACGCGGGTGCCCCAAGATTTTTTATTTTTAAGTGATCTCTACACCCAAAATGGGGCTTGAACTTAGAACCCTGAGATGAAGAGTCACATGCTCTATTGACTGAGCCAGCCAGGTGCCCCTATAATGGTGTGATGTTTAAATGTATGATGTTTCTGTAGATGTCCTGCACTTAGATAATTAGTCTATTATTATGTCTAGTTATATCATTTTTGATTAAGCAGTTTGGTTGAGATTGTAGTATTTATTACTAGATTTTATTTGTATATCATTTAAAATTTTAGGTTTTACATTATTAATATTAAAAGGTTGTTGAGCCTCCTGAAAAGTTTACAAGATTTAACTGAGTAATGCAGCCCAATTTTTGTATGAACAAATTAACTTATAAGAAGACAAGTACATGGAATCTTAAAAATTATTTGATTAGCATTTGTAATACATACTCACTTGAAACACAGAATCATAATACATGATCAGATGAAACAGAATTTTTATATATTGTTTCTCTATCCTGTTAACTTTTTTTTTTTTTTTAATTTCTTTATCTGTAGGGCAGGGGTGAAAACTCCTCTCTTACTCTGGAGCAGGATTTTAAATGTGGGATCCGTGCACAGCCTTTAGGGAGTCCAGAAACCTTTTGAAGTTATATGTACACCTTAGTATGTACACTTTAGTTTTGAGAAAGTTGATTAGTCTTTTGTCAATTTCTTGAAGGATTTATGTCTAAGTAAAAGATTAAAGCTGCTGGTGTAAATTTGTTTCTTATGATTCCATGAATATCTCACTCCTGCTTTACTTGTCCACCTTGGGCTGTTAATTACATTCCAATTGGAATCTGATTGCTAAGGTGAAGATATGATTAGGTTAAAAGCTCATTAATATTACAAAGGGAATATGGAAGAAATTAATGTTGGTGACTTTTGCTGTCATCTCAAAACCTGAGCTAATTGTAATTGTCTACATGTTATATCAACAAACATATGTTGACTTGTATATTGTGGACTGGAAAATGTTAGCAACCTGATTCCTTTCACCTTCAGCTAAATTAACTTTGTCTCATCCTTTCCTACCCTTTCCTTTTATTTTTTCATGGTCTTCCCCTGCCCCACATAAAGTAAAATCTCTTGCTCTCTTTGTTCTTTTTTTCTGGATTTTATTCCAGTCCCTTTTGCCTCTTTTCTCTCCTTATATTATTCTTACATCCATGAGTATATGTGAAGCTATGGTTTATAATTGATATTGTAATACTTATTTTGCCAATTTTTTGAATTAAGCAAAGAATTAAACATGAATACTCTTAAGAATAACAAAGTGTAAAACTAAAATATTAAGGCAGATGAGACTGCACCTGTGATTCTAGCACAACTCTTTATCTTTTTTAGAGGGAGGATAGAGAAGGAGGTGTGTACATGTGCACAGGAGGGGGGAAAGGTAGAGAAAATCTCAAGCAGGCTCCACAGTCAGCACAGAATGTGATGCAGGACTCGAATTTCTGAACTATGAGATCATGATCTGAGCCGAAATCAGGAGTCGGACACTTAACCGACTCAGCCACCTAGGAGCCCTGATATACTTCTTTATATAATTATCTTGATATGGCCTATTATACATAAAATGTTTTGGTCATACAAGTAAAATTATAATTTTTGAATATTTGGCTGTGTTGAATTGACAAGAAGTCTTATTACAGGCTTTTGGTTTGTTTTTGCAATTTTAATAGCAATATTTTGTTGTGTTGGTGTTTGCTAATTGAACCCATTCTGATGGTGGATATTTTATGTCTGTTTTTCATGTTATATATAATGTTGCTGTGAACATCTTTATATGTGCTGCTTTTCCTTTCAGATTTCTTGGATTAAAAAAAATCAGGATTGTTGGATTAAAGAATTACAAACATTGGGGCACCTGGGTGGCTCAGTCGTTTGAGTGTCCGACTTTGGCTCAGGTCATGATCTCACAGTTCGTGGGTTAGAGCCTTGCATTGGCTCTGTGCTGACAGCTAGCTCAGAGCCTGGAGCCTGTTTCGGGTTGTGTGTCTGCCTCCCTCTCTCTGACTTTCCCCTGCTTGCTCGCTCGCTCTCTCTCTCTCTCAGAAATAAATAAGACATTAAAAAAATTAAAAGAAAAAAAATTACAAGCATTTTCTTGACTTTAAATTTGTCTTGGTGTTCTGGTTAGGCTTCTCTAGATGCAGAAAGCAAGTTCAGGAGAAGGGGAATTGAATTACGTGAAATGAATCTTCTAAAAATCCAGAGATGGGAATCATGATTCCCCTTCCAGGCTTTTATGAGACCTGGAAGAGGGAACTAGAAAATCATCACAACATTTGAGGACTCTATGTTATAGAGTTCTTGTGGTCTGATGGGCTCTTTTCTCTGAACGTTTACTTCTTGCTTTAAATCATAGATTTTGCTCTCCTGAGACCTAGGCTGCACATGACTGCAGTTTGCTGTTCAAGGTCTTTCTAACTTTGACTTGACTCCCCCCGCCCCCCCCCTCCCGCCAACATCTGTGGCTGCTGGTAAATGCCTTTGTGGCTTTTCTTCCCCAAAGCAAAAATCCAAGTTTTAACTCATTGTTTTGTTTTTTTCTCCCCACCTCCCGAGCTACTTGGACAGGCTGCATGTAGCCTGTGGACAGTAATGTTAAAACAAAAAACCCGGGGTGCCTGGGTGGCTCCGTCGGTTAAGCGTCCGACTTGAGCTCAGGTCACGATCTCACAGTTCGTGAGTTCGAGCCCCGCGTCGGGCTCTGTGCTGACAGCTCAGAGCCTGGAGCCTGATTCAGATTCTGTGTCTCCCTCTCTCTCTGACCCTCCCCTGCTCACGCTGCCTCTCTCTCTCTCAGAAATAAATAAATCATTAAAAAAAATTAAAAAAACAAAACAAAACAAAAAACCCTGCTCTTTGGAAGCATTTCTGGTTGACAAGTAACACTTAGACACAGTAAAATAAATCTCATCAGTTAAAAACCTGGAGAGTTCATGAATTATCAGGGAAGAACAATTCTGTGTAAAATTTCTGTTAACATTTTGTTAGCATGGGATTCCTGTTTCCCTTCAACCTTTTAAAACCTTATCTAACTGCCCGGCTAGCTCGGTCAGTAGAGAATGAGATTCTTAAAACCTTATCTAAGTAAGTCTAGGGTTGTGTTAACACCATTAAAAATTTGCTTAGAGAAGTGTGAAATGGTAACAAATGCTTGTTTTAATCATAAATATCAAGAGTGTGCCTAATAAACAGCTTTGTTTTCAGGTTCCATTTCTCACTATTTCCAGACTTAAGTCATTGCTGGTATACCTTGAAAAAAGTATACTCCACATTTTTAAATGAGATACAAGGAAGTTGAAAGACAGAATTAAACTAAACAAGTGCAAGTTTGTTAGGTTATCAACAAAAGATTTCTAGTTCTGTCTGTTTTGGCAGTTAACAGAGACTACTGTGAATAGCTTTATTTTGTCTTGGAAAACTCATGAGTCCTATTCAAATGCTTCTGGTGAAGTCTTACATTCATTAAACTCAGATTTATTCAGCTTTAAAGCCACTGTTTTCTAAGGTCTTAAATACTTCTCAGAATGATTCTGTTTAGGTGGAATTTTGTATCTTTAATCATTACCTGTTTTTGAGACTTCAGATGGATAATTTAAAAAAAAAAAAAATTTTTTTTTTAATGCTTTATATCTAGGAGAGAGAGAGACAGCGCGAGCAAGGGAGGGTCAGAGAGAGAGGGAGTCACAGACTGAAACAGGCTCCAGGCTCTGAGCTGGCAGTCAGCACAGAGCCCGACGCGGGGCTCGAACCCACGAACCGCGAGATCATGACCCAAGCGAAAGTCGGACGCTTAACCGACTAAGCCACCCAGGCGCCCCAAAATGGATAATTTAAGAACCTAAGATTCTCAGATTCATTTACACATTAATAGTGCAAAAGTAGAATTTTCATAGCTTTACCTTAAACATGTCCACAGGTTTAATTTCATCTGCATTACATACCTTGCCTTTTCCCACAACAAATGTGATAAGAGTTATAAAGATACAAGCCATAGTTATGTGGCTTATAAATATTTATAGGAATATTGATATCTAAGCCTAAACATCAGAATCATTCTTACTTTGAGGTTTAATTTTAGCTGTGACTACCCTTCAGATGAGGGATTATAGTGTCTATGTTCAAGGCAGGTCTGGGTAATCAGGCCATACCTTTGTTTTCTATAACTGTTGGGTTAATCTAAAAGTAGAACTGATACTCCGTTAATGAGGCAAGGCCTCTCTTTTATCTTTTAGCATTTGGGAAAGATTATGATAGCCAGATTTGTTTTTGCTGTATAATTTAGTTTGTAGTAAGGGGTGCCCTGAAAAAAAAATCAAGAAAAGCATCTAATTTGTAATTTATTTTAATACCAAATGGCACAGCCTAACATTTTGATTTGACTGTATTATGTTCTTGTATCTGTGATGTATCCTACTTATATCATGAGGCTGTTAGTTGTTGGAATAAAGGTACTAGCAGTTGGTGAATGGGCTGAAATCTCTAAATGAAGGCATGAACCACCTTTCTCTCTCTCTCTCTCTCTCTGCAATTAAAAGTATGGTACTTTTTTTTTTTTTTTTTTTTGAGAGAGCACACAATCAGGGGAGGGGCAGAGAGAGAGGGAGAGAAAATTCCAGCAGGCTCTACTCTGACAGCACAGAGCCCAGTGCAGGGCTCAAACTCCTGAACCGTGAGATCATAACTTGAGATGAAACGAGGAATCAGACCCTTAACCGACTCACCCAGGGGCCCCAAAAGTTATAGTACTTTTAATGAATATCCAGGGTTTTGTTAATAGTTGATGCTTCTGTTTCCACGTATAGTAGTATTGGTCAACATGTGCAATAAAAGGAAAAAAGGTAAATAATAATAAAATTCAAAAGTTGATATTTGGGGAAAAAAAGTAATGGGTGTCTAGAGTTATTTTCCTCTCATGAGGATCATTTCATATGGTTTAAAAATAGAGGATGTATTACAATCTATTACCACACATTTTTATTTTATAGTATATTTGAATTGCAAATGGAAAAATAATTATGTAATTTAAACAGCTATGACCTGCTTAGATTTTGTACATCAGGTTAGATCTGAAATACTACTTGAAAGAGCAGAGGTTTTGTGTTTAATGTTTGTAACAATGACTCAAGGTTTTGTTCCCCTCTCTCCCTTTTAGGTTTTACAGGATCACATTAACACAAGCACCATGGAGTTTTATGAATCAACGTATTTTATTGTCCTTATTCCTTCAGTAGTTATTACAGTAATTTTCCTCTTCTTCTGGCTTTTCATGAAAGAAACATTGTATGATGAAGTTCTTGCAAAGCAGAAAAGAGAACAAAAGCTTATTCCTACCAAAACAGATAAAAAGAAGGCAGAGAAGAAAAAGAATAAGAAGAAAGAAATCCAGAATGGGAACCTCCATGAATCTGACTCTGAGAGTGTTCCCCGGGACTTTACATTATCTGACGCCTTGGCTGTAGAAGAGGAGCAAGTTGTACCTGTTCCACTGAGTGCAGTTGAAATGTCAGGCAGTGTCAGAGAAAGAAAGAAGAAGGAAAAGAAACACAAGCCTGTACTAGAAGAACAGGTCACCAAAGAAAGTGATGTGTCAAAGATTCCAGGCAAAAAAGTAGAACCTGTCCCAGTTACTAAGCAGCCCACCCCCCCTTCTGAAGCAGCTGCCTCAAAGAAGAAACCAGGACAGAAGAAGTCTAAAAATGGAAGCGGTATTATAATCTATTCAACTTTATTGAGTGATTGTATTTGTTTTAATGACTTTAGAATTTGAAATTTAGATACTTTGTTAGGTGTGTATACAGAATGTTAAAAATACTGAATCTGAAACCATGAACATTGTCATTTTAACTGTGTGTTTGCTTTCATTAACGTTAAATGCTGATAAAATTATTGATCATAAAACATTTAAAAGTAAATATTAGTAAATTAGTAAATATTATATTAGAAATATAGAAAAGAAACAATGGAAATATATAAAATCCAACTGTGTTACCAGAACTAGTAGGGACCTATAAATATCAGCAGTTAGAATCTCCATTTTTTGATTAGTGTGATGGGAACTAAAGACGAAAAGATAATTAGATACCGTTTTTGTCTTTAATTTCACAATTATTTATCATACAGCTATTTTATACTAGGCATTATACTAGGTACTAGGGCTGCAGAGATAAAACTAGTGCATTTTCAAGCTGTAGACATGAATATAAATAATTATTGTAAAATGTTTAGTATAATGGTCTTGATACGTCTAAACCAGTGTTGGAGTCCTAAGTGGATCATTTAGAGGATGTAATGCCTAAAATTAACCTTAGAGGTTCCATAAATACTACCTGGTTTTTTGGGTGACTAGGAAGGGTGGGATAGGGTATTCTAGGTAAAGGGGTTAACAGATGTAATGGAAAGCACATAAGAAGTGGTGTCATGATGTATGAAACTGCAAACAGGTTTTATGAAAGGACTTGTGTTTACCACTGTTTGTGTGTCTTAACTTGTGGAGTGTTGAATTAGTTATATTGGATTTTAAATATTTGTGCCATCTATGACCAAGGCATGGTACTAGAGAAATCAGAGTAAGCACCTCTATTTTAGTGGGATAGAAGGACATCTAAGCCAGTAATGAAATGTGACTTGCATGAGAGATGTTTGAAGTATTGAAGAAATGTGGAAGCCCAAACAACTACTGCTTATGGGGACCAGGGGTAAAGAGCTTTACAGTGGAGGCAGTACCTGAGGTCTTCTAGAATGAATCACTTTACTAAGCATCTAGTGGGTCTCATTCCGTTCTGGCAGACTGTCACTTGGAAGGACACAGAGATAGGAGTACAGTGTATTGTTAAACCATGAAATATGAGGTTGGGAGTAGTAGGACACAAAGATGAAAAGATCTGTAGGGGCCAGGTCATGATGGTTTTTATATACAGTGTTAAGGAGCTAGGATGTTATAGTTTAGACATTGTTGAAGATTTGCAAACAGGTCAGTTTACATGGTCATGTTTATATGAAAGATGTCTTTGGCAGAACTTGAGGAGGACAAGTTTTATGGGGTTAGTGTTTAATGTAGATAATTTAGTTATGAGATTATTTTTTCCAAAGTTAAATTGGTGGACTGAACTATGGTACTGACAGAAGAAATAGAAAGTAGATTAGAGGGACACCTGGCTGGCTCTCAGATGGTAGAACATCTGACTCTTGCTCTCAGGGTTGTGGATTTAAGCCCCACATTGAGTATGGAGCCCACTTAAAAAAAAAAAAAAAAAAGTAGATTGAAGAGATCCACAAAGTAAAAATAACATGATCAATCTTATTAAATGAAATATGGTAGATAAAGGAGAAGGCAGCATCAAGACTGATTATCCAAGTTTTAAGCTTCTCAGGTTTGGCATACTAAAATCTTTGAGTCAGATCTGGCCTGCTTTCTGTTTTTTATGGTCCATGTGCCAAGAATAGTTTTTATGTTTTCAGTGATTTGAAAAAAATCCAAATAATAATATTTTGTTAAATGTGGAAATTATATGAAATTCAAACCTCTTTGTCTAGAAATAAAGTGTTTTTTTTAATGCAGTCATACTCATTCATTAACATATGTCTATGGCTGGCTTTCATACTGCAACGGCAGATGAATAGTTTTAATATTTTTAAAATATTAATTTATTTATTTTGAGAGAGAGAGAGGGAGAGAGGGAGCAAGGGAGGGGAGGGACAGTGAGAGAGGAGAGAGAGAATCTCAAGCAGGCTTCATGCTCAATGCGGAGCCTGACCCAGGGCTTGATCCCACGAACTGTGTGATGACCTGAGCCAAAATCAAGAGTTGAACACTTAACCAACTGAGCCATCTAGGCGCCCCAAATAGTTTTGACAGTATGTATGGACATGCAAACATTTAATGTTTGGCCCTTTACAGAAAAAGTTTGCCAACCCTTAGTTGCTAGGTGTTTGGTAGCATTAAGATAGGGAATATTGGAGAGAGAGTGGATGTGTATGGAGAGGAGAATGCTTTCAGGTTGTGTTTCAGGTTCCTGTGTGTGGGGGGGCACTTTCATAAGGAGCAATTTAGGATGCAGTAGGATATGTAAGTGCAAAGACATGAGGCTAGAATATAGATTTAGAAGACTTAAGCATGAAAATAGTAGTTCAAGTCATGGGTATAGATAACAGTATTCAAGGGAATTGTTTAAATTAAAGACACTACCCTGAAGAATACTAGCATATGAGGTATTCTGTAGAAACAGCTCACAAAAGAGTCTGCGAAGGAATATTTCAAGTGTAAGAAAAGAATTATGGGAGCTGATAGAGAATTTTAAATTTTATTTTATTGTGGTAAAATATACAGTAACATTTAACCATTTCACCATTTTTAAGTGTATAGTTCTGTGGCATTAAGTACATTTACATTCTTATGCAGCCGTCACCACCAATCATCTTAGGAACCTTTTCTTCTTCGCCAGCAGAAACTCTGTACCTATTATTAAATAAACAGTAATTCCTCATTCCCCTCTCCCACCAGTCCCTGGTAACTACCATTCTACTTTGTTTCTGTGAATTTAACTAGTCTCGGTACTTTATATAAGTGAAATCATACAATATTTGTCCTTTTCTGACATTCTTATTTCACTTAGTGTATTGAAGACAAAATTTTAAGGATGTGGAGAACAGTAGTATGAAATGCTAAATACAGGTCAAAGAAGAAATAAAGGATATTGGTAGAGTATGGCATTTGAGAAACTAGATTGCCGTGTAAGATCTTTTCGTGGATAATGAAGGAGATAAAAATCAGGTTGCAATTGAGAAATGATTGGTAGAAATAGAAGTACTAATCATTCTTTTGTTAATATACGAAATGGGTATCAAAGGCTAGAAATTATAGTGGTGGGGAGGGTTTTATTTTTTAAGATGATGGGGATTTAAGCATGCCTATAGCCTGAGTAGGATTAAGAGTGGCTGAGAAATGGGCTATAAAAGAAGCAACAAGTAATTTTAGAAGTCTTGATGAAGTTAAAGGTAAGTGTAACAGAGTGAGAAAGCTAAAATGATGCTGTTAGAGTTTAAAATTTTGAAGGTAAAGAATTCTGCGAATTATTTACTAGTAATTGAATCTTCTGGTGTGTTCATTGTTTGCTATGATGACTTTTCATTTATTTTCAATAAAGATGATCAGGATAAAAAGGTGGAAACTCTTATGGCACCGTCAAAAAAGCAAGAATCATTACCCATGCATCAAGAGACTAAACAAGAAAGTGGATCAGGAAAGAAGAAAGTTTCTTCAAGGAAGCAAAAGACAGAAAACGGTGAACTGTGTAGATAATGTATTATATAAATACTAATTCTAGAGAAGTACAGTTAGGACAAGGATCCTAGAACTCACGTACTCTTTAATTCCCTCTTTAACGTGTACTGTAACAATGTTAATGCTAAAAGAAGTCCAGGGATCTCTTGTGGTTTCATAGTGCTTGACAGATGGCCAGGGTATATGTTTGTGATGAAGTTTATCTGAAATTTAAAAACGACAAAGCATTAATTAAATATTCTCAACTGAGTTTTGAAAATAATGTAAATAGCACATAAATATAGAAGAAAAGTGTTCCTGAAACATTTGTACTTTGAAATATCACTTAAAGATTATGCTTTTTGGCTAGCTATATCATTACTCTATATTCCCAATTTCCTAAACATTGTTTGCATGTGTGTGTGGGAAGCATTAAGAGTGATGGAGAAGTTTTTATATGTTCAGAATTGTTCAAGGAAAACCTCTGTGAAATGTATGTAGATTAAATGGTGATATTCAAATAATATTGGGCTATGGTATCAACTAGTACTAGAAAATAGTAAAATTGGAAAGGGAAAAGATGAAATTCTATTTACAGTAAAATTAGGATGTATCAAGCAAGTAGGTATATAAAAATATTACCCACAAATATTTGATAAAATCAAATATTTATTATAAATTAAAAAAATTTAATGCTTATTTATTTTTGAGAGACACTGTGAGCCGGGGGGGCAACACAAGAATCCGAAGCAGGCTCGAGGCTCTGAGCTGTCAGCACAGAGCCTGATGCGGGGCTTGACCTCATGAGCCATGAGATCATGACCTGAGCCACCCAGGTGCCTTTTGTTACAGATTTTTAAATAAAAGACTATTCATGCCCAAAAGCTTTTTTAAAAAGGTCAGAAGATAGATTTCCATATGTGTATGGAAGTTTATATCTTTAGCCAGCAGACATCAGACTTTAATGTTCAAACTCTTAAAGTTCTTCCCATTAGCAGTAGGAACAAAGTGTAAGGGGGCTTCCTTCCTCCACTTTTAATGTTGTCATGCAAATTTTAACCAGTTCAGTAAGATTGCCATGGAAATTACAGGCATAACTTGTAGAAATGAGATGATATCTGCAAGGAACAATGACGGATTTTTGTACCTAGAAAGTGGAAAGAACTCCATTAAAAGCTATCATTTGCACTAAGAATTCAGTAAATACAAACATAAATATTAAATGTGAATGGATTTTTAGTTAAAACAAGAAGAAAATGAGAACTGACTAAAATATAAAGGATATAAGAAGTTTTCAGATAACTGTTAGAGAGATACACTTTCAGATAACTTAAATGATTTACTGTAAAATAATATTGAACTGCTACTGCTTAATTAGAAGTGTGTTTTGATTTGTTAAATGATAAAACAGGAATATAAAGCCAAATTGACTTGATGTTAGATATTTCAAAATAATTGCATTTCTCATTAAACATAAATTTGTGTACATGTTATTTAATTACTGTGCTGTAAAAACCCTGAGTAATTCTAATTTTGTTGAACTTAAATTGCAGTCTTAGTAGATGAACCCCTTATTCATGCAACTGCTTATATGCCTTTGATGGATAATGCTGATCCAAATCCTGTGCTGGATAAGAGAGATGTTATTGATCTAATTAAACCTGACCAAGTAGAAGGAATCCTGAAAACGGGGGCTAAAAAATTGAAGACTGAAACTGACAAAGGTAATATGCAACATGCAACAATTTGTATTGAAGAAGCTTATTTTTGAGTTCTGGTGGAGTTGAGTAAATTTTCTCATAGAAACAATGAATGGTAAAAGAATAATAGAAGCTTTCTAATAAAAGGTTTATTGGTAATGTTCTAGTCCAACTGCTAAGTTTTGTGAGTCCAGACCCTTGAATTTGACTTGCCTAAGATCTCACAGCTATTTTGCTGTCTGACGATTTTTTTCTCTCCTCCTATTGTCTTTTGTGAGGTTTCTATCTAATTCACAGCCACCTTTCATTATTATTTTTTAATAGACTTTTTGTTGCTGTTGTTAAGAACAGTGGTAGCGTCATAGCAAAATTGAGTGGAAAGTACAGAGAGTTCCCATACCTTGCTCTCACACATGCACACAACTGACTTTTTAAACTTATGATGTTGCCGAACTATTAAAGCTTTGGGCTTCTTTGGGTCTAACGGGTGGCAGTTGCTTTTTAAGAAAAGGAAGTTTGTGGCTTATATAAGAGTCCCCGAGGAAACTGAGTGAATTGGGATGCTTTATGCCTGGATTTTTTTTTTAAATGTCAGGATTGTTTGTATGTATTTGATATTTGTAAAATAATAATTCCTTTTTTAAAAAATATATTTCCTTTTTATAATTATCTTCATGCTTATTTTCTCATCTGTAAGATATTTGTATGTCATGAGTATTAAGGTTAAATGAGAATATTCGTGAACATATCTAGTATAGATACTAGTGTACTAGACAGTGGAATGACTTTTTTTTGGAAAGTGAGGGCATATTGGCACTTTAGTATTCTGTAGTTTGATTAAATTTTAGTTAATATAATTGTTCCATAGTATATTAAAGATGATAAACACTTTTTTTTTCTCTTGACTGGAGCATTTTTTTATTGTCTGAAATGTAAATCTATTTTCTCTTGGTTATTGACCTTCTGGGTCAAGAATTCTTGATGCTTACGTTTGCTGAAGTTATTACTTGTGTCTCTTAAATACCAACTCTGGTTTCTTTTTGTTTTTTTTTGTTTTTTTTTGTTTTTTTAAGAAAATGCTGAAGTGAAATTTAAAGATTTTCTTCTGTCCTTAAAGACTATGATATTTTCTGAAGATGAGGCCCTTTGTGTTGTAGACTTGCTAAAAGAGAAGTCTGGTGTGATACAGGATGCTTTAAAGAAGGTAAGCATGTTTTTGCTTATGGGCATATTTGGGATCAGTGATTAGAAGTTCACAATAAGACTTTTGCTAGAGGAATAAATTCATTCCCATCATTCATACTCCAAAGTGCATAGTCATATTTAAGAGTTCTGGAGTGGCTTCAGAAGTTATTTCATATATCCACACTATTCAATACATTTATTTAGTCAGGTGACTGACGAAAGCGAAGTGCTTATAATAAAATGATTTATAAGGCTTTAAAGTCATTTGGCACTTAACACTGTACTTTGCTTTGCTGTGCTCTGGAGGAAAGGTCAGGCGATTTCTGGATAGAATACATGGAATGTTTTTGTGACTGAAGGTAGCCTACTTCAGAAAGCCTGGGAATCTTTGCTGGGTGTGTGTGTGTGTGTGTGTGTGTGTGTGTGTGTGTGTGTGTGTGTGTGTGTGTGTGTGTGTGTAAGAGAGAGAGAAGGAGGGAGAGAGGGAGAGAGATGGTCTTTCTAAAATAAGTGATTTGGATAGTAGAATCACTGCTATGACTGACTAATAAAAACAATCCATGGAGTTAATATTTAATTTCTCGTGGGTCAGGCTCACTATTTTATCATGTATACTATGTCATGTTAGAAAGGTGACAAGTTTTCAGATGTTACTTGTGTGAGATAAGGTGACATGGTGTCTGATATTCAGTATTAGATGTGGACTTAACTGTTCTTATTCTACACACACACACACACACACACACACACACACACACACACACAGATGTGGACTTAACTGTTCTATTACTTACACACACACATACACACACATACGCGCACGCACACACACAGACACACAGACACACACACACACCCCCCTCACTCCTTCCCTCCCTCCCCCTAACCACTTACCTGTTTTAAAACCATGAATGGCTTTCCTCATGGCTTTCCTTTTATTTCTTAAAGGCCCCTCAAGTCCAGGCTATCCCTCTCACCTGATTACCTTTAGTAGTCTCCTAGTTTCTGTTTCTGTATCTTTTCCTTATGTAAAGCTAATCTGAATTCCCAGTCTAAATTGTTCTCTCTGCTATTCCTTCTCATAACCATCTAGACTTTTTTTTGTCATAGCATTTATCATAGCATATTAAGTCCGTCTGTACCTCCAAGTATCTACTGACGATGAGTTTTACAAGTCTGGCATTTTACAATACATTATGCTTGTTGGATGGTCTCCATGTGGTGTCACCAGTGGCTCAGTGTAAGCAAGGTATTCCAGGGTAATCAGGTTGAGTGTTGTAACTCTGTGACTTTGGTCACAGTATCTGATTATTCTGTTGCAAGAAGCTTTCTTGAAATTCTTAATTGAAGAATTTGGCCTTTGATTTATTTTAATTGGGTAAGTATATCTAAAAGGAGTTCATAGCTATTTGTGGGGATAAGGGAAAAGCCTTCAGCTGAAGTTTGTGTTACAACCTAATGTTTGAAATTACTGCTTTTTAAAATTGAAAATAATTGCTTTAAGTGTTCTCTTCTAAGGATGTTGGTGTAGTGACTTAAGGGGGCAAGAGTAGTTATTTTATTGTCTGAGATAGCTTTGAACTCTAGAGACTGGGAGGTAAATCAGCTTCGCCTTGATAGCTGCTTTAGGCAGGCCAAGGAAGAAGTTGGGGACTCTTAAAGATAGTGTTTTGTGTGTATTTTGCAGCTTCACGTTTTTCCCCCACCTTTGGAACTTTTTGTTCCAAAATCTAATTGTTCTGGGTTTCTCATAGAGTGGTTCTGTTCTCATCTGCAGGGACTCAGTGTCTTTGTAGGTCCCCAGTATTTGCAAAAATAAGTTTAGTTTCTCCATTTTCCTGTCATAGAAACTGTCTTTATCAGACTTTTAATAGATATCAAGGTTCCAAATATAAATAAATCCCCACCTCTAATAACGACTATTTCAGAGGAAGGAACACCAGCATAGGATGGAAGAGAGAGAATGTGGGGAGTGCTAAGAAAATTCAAGAGTGAACCCTGAGAACCACTGACATTTAAAGGGCAGGGAAAGCCACCACAAAGGGTACTAACGAAAAGTAGGAGGAGAATCAACACCAGGGAGACAGCAGAATCACAGACACTTAGGGAGGGTAGAGAGATTACTGGTGAGGGGAAAAGTCAACAGTGGCATGCTTTAGAGACATGTAGGATGATAAGGATTAAAAAATTGGATTTGATATCTTCAGTGAAAGCAGTTTGATTGAAGTACTAGGCTATAGATAATTGAATGAATAGGAAAGGGTACAGTGTCTGCTCTGAATACCTTAGATGGGGAGTGGAAAATACAGTAAAAGCTAGAAGGGTTGCAGAGTTGAAGAGGAGAAGTTATGTGGTGTGTGTGCATGTGCATGTGCACGCATGTGCCTTTATGTTTAAGCTACAAGATACTTGTGTTTTATATTAGGTTAATATCCTGGGTTCTAGAGTCAGATTTCGTGGATTCATATCTGAGTTCTGCCACATTGAGATTTGTTTGGCCTGAAATAAGTTACTTAACCCCAGTGCCTCAGTTTCCTCCTCTCTCAAATGGGAATGATAATCAGGTTTTGAATATTAAATGAAATAATACACAGTAGGTACTTAGAGTTCCTAGCATAAGTATTTGCTCAAAAATCTTAACTGTTAATGTATTAATTAGTAAGAAACTATTTGATTTGATTATTTTAGTTGATCATTTTTAGTGTTGACCTTTAAATATCTTTGCCTCAATTAATGTGATTTTCCAACTTTAAATTATTAACTCTTCTGACTCTGCTATATAACAGGGGGAGGTTTGCCTACTTAAGTTTTTTCCAACCCTTTCTCCTTTCCCCCCCCCTCTCAACTTTTGTTAGGGATAGCATTTATGTATCAGATACTTAAAATATTTAATGTTTGCTTTGTGACTATAATTTTCATGTTTTAGTCATAATTCTGCAGGTTAATGGTCAGTTCAAGGCTTGATAACAGTTCTTTTGCCATGGTTTCTGTATTCATCTCTTGGTTGGCTGAATTTATTTTTCCTGGAATTTCTTCAAGAAAGGCTCATAGAAACTATTTCTGAGGTTCTGGCAAGTTACAATGCTTTTTTCATGTCATTATATATGAATAATAATTTGGTGAAGTATAATATTTCTGGGTTTTACTTTCTTTCCTTAAGGATTTTTCATGCTTGCTTCACCATTCTTTACTCAGCTGGATAGAGCTAAGAACACACTGAATTTTGCATTCTTTTCATGTAGTTTTGTCAGACTGCTCTCACAATAAAAACATCTTTTGGGCAACCCACCCATATGTTTATTTATTGACTTTTCCAGTGTCCACCCTACCATACAAACATCAAGAGATTCAGTTTCTTTTAAGTTCAGCAGTAAATTTAATATGGTTTTGGCCTTGACTCCTGTATCCTCTACCAATATTTCTTGGGATAAAGCATGTCTTTTCAGTCATGAGATTTATTCCTTAAAATAATTGAAATAATGGGTATCAAGTAAGTATCTACTAAATCTTTGCCTATTGTCTTTGTCTTTCATATTTTAATCCTGAGAAAAAAGTTTTGGTTTATTTCTACTTTTTTTTTATACTTCTCTCCATCCTAGACTGTGTCTCTTACTGTATTTTGGCAGCTTGTCTTTTGGGTATTGCTGGGTCATACTTGATCTTGTTCTGTGGTCTTTTCTTTGAGCTTTTCTTGTGAGCTCTATGCTTTGCTCTTATTTTTCCAGAAATGACTGCTATAAGGATTTTAAAAATCATAGTGATATTTTTTTAATCACAATTTTTGTCTGCTCTTTGACAATCTTTTTTTTGGTGATTTGTCTTCATGTGTCATTTGTTTTTTGTGTTTTCCTTTTTCATGTATCTTATATAGACTCTTTTGTCTTTAAAAAAACATTTTTTTTAAGTTTAATTATTTTGAGAGAGACGGAGATAGCACAAGCAGGGGAGGGGCAGAGAGAGAGAGAGAGAAAGAGAGAGAATGAATTCCAAGCAAGCTCCTTGCTGCCAGTGCAGAGCCAGACAGGGGGCTCGAACTCCTCGAAACTGTGAGATCATGACCTGAGCCGAAACCAAGAGTCGGATGCTTAACTGACTGAGCCACCCAGGTGCCCTGACTCTGTTTTCTTTTTAATCAGTACTCCTATTTTAGTGAGGGTGTTCCTCTTTGCCTGGAGATTGATAATGAAGGACCAGTGCTAAGTGCTGTTCTCCTCAGGCTGTGTGTGAAAATTTCTTTTAGCCTTTCTGTCTTCCCAGATAAAAGACTTCAGTATAGAGTATCACTATGAAGAATTTGTCCCAACTTTGCCTCACTAGCTGCTTTCTTTGAAATAAAGTTTGTATGATTTCTTCATTCTCACTTCTTTTGCTTCTTGAGTTCTCCTTCCAAGAAAATTCCTACGTTGTGTCTTTGTTCCTGATGTCAGATGGAAGATTATTGGTTTTGCCTTTCAGGATATGCTGGTTAATTGCAGAGAACTAGGCACCAGAGCGCTTCTGTAGTCTTGAGTATATTTTGACAGGGTTGTCGAACGCTTGTGTTTGATCTCCACTACTTTTGGGGTTCTTTTCTGATGTTATGCTTTGACATTGCAGATGATTGTTTCATTTTGTTGTTTGTATTTTGCTTTCATATTCCTCTTTTGAATTTTTTTTAGGAGGAGAAAGGAGAGATTGTGTCTTGACTCTGAATTTAAAACTGGAGTCCTAGAATTTTTTGTAAAAAATTTATTTCTTGGTTGATATGTGTCCTATTATATGCCTCAAAATATAGAATGATAATAGTGACTTTCATGAATGATATTTCACTGGCCAGTTTTTGGCATTCATTCTGCTTTATATATAATTGTGAACTCTGCATTGGGTCAAGGACACTTGATATTAGATACTTCATTTTCATAATTTTCATTAGCTCATGTTAATTATTACTAATTCTGTATCGATTTCTCTACTGTAGTCAAGTAAAGGAGAATTGACTGCACTTGTACATCAGCTTCAAGAAAAAGACAAGTTACTTGCTGCTGTGAAGGAAGATGCTGCTGCTATGAAGGATAGGTGTAAGCAGTTAACTCAGGTGAGGACGTTTTTATATTTAAGGGATATATGTTCTGAATCAGAAGTAGTGGAGGATTTCAGAAACTGTCTATAATTACAGATTTAATTATTTGTGTAGTAAATTTATACCCAGCTGAAGTCAATTTCTTATACAGTTGTGATATATAAGAAGTTGTGGTGTCTCACTTTTTCAAGGTGTTATAGCCTATGGTTGAATTGTGAATTTAAAATAAGTGCTTCTAGATATATTAATTTCAAATAACAGAAGCATTTGGACACTGGGGGCATGTTTCATTTGGATCTGACCTAGAATTCGTCTCTAAGGAAGCACAGAACTCGGTATGATCTTGTTTAAATCCAATAGGATAAATGTGAAGCTCTTATATAGGTAATTATTTATAAAGGTTTTTGTAATAAATATTGGTAATTTTTAATCAGTGAAGTTCTTTAAGCCCAAGAAATTTTACTGTGAGAGAGAAAAAAAAACCCTCTAGAAAATTGTGTCAAATGATACAGATTTCCATTTATAAAACAAATCAGTCCTGGGGATGTAATGTACAGCATGGTAACCATAGTTAGTAATACTGTGTTGTATATTTGAAAGTTGCTAGAAAGTATATCTAAAGAGTTCTTATCATGAGAAAAAAAATTAATAACTAGTGGTGATGATATTAACTAGACTTATTGTTGTGATCATTTGCAATACATAAAAATACCAAACCATGTTGTATAGCTGAAACTTTTATAATGATCTATGTCAATTATATCTCCAAAATAAATATGTAAACTGAGAACATAATTGAAATTCTATAGAAAATGTGGTTTTATTCTTCCTGAGGTGCTTCTCCTTTTAGGAATTCAATATAGTACATGAGGTTTGTATTATCATTCAAGCTACTTGATGACATTAGGACGGCCTCATTTGAATTTTCTTTTTAGGTGAATTTGAAGTAAATTTAAAAAGTTAATGGAAACATTTGGTCACATTAAGATTAATCAAAGTTGTTGCTAAAATAAGCATGTTTAAGATTAGAAACCTTAGTATAGTTTTATGTGAATATGGTTTTTGGACTATAATTTAAAAATTAGAGGGGCGCCTGGGTGGCTCCATCGGTTAAGCGTCCGACTTATGGCTCAGGTCATGATCTCACGGTTCATGGGTTCAAGCCCTGCATCGGGCTCTGTGCTGACAGCTAGCTCAGAGCCTGGAGCCTGTTTCAGATTCTATGTCTCCCTCTCTCTTTGACCCTCCCCTGCTCACGTTGTCTCTCTCGCTCTCAGACATAAATAAAACATTAAAAAAATTATTTAAAAAATTAGCAAGTTATCCACTTTGTGGTAATTCATTGAGCTGTACCCTTTAAGATTGTATACTTTCTTCCTAAGCATATTAAATACATCAGTATAACACCTTGCAGATGTAAGTGAACTCTTAAGGGCAACCATCAAGACATAAAAGTTTTAAATTTTGTCAGTTTCTTAGAGGAAGGGGTATAAATGTGTCATTCCTGCAAACAATTTAAAGTTGGTTGGCTCTTGGCGTACCTGGATGGCTCAGTTAGTTGAGTGTCTGGCTTTGGCTCAGGTCATGATTTCTGGGTTCGTGAGTTTGAGCCCTGTGCTGCTGTCATTGCAGAGCCTACCTGGAATCCTCTGTCCTCCACCCCACCCCACCCCGCTTACACTTGCTTTCTCTCAAAAATAAATAAAACAGAAAAAGTTGGTTGGCTCTCTTTTACTTTGATAATTAATATTTGTTCTAGGAGGAGTTCATGATAGTTGCAACATAAAATGAAACCACCCTTTTAAGATTTGACTTGGAAAGATAAAACTTTGAGTTCTGATTTTTTACTTTCCCTTATACCAAGCTTCCATTTTGTTGTAAGCATGTCTTCCTTATCTTTTCTCTTAGAAAGGAGACTTCTTATTTTTCCTCTACTAGATTACCTTTTTTAGGCTTTTTCTAAATCCTAAAAGAGAGCTAGTACCTGCAAATAATAGAGAATTAACTGTTTTGCTTTAAAACTACTCTTTCAATAAATAAATTAGTAGGTAGGTAGGTAGGTAGATAGAACTATTCTTTCTTTCTTTTTTTTTTTTAATATTTTTATTTATTTCTAGGAGAGAGAGAGACAGCGTGAGCAGGGAGGGTCAGAGAGAGAGGGAGTCACAGACTGAAATAGGCTCCAGGCTCTGAGCTGGCAGTCAGCACAGAGCCCGATGCGGGGCTCGAACCCACGAACCGTGAGATCATGACCCAAGCGAAAGTCGGACGCTTAACCGACTAAGCCACCCAGGCGCCCCAGAACTATTCTTTCTTATAATGAAGTTAGAATAGGATTTATTTTAGATTTAACTTAACTCAGACCAGAAGGTGCTTTTGGAATAAGAGTGAACAGAACAGCAAAGTCTTTATGAAAGGAATTGGTGTAAAGGTAGATGTAGGTAAGATGCAGAAGACAATTTCTTTTCATTTTTTTTCTTTTAAATGTTTGTTTATTTTTGAGAGAGAGAGACGGTGTGAGCAGGGGAGAGGCATAGAGAGATGGAGACACAGAATTGGAAGCAGGCTCCAAGCTCAGAAATGTCAACACAGGGGCTGAACCCACGTACTATGAGATCATGACCTGAGCTGAAGTTGGATGTTCAGCGTCCCTGACAAATTCTTTTTAACCTTTGATCTTAGGAGCACCTGATCTTGATTTCAGCTCAGATCATGATCCCAGGTCATGATGTAGGGTGCTACGTGAGGCTCTGTGCTGAGCATAGAGCCTGCTTGAGATTTCCTCTTTCACTTTCTTTCACCCTCTCCCTCTGCCCGTTCACACATGTTCTCTCTGTCTGTCTCTCTGTCTCTCTCTCAAGAAACAAAACAACAAAGGACATACCTACTTCAGAGTACATACTTTGATCTTAAGCACATACTTCAAAATTCGTGATTGTTTTACTGACATCATTTTGCAGATGCTAAAAAATGTCTGTATTGTAATGTTATAGCACTTACTTTTTTTTATTAAAAAGTTTTCATAATTTTTTTCTGGTTTATTCTAGGAAATGATGTCAGAGAAAGAAAGAAGCAATGTGGTTATAGCAAGGATGAAAGATCGGATTGGAACATTAGAAAAGGAACATAATGTATTTCAAAACAAAATGCATGTCAGTTATCAAGAGACTCAGCAGATGCAGATGAAGGTATATTTTTACTTTTTGAAAACAAAATGAAATTTTGCATTCATTTAATTAGTAAACTTTAAATACCTAATATGTGCAGGGCAGTGTGCTGGGCCATGGTACACTAACTAGTTAAACTGTCTCCCTGTATGTAAGTAAGCACCTTTTCTAGGTGGGGATGAGGAAGAGGCTAGAAGCTGACATGTAAATATAATGTACATATATAATATATACTATATACAATATAGTAGTCCCTCCCTTTTATCACTGGTTCACTTTCTGTGGTTTCAGTTACCTGTGGTCAACTGCAGTCTGGAAGCAGATGATTCTCCTTCTGACATATTGTCAGAAGGTCAGTAGTAGCCCAGTACTATGTCGTAATGCCTATGTTGTTTATCTCCCATCTCATCATGTAGGCATTTTATCATTTCACATCATCACAAGAAGGGTAAATTCAATATAATAGGATATTTTGAGAGGGAGAGACCACCTTCATGTAACTTTTATTATAGTATATTATTAAAGTTCTATTTTTAGTTATTAATCTCTTAACTATGCCTAATTTATAAATTAGTGATATGTATGTATAGGGAAAAACATAGTATACCTAGGGTTTAGTATTCTGCAGTTTCAGGCATCGACTGGGCATCTTGGAAGGTATTCCCTGTGGATAAGGGGGGATTACTGGAGAGGTAACCAGTGGATGCTTTAGAACCATTGGGATGGAAGGTGGGGAAGAGAAAGGTTATAGAGCAGACCTAGTAGAAATGATATGCAAACTATATTGAATGCTTTGAAACAATTAGATATTATCAGGGAGTGAAGAAATGGGCACTGGGTTATATTACCTGATGTGATTCCTTAGTCCCGTCCCTAGGGGTGATGGTTCCGTGGTCTATTTTGGAGCCCAGGATGGTGCCTTTTAGTGAGTTCACCCCAAATGTTTCTGGTAGAGATTGCCCAGTGACCATAGTTTTTGAGAAATGCAGTAAGAGTTGTGGTGTTTGGAAATCAGTGCTAGAATGAGGAGAAGATCTAGAGATAAAAATAGAGCCTCTGTCCTAAAGAGCCTTGTATACTGAAAGACTGAGGAGCCATTAAAGGAGTTTAAGCAATTCAGCAGTGTGGTTATATTAGGATTTTTTTTTACGTCTATTTGCTTATTTTAAGAGAGGGTGAGAGCACATGAATGGGGGAGTGGGGGAGGCCAGAGAGAGAGAGCCTGACTTGGACCTGAAACTCACAGATCATGATCTGAGCTGAAATCAAGAGTTGGACGCTTAAACAACTGAGCCACACAGGCACCTCAAGTATTTTTAATTACTACTCTGGCAGCAGTGTGGAGAGTGGAACAAGGAATAATTGGAAGGCTTTTGCAGGAATCCAAGTCAGAGAACAAGGGCCTGAAATCAGATGTTGATAGTGAGAGGTTGAGTTTGAGTGATACAGAAGAATTAGTAGATGGGCCTTAGTGATAGAATAGAGAGAGCAAGAGACAAGTGATCATGGAGGAGGACTCCTGAGGTTGTGGCCTAAGTGACTTGTCATCTCTTGTTATTACTTTCCCCATTACACAGGGTTCAGTTCTTACAGTGTTTTCCACACATTCATCATTTTCATGATTCCAATTAGTCTGGACCCATGGTTGGTTGGTTGGTTTTATTTCTCTTTTTAAGATTGAAATACCATTTTTTTTTTTTCTCCATTGATAAAGAGGCTATTGAAGAACATGGTTTGGGTCTGTTTGTCTGGTGAGCTTATAATATTTCCCCTAATTGAACTCTCTGAACCAATGATTTTTTAAATTATTTCCATTGCTGATTCCATTGCTTCAAATTTGGAAGCTCTTAAATTTAACATATGCCTGAAATCAAACTCTTGCTTTTGATCAAGTTGTTTTTATTTTCCAATATTTGAGGCATTATATCCTTTTGCTTGAATCCTTTGACTTCTCTCTTGCCCAGTTTAGTTTGTTCTAAAATCTTAAAGATAATTTATATCTAGGTACTCTTGCATTCAGTTCTTAGATATTACCCTAGTTTATTATTTCATACTAGCATCATTATAGCACCTTTTTAATAGAGCTCTCATTTCCATTTTAACATGTAATGTCAGAGTTTTGTCTACTTTAATCACATTGCTGGTCTGCCAAAAATTTAAAATTATTCTTTACTGTTATCAAAGTCCCAGTGTTCCCCATGGAAATATGCTAATAGCAAAGAAGTAATGAATGACTGTGTTGTCAGGTTCTGACCCTGTCCACTGCTTTGTGCTTTCATTTGGCCCAATCCTCTATCTTTCCACCCCCTAGCCATTTGAGATATTCTTTCCTATTAATAAGTAGGTTACTGAAGAACTGGTTTTCTAGTCTCAAGTAGTCTTTTCTATTTTGTAATTCCTACTTCCTAGTCATTGAAAATTAGTCAAGTACTTGTAGCAACATCTTTTATTGAAGATGGAGGGTGATTTCTCATTTTCCTCCTTTTTTTTTTTTTTTTTTTGGTTTAACTTTATTGTGTTTAGAGGCCAAGATACAGGTTCCAGATGATAAGTTCTCTGAAAAATAGAAACATATACTTTAATTTCTTTTAACTGAATAGGTTTAGTTAAAATTATTAAGATTATTTCACACTCTAAAATAACACATTCCCTTAATGGCAGTATATATGACTCAGTGTTCTGTATCTTTTGGTTCTGTAATTGTGGAATAAGAGGCCTGAATATTTTGGTAGATTTTTGTGTGATAAATTTGCCATCTATTTGGTTATAGCTCAATTTGTAACTTAATATAAATTTATTGAATGTATTTTCAGTTTTTAAAGTTTTGATTACTAAAATCTTTCATTAAGAAATACTGCTAACATAAAATTAATACAGGTTTAAGATAGGGTTAATTCTATATGAGTCCATTCTGTAGGAAAGAAACTTCAGTGTCTTTTATTTTAAAACAACATGTGTATGTGTATTTACATTTCCAGTGTAACAGCCGCGAGCATCTACTTGCATTATTGGATGTTGTGGCAGCTTGTATTTACTTTGCATTCATCAGTATCAAGATAAAATTCATCCTTTACACTTATTTTTATTTGTTTGAGAAGGATGGTTCAGACTTCATTCTGTTGTTGCTTTTTACATTCTCATCATAATAAAGTTTCTTTTAAAAGTTAGCTTTGGCAGTCATTGTTTCTAAATCTTACGCGTGTAAAATAATCTTAGTTCCAGCAGGTTCGTGAGCAGATGGAGGCGGAGATAGCTCACTTGAAGCAGGAAAATGGCATACTGAGAGATGCTGTCAGCAACACTACAAATCAGCTAGAAAGCAAGTATGTTTCCAAAACTTTCTTTGTAACTGAATGGTAGAATATATTCTTGAACCATCAAAATGGTGTTTGATAGTAATCACTTAGACTTCTGTGTTTTACATTTGTTTTTAAAATGAATTAATTTTCACAGTGTTCTTGCTTATGTGAAGAACCTCTTCAGCTAACCTCTGTGATAAATACTAGAACTAGCAGTGGAACGCTGTCTGCAAATTTGAGACTGCATTTATAAGTTTTAAAGCATCTGTCCCCTTTAACAGTAGTTCTCAAACTATTATTCTGAAGGGCATCTGGCACGTTCATTAAAAAACATATTGTGTGTGACCCTGAAAAGATTATGATTCAGTGACTCTGAGGTGGAGCCCAGGAATCTGATATTAAGACACATTCCTTGTGATAGTGATGAAATTGGCTCTGGGCCATACTTTGAGAACCTGTACCTTGGGGAATACCTTGTAGCATGTCTATAAGAATAAGCACTTTGCCTGATTTTAATAGATTTTCAGAACACCAGTTTGAAGATAACACTGTTGACTTATGTTCATGAGTGAGTGGTCCTCCATTTTTCTTGATTATTTTATTGTGGTTTTCGAATCTGTATTAATTGTTACTGGAGTGATTCAGAGATGATACTCAACCAAACTTCATCATTAGTAGTTGCTTACAACATTTCTGTTTCAGTTGGCTGTAAGTGGAATTACTAACTCAGAAGAACTAATATAAAATATGTTTGTTCTTTTTGTGTTTGT
Source organism: Proteles cristata cristata (assembly GCA_017311185.1). NCBI lineage: Eukaryota > Metazoa > Chordata > Mammalia > Carnivora > Hyaenidae > Proteles > Proteles cristata. The sequence goes on along the minus strand of JAESUZ010004426.1, from coordinate 1,689,933 downwards.
AATAATAGAAGGTTCCTAATCCAGTTACTGTTTTCAGGCAGTCTGCTGAATTAAATAAACTACGCCAGGATTATGCTAGGTTGGTGAATGAGCTAACTGAGAAAACGGGAAAGCTACAGCAAGAGGAAGTCCAAAAGAAGAATGCTGAGCAAGCAGTTACTCAGTTGAAGGTGATGTATTTCCACCTTTACTTAACACTTCATAAATAATGTAGATGTTACACTTAGGAACCTAAATATGTGTGCAGGTTTGAGAAATGTAGATTGAGGCTTAAAGTCTAAGTGCTCTGCCAAATAGAAGCTTGTGCAGTAATGAAAGAATTGAATATAGGCTTGAGTTTGAGGTTGCAAACTGAAGATATGAAAAATGAAATTTGCTGATTGACAGATCCAAGTCAAATTTCTTATATATGGAAATTAGGTTCGCAAGGGTGAGACAGACATCATGTTAAAATTACCTTCAATATCACTTATCCATAACTTAGACTTTTCAATAAGTTCAGTAGAACCTTTTTCTTCTAGCATTGGAATAGATAATTTTCCTTTGCTTTAGCACAGGACCAAGAAATGCTCCAGTAGCTTTCATTTGAGCCATACTGTAAAAAAATCAGTTTCTTTAGATACTAGAATGGTACTTAGTACCATGAGAAGCTCATTCTGAGATGTGATATATGGGGTTGCTCAGGTTACAGAGGAATAGATTTGTTCTTTTTGTACCTTACAGCATTTGTACATTGAACAGAATGATAAGTAGAATTTTCCTTTCTTCCTTTTACTGGGGAGAGGGCTTGTTGAATATATAGTTCAAATTGTGTAAGTCAAATGTATTAGATTCTTAGGTTTGGTAGAATCATACGTGATAGCATTTCCAGAGTAGTATACCTTAGGAGGGCTTTGAGAATAAGTGAATGTGGAAAATAGTGCAGTTTTTGTTTCTTTGAAGTTTTCAAAAAAACAGAAGTCCCTGTGGGGGATTGATAAAATTGCCTTTTATTTAAGATTTGTCTTCCTGGTATGTTTACTGCTGGAACTTATGAATATGGAATATGGATATGGATAAGCTGATAAATGATGCTAAAGATTATAGTCATCATTGAACTATTGTGCTATACCTCTAAATAGGAATTTTAGGTACCTACTGATATTTAGCAGTAAAGATACCATCCTGTCTTTTCCTAGGCTATCGGCAGAAGAAACTAAAAATAGAAAACAGATCTATACACAGTAGTGGTTACAGTTATCTACCTGCATTCAGTTTCTGTAAATCCTGCGTATCGGAGGGTAGAGTGGCTCTGGCTGGTAATATCTTTGTAGAAGTCTAGGCATATCTGGCTATTTTAGTGGTGTAGGAGACTATTTGTTGGAATAAGCGGTTTTATGACAGGAGTAAAGATAGAGGATGCTTTTTTTTTATTTGAAGTTTCATGACTGTGCTGACTTACACTTTTTTCAGGTTCAACTACAAGAAGCTGAGAGGAGGTGGGAAGAAGTCCAGAGTTATATCAGGAAGAGAGCAGCAGAGCATGAGGCAGCACAGCAAGGTAAGGGGAAAAGATATGCATGTAAACTTAGTATACAGTACTGGGTAAAATTTTCTCCCCTCTATATATGAAGAAAGAATAATTTAACCTTTTTGTTTAGGCCAATAGCTTTTATACTTTCAGAGTACCTTTATTTCTTCAACAGTTCTTCAGAGTTTCTAAAATAAACTCTACTAGCTTTATCTTGGAGCATTAAGTTGCAAATGAAATTATAATTTATAAGTAATAGGAACCTAGCTATGTGTTTCTGTAGTTATACCCTTTGGTTCCTTGATTACGTCTACATTTTTCCTTTGTAAGGGAGGATTCACTTCCTGTATTGTGAAGACAAAAACAGCAAGAGCATTACCATTCCAAGTAATTGAATCGAAACAGTCTACTTAAATGTTGACTTTTAATATTTATTCTTTTTTTTTTTTTTTAAGTTTATTTATTCTGAGGGGGAGAGAGAGAGAAAGCAGGGTAGGAGCAGAGAGGAAGAGAATTCCAAGTGGCCTGTGATGGCAGCGCAGAGCCTAATGTGGGGCTCTATCTCACGAAATGTGAGATCATGTCCTGAGCCAAAATCAAGAGTCAGACGCTTAACTGACTGTGCCACCTATATGCTCCTCATTACTTACTCTTAATCTGATGAATCCACCTGGGAGGTAATGGAGCTTGTATTGTATGTATTATTTGTCTCTTATTCCTTTTCTCCCACAAAAGAGGCAGTAAGGTAGTAAAATATAGTGCTAAGCAATAAGATAGATCATATGGTGTTTTGGGTTTTTAGACCTTTGGTTTCCTCTGATTCCCCACCCCTGGTACCCTTCCATCCCCTATATTTCCCTTTTGTTCAAAATTTAAAAATACCCAAGGTATTTAAAGGCCTTTTTCTTTGTGTATAAAGTTTGTTTATGTTAAGATACATTAGCTTACTTTTAAAATTTATATTTCATCATTGAAGCACAATGAATTTTGTTAAGAATTGTAGCTATAAACTATAGATCTCTCTATAAACTATGTAACTATAAACAGTAAAGCTTCACCGTGACTAGAAGCAGTCACTTTTGCTTTTAGTATTTTTCGTCATATTTCTAAATAAGCATATTATTTATACTAACACTGTTACCTCTTAATAGACATCTGTTGACTTTCTTTTACAGGAAATGAGGACTTAACCCTCCCACACCATTCTTCCCACCCTTCCCTCACTCTACTGATATGGCTATGCATTCTTTTTGATTATATCAGCATTCATTGTTTGCATCATTAGGACAGTATAACTCAATCCTGAGCCAAGTTAAATATTAAAACTGCAATTTTTCTCATGAACAGTGTTATTTAAGTTCTCACAACTTATTATTGCTTTATGTTTTTAACTTGTTTGATCCTCATTTTCTTATTGAAAATTTTACCTGTGGTTAAACTCCTCTTACCCTCCTCTCTCTCCCACCTTCACAACATATGAGGTACTGGAGAATCTTTTCAGTTTTTTGTGGGGTATCCCTCTGAAGTCTTCCATCTTCCTGTTCCTGTACTTGTTTTCTAGGTTGACTCTATGACTGTCTTCCAGAGACTGCCTATTTGGATACTATGTCACTGCCATCTTCCCTGCTTTCCTCTCTCATTTAATAGCATATCTTTTAGTAGGATAAGAGTATGTCTTTAAGTACATTTGTTGAGGCTTTGCATATCTGGAAATTTTTTTATTCTTTCTGCCTTCATGCTTGATTGGTAGTTTGACTGGATGTAGAGTTCTAGGTTATAAATAATTTCCCCCCACAGAAATTTGAAGGCATTAATTCAGTGTTTTATGTTGCTGGCAAAGAAATATTGTGCTCTTTTAAGTTCTAATCCTGGATATGACCATTACATGTTTAATTATCAGGCGTTCTTTTTTGAGTTGTGTTTCATTCTGTTATTAGTGTCTGGTTAGAGCATTAACATATTTTCTTAAAATGTGATATGTGCAAGCATACATGCGCACGCACACACACACACAGTCTCTTTTTCTCTATATGCCTCCCTTCCTTGATGGTAGTGGTGGTGGACTTGTTTGTTATGGGGCCAGAGGCAGCTCTCATGATACCTGGTACCTCCATTTACCGAGCCTCTCCAGATTTCTGGAACACTTTCCCCTTCCAAGTTAGTGATCATTTCTCCATTTTATCTTAATTTCTGTGATTTGGAGTTACAGTCATTCTGATTGCATCAAAGACAGTTTGTGCTTGTTGCTCATTTTCTTTGTTATTTTGGAGTCATTGCTAAGAAGAGAAGCAGGCAGAAAAGTTTTACTTTATTCTACACCAGGGTATTTGTTAGCCCTTAGCATTTTTTTCTGTTTTCCAGGTAGGAGAGTACAGGGAATTTATAAGAAATACACTAGATAACTTCCTAAGTGTCTTTGGGGGAAATGAATGCTTTCAAGAAATGATACAACAGTTTTAAACATTCATGTACCATTCATTTAACACATTTATTGAGTATGTACTATGCATAAGCCTTGGTTAGACACAGCTCTGGGTATGGAGAAAAGGCAATCTCTGATTTCAAGAAGCTCACTTCTGGGTGAGGAGAAGAGTTAGTACGGCGTGGCAGGTTCTGTGATAAGGTAAACCGAGGCTGCTCAGGAGAGCCATGTGCAGAGGGGAAGAAGAGGAAAGATTGAAGGTGTGATTTTTAGAGGAGATAATGGGTATGCTAAAGGTGGATAATAGTAACCACGCAAAGGAAGAGACCTTTGTGAAATGCAATGTTCTCTTACAGATTTACAGAGTAAATTTGTGGCCAAAGACAATGAGGTACAGAGTCTGCATAGTAAGCTTACAGATACTTTGGTATCAAAACAACAGTTGGAGCAAAGACTAATGCAGTTAATGGAGTCGGAGCAAAAAAGGGTGACCAAAGAAGAGTCTTTACAGATGCAAGTTCAGGTATCTAATTTTCCCTTGCTTTTATTTATTTTATTTTGTTTCGTTTTTTAAATTTTTTAAATGTTTATTTTTGAGAGAGAACACCAGCACAGGGGAGGCAGAAAGGGAGACAGAAGATCTGAAACAGGCTCTGTGCTGAGAGCAGCAAACCTGATATGGGGCTCAAACTCAGAAACTGTGAGATCGTGACCTGAGCCAAATCTGGATGCTCAGCTGACTGAGCCACTCAGATGCCCCTGATTTTCCCTCTTTTTAAAAAATAAAGGTGCCCCTAATTTTACCTCTTTTTAAAAAATAAAGGTGGACAGTGGCTGGATGTGTCTCTGTAGAAGAGAGAAGATAGTCTAGTTTATCCTAATTCTGGAGTGCTGATGAATAATTATAATTTAATCTTTAAGCAGCTGTCACAATATAGTGTGTTTGAATATGCGCTTAAAGATGACCTCACGGTCTTAAATTTTTTGGTTAGATTACAAACAGCATAACTCAATTTATAGCTTATAAATCAACTCTCAAAATAGATGCCTTGTCATTGTTTAAATTATGCCTTTAGGAATTTAAGAATGCCTTTTTAAAGATAACCAGAAGTTTATACCTTATTTTGTTCATATAGTTGGTATATTTGTTAACAGCATACTTTTCTCCCTTCTCCTTTTTGGTTGCTATTAATGAAAGGATATTTTGGAGCAGAATGAAGCTTTGAAAGCTCAAATTCAACAATTCCATTCCCAGATAGCAGCCCAGGTAATTGTGCTTTTATATTGCTTATGATTACGAATAGCTGCTGCTGTTTTTTTTTTTTTTTTAATTTTTTTGTTTAGCCATGTAAATAGTCATATGAATGGCTGTTGAGTGCCAAGCACTGGATTAGTAGTGGGAGACTAGTCAGAAGTGACGAACCTGATTGCTAAGCACTCTGATAATTGTGTATAGTGCTATGGGAAAACACCAAGAAAGAAATCTAAATCCAACTAATGGAGAGTTTTTACCACAGGAGGAAAAAATGTTGATAATCTTGACACAAAAGAGAAGAAATGGCCAGATGGTATTAAGAATACTGGTTTATGTATTAAAAATACTTACTGAATATTGACTAGCCATGAGGGAAACTCCGTATACATATGGTAGCAGTATGTTAATAATAATGTTAATCTCAGATTATATATACAAAAGATCATTTGAAAACTTACACTTCTGTTTAGCTTTCAAAGTTTTGCAAGTTGTATTAGACCATTTATTCTTTTGCTACATTGCTGTGTAACATAGATAAATTCTGAAGTGTATATCTATATCTATAATACATTAAGAAAAAGAGAAAATACTTTTAAGTACTTATTTCTAAGTCCTTATATACATACTGTTAATTTCAGTTTCGAATCTTCAACTTTAAAATTCAAAAAATTGTAGAAAAAGTATTAGCTTAGAATAGAAGTCACTTTTCTGTGTTAAAGAGCAGTTTTAATGTTAACTTATTTTTAAGATTTAGGCAAATTCAGACTCTCAAAACTTTTGAGATTAGACGTTATGTTTTTTTTTTCTGGTTGCTTTCTTTGTAGAGACTGTCATCTAAAATGAATTGGGCAAGAATTACGATAGGAGAAGGTGTCTGTATATGAAATACACATCTCTATGTAAATTATCAACTCAGAGTGGATTGAAATCTTAAGTTATTAGCTGAGAGGTAGCTCTAGAAAATTTGTTAGGAATCAAATACTTAGAGAATGCTGTAAGTACGTTCTTGAAGGGTGAAGATGAGCATGGGTATTACCAAATGATTCAGTTGTTACCTTAATCATGAACTGTATCATTTCATTATTGGGAGTTGTTACTTCCAGTATGGTAAAGATGAAAAATAGCCTTTCTGGATGTTTTTCCTATATATTTGTTTCTTATCATTTATACAGTTTCCAGACCTGGCAGTTTTATTTTATTTGAACTCTCCTGTGCTAATTCCCTAATACTGTTCGTTAGTGATCAAAGTTGCTTTTAGAACAATAGCTACCATTTATTGAACATTCATGATGGGCCAGACACTCCTTTAACAACTTGATGTACATTAATTTCTTTTCATTTTTGAAGCTCTATTTGATGATTGTATAACTTTTAAACTTTCTTTTATAGTATGTTTTTATGTTGACACTGTTTTTCTTTCTTAGACCTCCGCTTCAGTTCTGGCAGAGGAATTACATAAAGTGTAAGCCTGCCTTTCTACACTTCTCTTAGGATTACTTAGTCACCACTAGCTGATGCCTGTTTTATCAACACTTAGGATTTACTTTATATTCTAACTTGTTCAGAAAATACTCTCAAGTAAATTTGGAGCAACTTTGCTCTCCTCTCTCTCGCAGTGAGTTGAGTTCCTACACGTTGCACATTTTGTGTTTTTATGTCCTTATTGTAAAGAGTTGAGGAACCTTTCTTTTATTTGGGCTTTAACAGTTATGTGAGGAGAGAATTATGATTTGAGATTAATGGAAGTAAATTACTTTTGTGTCTAATAAGTAGTTGTATCTTATTAGATACAATCTTTTTTTATTTATTTCTAGGAGAGAGAGAGAGAGACAGCGTGAGCAGGGGAGAGTCAGAGAGAGAGGGAGACACAGACTCTGAAATAGGCTCCAGGCTCTGAGCTGGCAGTCAGCACAGAGCCCCACGCGGGGCTCAAACCCACGAACCGCGAGATCATGACCTAAGCGAAAAGTCGGACGCTTAACCGACTAAGCCACACAGGCGCCCCTATTAGATACAGTCTTAAACTGTGTCTTAACTATATGGTGGTATACCCAAAACGAGGTTCTGTTTTTAATGTATTGTTTAATTTGCTTAGACCTAAATTGCTTGAGTTCAGAAGACCTGAAATGTGGTTTTGGCATTGGCAGGTTTTAAGCTTAAATTATTCTTTTCACCTCAAGTTTTAAAACGGGTATGTATTTTAGGGAGTTGTAATAATACAGCTAAACTGAAATACAACTAAACTGAAAGGAGCTATAGAAATGGAGGGTACAGCTACATGAGAAACTACTTAAATAAGCATGACCACTTTTAAGGCTTTTAATCCCTTGATTTGTGACTTGACTTCTAAATGTTTATTGAATGTATAAATGTATGTATGAATGTGTTAAATGTATTTCCTGTTAAAGGATTGCTGAAAAGGATAAGCAGATAAAACAGACTGAAGATTCTTTAGCAAATGAACATGATCACTTAACAAGTAAAGAGGAGGAACTTAAGGTACAGTAATTTTTACAAATGGCAACAGTATTTTATAGACATTGAATTGCCTGGGATGGTAATCAGCATGAGTGTCTATCAAGAATGGAAAATAACCTACATTCATTTTAAACGTGTCTATCTCTTTTCTATAGAATCCTTTTTAGCCTTGTAAGAAAAGTTGAGAAAGGGCTTTTCTCATGCTATAATTCACAGTAATTTCGGAAATATGCAACATAACAAGAAATGGTTTCTCTTTCTGCTTTAAGAAGTTATAATTTGAGACTTTTGCTTAGGTAGAAGAGATGCTTTACAAAATTTAGGGTCAATTATATTAAATATTTTCTAATATTTTTCCTTCTCCTAGGATACACAGAATATGAATTTCTTATTAAAAGCTGAAGTGCAAAAGTTACAGGCACTGGCAAATGAACAGGTAGATAGATCTTCATTGCTGTTAAACATTTACCTCACAATTTCCCTTAGTCTGTACTTACTTGCATTGGTATTGCAAGCCCTAATTTCATCCATGCACATAGTAAATATAATGGTTGTGTTTGGCTGCATGGTGTTATTGTTAAAAGCCTCTTCTGTTTAACCATGACTCTTATAACCCACCTAGATATTGCTGTCTTCATGTTGAAACTGATGTTCGAATGAATGAATTAATCCCTTTAAAGGTCTCCAAGGAATTCATTAAAACATTCTTAATGTGCTGATTTGTTTTATCCTTCTGCCGTTTAATCAAAAAACTGTATACCTTTCTTAGGATAAAATTTGATCAGTGAGAAGTCTGGAATATCGGGACAGCAAAAAGTATTACAGAAATGTGTATGATGTTGCTTTAACTTTTATTTACTCCCAAATACATGAAAGTGTAGCTTTTCAGTATATAAAACTAAGTGAATTTTCTCAGTGTTGCCTGAGAAATAATGCAATTCTCATCTCCTTTCAAACACAGGCTGCTGCAGTACATGAACTGGAGAAGGTGCAGAAAAGGTGATTAAAGTATTGCTGTATATGGAGCCATTCCTACATTTATATTCATTTATAATTGCAGAAATTATTGCTACTCATAATTTATGTAAACTTTATAAAAGTACAAAGTATTTTAATGGATTTTCTTTCTCCTAGTATTCATGTTAAGGATGATCAAATAAGATTGCTTGAAGAACAGCTGCAATGTGAAATTTCAAACAAAATGGAAGAATTTAAGGTGTGTGATTAAGCTTGTCAACTGAACTTAGAACAACCTTATATAGTTTTCAGTTGAGGTGCATCTAGAAATACTAGGGTTTATTTATTTTAAGAGAGGGCGCTAGTGAGCATGAGCGGGGGAGGGATAAAGGGAGAGGGAGAGAAAGACTCCAAGGTAGGCTCTGCACTGTCGGTGCAGTGCTGAGCCAAAATCCAGAGTCGGACACTTAACCTACTGAGCCACCCAGGTGTCCCTAGAAATACTAGTTGTATGAAATCACTCTGGTGCAGTGTTACCAAAGTTTATTTATTTGGGCTTTTACAACCAGTGTATTTTATCATGTACTTACTTATTTGTCTAGATTATCTTATCTGTTCTAATAACAGACTTCTGAAATTTGTTTTGCCTCAGTGTTTGCTCTGCAGTTTTTAGTTGGTAATCTGTGATGGTTTTAACTGCCTCCACTGTTGGTGCAGTGCTAGTTTCTGGTCATGGCCATCCAGATGGAAGGTTGTAAAGCATTCCTTTCACCAGGGTGCATCTCTTCATGTGCATAATATTTGCGTTCTTCTTTTTGCATTTATTTTATAAGAACTCCATAAATACTCACTTATCAAAGTAGCATTTCCCAGAATCCATTGGCACAAACTGTTGGAATTCTTTGAAATACACATGAAATAATTCTAAGCACGATATTAATACTGTTTTGGGATGAAGCACATGACTGAATTGGGTGGCTCAGTAGAAGCTGTTTTCAGAGATCATTGTGATGAAATTTGAAGTGAGGTTCAGGAGCAAACTCCTAAGAAAGAATTCTTGAGACTATTTTGCTGCAAAAGGTGATTTTATTTAAGCACGGGGACAGGACCCATGGGCAGAAAGAACTACCCTGGGATTGTGATTATGTACTTTTAAATTGTGGAGGGAGGGGGGATAGAGATGAAGTAAGTTTCTAAGGAATTTTAAAGTAAGGCTTTCAGGATCTTGAGGGGCTAGCTGCTCTTAAGATAAGGTTACTTTTAGTTTCTAGTGAAAGATAAACATCAAGGCACTAAGGCAGCCATGAGTTTGTTGAGGAAGGTCACGCTCTGCATGTTTCAGGCATCTGTCAGTGGGCTGCAAGCTGTAAGGAGATTTAATTAAGCTATATTTCTCTTGACTTTGTTTCTCTTATCAACTGTACATGTACTTTATATACTAGTACTATTTTGATATTTTGGAAATACGTATTCATTGAAACTGGAAAATGAAACCACGTGAGATTTGCATTCTTAGATTTGTATATAATTTAACCATCACTTTATGAGTACTTGAATAATACAGGTTTGATTTTTTTATTTTTTAAATCCATTGAAATGATTGCTTGGTTACCTTTTTCTTAATAAAATAGTACTTTGAGATTCTTTCTTTCAGATTCTAAATGACCAAAACAAAGCATTACAGTTAGAAGTTCAGAAGCTACAGACTCTTGTTTCTGAACAGGTAAGGCTTTTTGTGAATCACAGGGTAGAACTATCTAATATTAACAAGATCTGGATCTTCTTAAATATTAACGAATTCATTCATTTTGAGGAGTTTTATTAAGGGATGGGTACATCTTTTCATTGCATTTCTACTCATCTTATACTTATCATATGTCTAAATTAAGGAAAATATGTTTTCTTCCCTGAGAGGAAGCTAATGCTCACCTCCTATTTATAAGCACTTAAAAAAATGTACTAAGATACATAAAAAGCTTATAAGTCCTTTTGATACAGTTGGCTCTCAGGATAAAAGTCCTTACACTTTTGGAGCCTCACCCTTTTCTTTAAGGCACCATGACTTCTGAAAAAGAGAGTAGGCTTGAAACCTGCTATTAGCACTTGAAAGCAATTATGTTGATCAAATTTCTTAACCTTTCTGAGACCTTTCATTCCAAGTCTTTGACACTGAAATGTTATTTTACATCATGAGTTTGTTAGATTTAAATGGGGAAGTTTATGTTTAGTGTTTAGCTTAGTGCTTGGTCTTTAGCAGGTATCTAAACCTTAATTCCTCTCTCTTTGGATATTTATTTTTTCATCTCCCCTCTACTCCCGTGACTGTCGTCATGTCATACTTTTTTCTATATTTTTTAGCAAGCCATCAAAACTGTACAGCGGTCTGAGTATTAAGCATGGCTCCATAAACAAGAGCCCCAGGCAATGTCCATTCTGTGGCCTTTTCTAAGAGTTGCCGTCAGACTTTTCTCATACACAACTCTTCAAATTCCAGTGTTAAAAATATTTTAGAAACTCTTGTTATTAGATGACACATTAAAATAGAAATGAATGTTGCTCTAATAGTGTTAATAGTATTAGAAATTGCAGTTATTGCAAATGATAGCACTTCGTTTCACAGATGCATGCTTTCTTTTGTATTTTAAAATTCACATTATACAGGTATTGAATTGGTGTAGCTACTAAGCTGTGCCAAATACTGTGAAAGTATTTTGTTAACATCTGTTTACTTTTCAAGAGGTAATCTACTTTTCTTCTCCCCCTCTTGAATATGACAGTAAGTGCTTTGCATAATCTTTGTTTGTATATGCTTTATCCTTGCAAACAAAAGACAGTAGAAGAGATAATGCTAAACTGATGAAATTTTTTTCTTAAATTATTATCAAGTTGGTTTCCATATAAAACCCAGTGCTCATCCCAACAAGTGCCCTCCTCCATGCCCATCAGCCCCCTTCCCCACTGCCCCACCCCCATAAGCCCTCAGTTTGTTCTCAGCATTCAAGAGTCTCTCATGGTTTGCCTCCTTCCCTATCCCCAACTATTTTTCCTGTTCTCCTCCCCCATGGTCCTCCGTTAAGTTCCCCTAATCCACCTATACGTGAAAACATATGGTATCTGTCCTCTGCCTGACTTATGTCGCTTAGCATAACACCCTCAAAGTTCCATCCATGTTGCTCCAAATGGCCAGATTTCATTGTTTCTCATTGCCATGAAGTATTCCATTGTATAGATAAACCACATCTTCTTGATCCTTTCATCAGTTGATGGACATTTAGGCTCTTTCCATGATTTGGCTATTGTTGAAAGTGCTGCTATGAACATTGGGGTACATATGCAGTGCCCCTATGCATCAGCACTCCTGTATCCCTTGGGTAAATTCCTAGCAGTGCTAGTGCTGGGTCATGGGGGAGTTCTATTGTTAATTTTTTGAGGAACCTCCACCCTGTTTTTCAGAGGAGATGCACCATAAACTGATGATATTTAGTGCAGTGCAGGGACATGACTTCATGCCACTGTAATGCTAAAATAATATTGAAGGCTTATTCTTTTTTTTTTTATTATACAAAAGTTAAGTATATTTTTAAAATTTAAGGGTTCAGATCTGAATCCAAGTTATTTCACTAATTTCCTTTCACGTTTTATTTTTTATTTTTTTACAAATAGTTTATTGTCAAATTAGTTTCCACATAACACTCAGTGCTCATCCCCACAAGTGTCCTCCTCCATGCCCATCCCTCCTCCCCCCCACATCCATCAGTCCTCAGTTTTTGTCAGCATTCAAGAGTCTCTCATGGTTTGCCTCTCTCCCTTTCCCCCACCATTTCCGCCTGAAGGCTTATTCTTAAATCTCTTTCTCATTTCCCTTTGTTGTGGCATAGTTTGTAAGAGATCTATTTCACCAAATGTAAGACTTCCCTCCCTCATAGTTTCTGCTTACAGTTTAGCTGCAACGTTTAAAATTTTAGGAGCAACATAAAGATACTAGGTGTGAGATGCGATATTAATGACTTAGATTAGGTAAAATAAGATTGATAATTTTTGGTTGTATTAATTCTTACCCAGAAAAGCAGAATGTAAATTTTGGGTTGGTTATCAGAGATTCTGGGATACCTATTTCAATATATAAGTTTTAAATACTTTATAAAATTAACATCATAGGGGATAAAACAAATGTCTAGAAACAGATGAATCTGTCCTGAAATTCCAGTATTAAAGGTGTTGGTTATGCTTACTTATATTTAAACGGAAAACCTGAATCTTTAAAAATCTTTTAACTTTAAAATCTTTTAATCTTTAAATTCTATACTAAAAATGTTTTCTCTCTCATTAGGTAAGAACAAAATCACTAGCCTCAAATTTTTCTTTTTCCTTAAAGATAATACAAAGACTTAAGAATTGCCATTCTAATAGTTTACATAAAATTCCTCATAATATGTGAAAGTTAATATTAAAAAAAAACTCCTTTAATTCCTACCTTAACTGAGTTACCCTTCCATCTACTGCTAAGGTTTGTATGTACTTTTAGATATTCTGTTAAAATGACAGCTTTTAGCATGTGATAGTTGTTGTTTCAACGAAGAATAGTTTTATGAAATTTAATCCAAGGAACAAAATTTTATAGCTACATTTGAAAAATTTATTTAACAGAATTTGATAGGTGGGAAAACTTAACTTTGTGGTACTAATTTAAGATTTTCTCTTTGGTAATTCTTAGAATTTTTCTTGTTCTTACAGCTCTGTCATTTAAAAATAGTTTAGAAAGCATGTAATTATGATAGGCATGTTTTGGTTGTAGGTGTAACTTAACTCTCTCATCTTGGCAGAATATAGAGCCATCTCTTTGGCTTTTTCTCTGTCCATTTTTATTGCAGTTGCTAGTGAAAGATGAGATAAAAATTAGTATAATCTGAATTTCTTTCATTTCTGCCTTTCTTTAACCCCTTCCTACCCAGCAGTCAGAATTCCAAGTGACAGTTGAGAGATGAACAGTCTAGTATGTAAAAAAAAAAAAAAAATTTTTTTTCAGTCCTTTTGCTCTTTGGATTTTTATCCGGGAGGAAAAGATTGAGCTTATTGAAATAGGAACCAATAATGGTGCCTAGATGTTGTTTCTTCAGGTGTAGGAAGCAGAAAGACAACAAATATCAGGTAAGGTAACCTGTTTATACACTAAAGAAGGGAAGCCTCCATTTAGATACCGGCCTTTGGATAGAGATAAAATAAATTAGTTACTAAGATCTCATTTATTCAGAATAAAATAAAACTTCTGGGGATGCAGGGTTCTGAGGTGCCCTTTTTTCTTCTGTTCGTTCTTTTTTAGCTCTTTTTAACAAAGGAGTAACATTTTCATTCTTATTCTAGTAGATTTTAAAGATCCAATGATCAGGATTAGAAAAAACCATAGGAGTAGGAAATTTTTTCTCTTTGTTGCCTGGTTGTATATTATTGCAAATAATTTATTATTGCATAAAATGTAGTTTTGGAGATCATCTAGAGAGAACAAAATTGGATTGGATTAGGCCAATTATGCATAAAATAAGGTTTGATAGATGCTAAGCTGGTCAGTTTTCTAGAATTGAGTATTTGATGAGCTCTTGACAAAGAGTACTTGTTACACTGTAACCTTGTTAAAGGAAATTGATTTCATTATATATATTTATGAATGGAGTCTATGCTGGATACTATCCTACATGCTGAGGCCATAGACATGAATGAGACTTGGTTCCTGCCCTCAAGAATGTGGCTTACTGTGGAGATAGATGTGTAACATGGAAAAGTATGATGAATAAAATTGTTAAACTGTGGTCTAAGTTTAGAGGAGGAGATAATGAATTCTATATGGAGGAGACTGAGGGTGAAGAGGCACCACAGAGAAGGGACAGCTAAACCTGATATTGAACAGATGGCCTAGAGTTTGCCCAACAGCTACGGGGAAGTTCAGGCTGAGGGGGTACAGTGTGAAAAATCATGGCAGTGTATGACCAGAGTGGTGTATTGAGAATGTATTGGCACGTTGTAGAAGTGCAAAGTATGAGGTGTAAGGAGTAGAGAAAGATTAGCTAGGGCCTAGTCATGCAGGACTTTGTATGCTGTGTAAGGACCATGAATGTGTTCTAGCATGTTGGTAAACCCTTGAAAGGTATTACAAGGATGAAAATAACATCTTAGATCACTCTGGTAACAACGAAGTGTTTGAATTTGTGTGGGGGAGAAGTATTAGGACTAAAGATACAATTCAATAAATGATTAAGGTGCAGATAATAGTGTTAAGTTTTTTTTTTCAGTTGAGATATAATTGACATATAACAGATTAGTGTCAGAGGTGTACAACATAATGACTCATATGTGTATAGAAAGTGAAATGATCACAACAATAAGTAGTTAATTGTTAACATCCATCACCATGCATAGTTAGAAAGTTTTTGTTAAATCTTTATGTGAGATGGCATTCATCAAAAATAAAGATGGACAAAAACCCCATCTTGATGAAGGATTTATAAACTTACTATATGATTTATTTTCATTGTTTATAAACCTGACTTAATATACTTTTGACAGCTCCTATTTCTTTTCTAATGATGGGAAAATTTTCCCCATTGGGAAGTTCTGCCTGTACCCCTCACAAAATAATCCTTATAGACTACAGGCAGAGAAAAGGATTGTATGATATTTCGATATTCAGATGAGCGAAGCTGAGAGCCTAACCTCAGGCTTTCAAGAAAAGGGGGTTAATTTTAGAAATATATAAGAAGTGGAGTCTTAGGACTTGGATTTAGCAATGGAAAAATTTATAGTATTTGTTAAAAATGGCTATAATAAAATTGGGGGAAAAGTAAGAAACTAGCAAAATTAGGAGAGTGCCAGTAGGAATTGTGATGGGTAGAAAAAATATTCAAGGAAAATGACCTCCAAGCCTGTTTAGGTAGGCTGCTTACCTGCCTGAAGGCTTGGGAATGCCAAGGGGGAAGGAAGCCCCTCTTCTGGGCACAAATTATAGCAGTGGGGACTTGTGTGTTTCTTAGAGATGCTAGAAGGACAGTGGTTAAAAGTGAAAGTCAGTAATCATGTTTTAATGGTTTACAAAAATATTTTATTCATGTGTTGCTTCTACAATTTACAATCAGTTTTAAAACATTCTATATATTGTGTAAGTACAATCACATAATATCTGGATGTTAAAAATTCATTGATTTGTACAAAGGGTTTTTGTACTCACACATATAAATGTTGTATCATAGTTTTTAAAAAGTCAAAAAAGTCAATTAAAAGAAAGAAGAAAGCCTCTTTCCTGGCCTTCAAGGCTTTAGAGCTTTGAGTTTTTATATTTGAAGAATTGATACAGAAGAAGCAAATTCTCTTCTTATTCTTAAGATTTCCTTTTAAAGTAATTAAAAAATTAGGAGATACTAATTCCTTTTGCTAGCCCATATCATTCCTTGTCTTTTTCTGTGTCTTTTTTGTAATGCTTTTCTGATTTAATTAGTTCTCTATTAGCAGTCTTCAAATGTGGATTGCCTTCCTAAATTTTGGATCTAATTAAAATTAAGTAATTTTCATAGAATTCTATTTCTAAACTACATCAAACTTGGTAAAATTAAACTTTTTTCTTTTTTTGGGTGATTTTTATCTTAGCCTAATAAAGATGTTGTGGAACAAATGGAAAAATGGTAAGAATTTAAACTTTTCTTTTTATATTTTAATGACTCATTTCTACCAAATTTGAGGTAACAGAATTACTAACTATATTAATGTAGATTAAAATCCTCTGTGTACTTCATAATGGAAGAACATGATACACTATTGATTAGTTTGATTTGGGCCTACATTAGGTTTGTGGTGTTATGTGTGGCAGTGATTTTTTTTTTTTTTTTTGTGGAGGCTAGCATGTAAGCATGTCTTACTTCAACACGTTTTACTTATTGTTAAAAAAGCAGTACCCTTAGACCATGATCACAGATCCTCACAAAACTTTCTAGAATTAAGTTTATAAGGAATGATGGACACAGGAGTTGATTGATGTAAAATATTTAGCATTGATAGCATTTACATTGAAAACTAGTTAATTCATGTTTTAAATTTATAATTTAGCATTCAAGAAAAAGATGAGAAATTGAAGACGGTGGAAGAATTACTTGAAACTGGACTTATTCAGGTGGCCACAAAAGAGGAAGAACTGAATGTAAAGCATTTTATAGATTTGTTTTCTTGTGTGGGGTAGTCAGTGAACCTGAAGGAGATTTACTATAATTTTAGATTCTCCCCCATAGCTTTCAAAACTTCATATTAGTTATCTACATCTTATGAATATATTTTTTTTCATGAAATGTAACATTTTATTAGGAATACAAAAATGCGTAGTTGATTGTAGCATTCACTGTCCTAATGGAATAGATACTGTTTTTATGTTTTATATATGCTTCCCTACCACCACCCATGCCCAGATTGTAACCAAATGATAACTGGCAGACTTCATAAGTTCATGAAATAGTATTGGAGGCTAGGGAAAGGAGAGTCTACAGTTCTGTTTTGTGATTATCATTAGCCTTAACTAACAACAAAGATGTGTTGGAGTTAAGGTAGAGAAATGACAAGTGGTATACAACATGCTCTTGAAGTTGTGGAAACGTAAGCAGAAATACTTGTGGGGGTAAATGAATTAAAGATCCATTTGGCTATCGCTAGAAGAATTATAGATATGAGTGACAAGGAGATTTGTGAACCTTCCAGAGAGGGAAGGAAGCAGCTAAAGAAAAATGAGAAGCTAGGGTATTTTGAAGATAGCTGATTTTTTAGAAAGTTAAAGTATGTTGTGCTTATATGTCTTTGAAAAAGGCAATAAGAACAGAAAATTCATCTCTGGCGAAAGAAGTTCAAGACTTAAAGGCTAAACAGAATGATCAGGTAATGTATTCAGTATAGAGCCTGCAACTGTTCTCTTTTAAACAATGGAAAACTTCTTAGGTTCAAATAGAGCAAATCTGTTGTTAATCCTCCCTTCACCAAGGTGGAATTTGTCAAAGTTTTCATCTGAATGATTAGTGACTTAATTCAGTACTAGAAGCTGCATTTTATTGAATGCCGACTTGTATGCCAGGCACTGGGTAGAATATTCTAGATAGGATACCATTGCTGCTTACTACAGCAGTAAAAGGTTTTGAGTGTACAAGTATAACACAAGACTCTAAAAAGCAGTAGAAGAAGCTCTCTGAAAGTGGGTAATTTCCTAGTTGGTTTACCTTTTCATCTGGTTAGAATTATTAGATGAATAATTGTAGCATGTTGATTTTTCTTTTGGTCTATACTTAACTGTAAATAGCCTTAAAGCTACTTACTTTCAGAGTGCTTTTCATTTTTGTTACTATGACATTTAAAAAAATCTAGAAAGAATTAATTCTTGGGTTTACTTTTCTCATTTGGATTTGGTATAGTGGAAAATATAAGGATAATATACTTTTCTATTTCTGAATTCATTTATATCTTGAGCAGAGTACTAAGTAGATACCCTCCTATTTCCAGGTTTCTTTTGCATCTCTAGTTGAAGAACTTAAGAAAGTGTAAGTGATGGCCTTTTTAAACTGGTCTTTTCTCTTTTGGTCCATTTTCTTAGTGCTCATAAATCTTGTTTTATTTTGCTTAATTTGTTTAATTAAGACAGTTGATGTATGTTAATAGTTTAACCTTCCACTCTAGAATTTTTTGCTGGTGAATTAAGAGAATTTAGCTGTGCTTTCTTGGGGCACCGTGATTGCTAAAACCTCTATTTCTGTAATTGATTCCACTTATTTTCTAAACTTCTGCCATCAAATTGCTAATTTTTGGTTACTGCTGTAAGAACTGTTTTAAAAGAAAACTGGTTATATTGGATAGAGAGATCCTGTACCCTCTTGAGGTACCTGTAAGTTTGATGCCACTGTGTAGAAGTTCTGCCACTGCTTTCAGAACTCTGGAAGCCAGTATTGTTGAGAGGAACTTGATTCTCCCTAGTGTTCCTCAGGACACTCTTAACATTCCCTATGTTCTTTCAGAGCATGTCACCTGCTTCTCTTTGTGTTTATCGGCTCCAGCCATCTGGTATATAACTGACTAATACTCATTTAGGAGGATTTTTAAGTATTTTTTCAAGATACGTTGCTATCTTTCTTAAAATGGGAAGAGTTGATATGGATGGCCCTAGTCATGACTGGTGCTATTTTTATGTCTTGGTGGGTCTTGATGATTTCTACTAAAGTCTAATACTGCATTTCTTCATCTAAGGATCCATGAAAAGGATGGAAAGATCAAGTCTGTGGAAGAGCTTCTGGAAGCGGAAATTCTCAAAGTTGCTAATAAGGAGAAAACTATTCAGGTATTGGGAGAGAGAAAATTGTGTGTTTTGTATTTTTGTTTATCAACTTTAGTGAATATCATTTAATTTCATGTGTTTGTCTGTACATTGCATTTTATGTCAATTTCTATGTTTCCATTGTCCAATCCTGTCTGTTTTGTCATTGTCAAGGATTTGAAACAGGAAATAGAGGCTCTAAAAGAAGAAATAGGAAATACCCAGCTTGAAAAGGCTCAACAGGTAAAAATCTCAGAGCCATAGCATGACAGATTTGTTAGTGTATGTGTATTTATGAACTATTTGGTTTTTTTTCTTGTTCCTCAGAAAAAAACTTTCAGTAGTGTGTTGTAAATATTTTGGGTTATGTGCTTTTTATTTTTTGCTTGATTTGAGAAAGTGTTGTTGATATCAATGTATTTTTCAACTCTTAAAGATTCTTTTCTAGAACATTTTGTGTATTAATGTTTCATTTTGGTTTGCCAACTTAAATACAAAGCAGTTTGGCAAATCTTTTTTAACCCTTTTTTTTTTTTAATTGCATGGATTAAAATGTTTTGTTAAAGAATATTGCTCAACCTTTGCCTGTAGAACCAAGTAAAACTTCACTGGGGGATTTCAGAGGTTGTTTGGGATTACTGGACATATATGGGTTTTGGTGAATTTAATCTGACAAGGCTTCATTGAAAACATGGGGAGATTGTGTGGAAGAGATGATTCATTACTCATCCAAGAATTATTCAACAATATTTCCTGAATTCCTCCTACTTGTGAAAGCACTGTGTTATTGATTGAAAATAATGTCTTGAACAAAACAGGGTATGATGAAAATATCAGTTCTTTAATATAGATTGGGCCATTAGGAAGGTCTCTTGAGGAACTGACATCTAAGCCAAAATCTGAAGGGACAATAAGAAGAGCGTAGGGGATAAAAAGTGCTGTTGAACTGTTGTGTTTGATGAAGAAAGCAGGACAAACTAGTGTTGAGTAGTTGTCCTTTAAGACTGGGAAGGAGAAGAGCTCTGATATGGTAGGGAGGTGTATGTATAGTTAATACTCTAATTTTCACAACTTGAGAATGAACACATTGAGACTTACTGTTCATATTTTTATTTTGTTACTCTTACTGTCATTGGAATCAAGAGAAGGCAAAATCAAAACACATCTTATTTTGGCTTGAATAATTCAGCTAGGATTTTTTTTTAATGTATGTATGTTTGTTTATTTATTTATTTAGAGCCTGTGAGCAGGGGAGGGGCAGAGAGGACGGGAGAGAATCCCAAGTAGGCTCTGCACTGTCAGCACAGAGCCTGAAGCAGGGCTTGATCTCATGAACCATGAGATCACTACCTGAGCTGAAATCAAGAGTTGGATACTTAACTTACTGAGCCACCCAGGCGTAGCTCAGCTAGGATCTTTGTAATTTGAAGTGTATATACTCTTTATAGTTTATCATCAGGCTTAAGGTAAACTGAAAGGATTATAAATTGCTTTTTTTTCTGAAAGCTTTTTTCTTTGTATTTCAGTTATCTATCACTTCTCAAATTCAGGAGTTTCAGAACTTGTAAGTACCATTTCTCTCATTTCCCTTCAATATCTCTTTCCACAAGTTAAATACAAGTATATACAAGTCAAATATAAATTAAATGCAATTATAATGAAAATCATAGCTTGTTTTTATTTAATTTCAAGTAATGTTTTTAGGAATATGAAGTAATATCTCAAAAAGGTCTCATGGTCTTAACGTTTTCCATTGGGATTTAACTTACAGGTTTTTTGATGGGAATGGGGAGGGAGTAGAATGTCTTATTTTTCATAATTTATAATCTGAATATGACCTCAAACTAAGATGTTGCTCTTTGCCCATTTTAATAGCCACTATGAAACTTGCTATATAATTCATAGCCACACCAGTGGTAATAAGCTGTCTAATTTTGCTGGTATTGTCTTAAACAGACATCCCATCTTATGAGATGAGAGTAGGGCTATGCTAATTTATTCAAGACCTGGATCTGCAGTGATAGATGGAACCCCTTCCTTCCTTCCTTCCTTCCTTCCTTCCTTCCTTCCTTCCTTCCTTCCTTCCTTCCTCCCTCTCTCCCTTCCTCCCTCCCTTCCATTTGTTTTTGAGAGACAGAGTGTAAGTAGGGGAGGAGTACAGAGAGAGGAAGACACAGAATCTGAAGCAGGCTCCAGGCTCTGAGCTGTGAGCACAGAGCCAGATGTGAGGGTCGAACCCAGGGACTGTGAGATCACGACCTGAGCTGAAGTTGGACACTTAACCAACTGAGCCACCCAGGCACCCCTGGAACTTCTTTCTTTAATTGTCCTATACTTCTTAACTTAGTATCTGCAAAATTATGTTGGCCTGTATACTTAAAATATTTATTTTTTAGTTTATTTTATATCATCTTGGTCTGTAAATACAACCTAAAATCTACTTTTACAGTCTCCAGTAATTTTTGTTTGTATAGTCCTATAACATTTTCATTGATGCTTCTTAACTTATTGTCAGATTAAAAGGAAAGGAGGAACAGATGAATACCATGAAGATTGTTTTAGAAGAGCAAGAGAAAGACCTAGCCAATAGAGCAAAATGGTTACAGGTGAGAAGTCAAAAACAGAAGTAAACACTTTTTTTATACTTGAATATCATTTCAGTTCATAGCAATTCTTTTTCAGGATCTTCAAGAAGAAAATGAATCTTTAAAAGCTCATGTTCAGGAGATGGCACAACATAACTTGAAAGAGGTATAGTATAAACAGATTACTAGCATGTGACATAAAAAGTGAGAAATCTTTTTTACTGCACTAGAAAATAAATTGAGTTTCTTTGCCAGAAAAATTAGTTTATCATGTTTTGTTGCTTGATAGAATAAATTAAATTTTATCTGTGTCAAGTCTTTTCTGTCTGATTTGTCAACGTAAGCTTAAAAGCATTACCTATCCATTTTCTGATCGACCCTTGAACTCGTACTTCGGTATATGTTTTTAGTTGGTATATTAATTTGTAATCCTTGAAGAGATGGATATTAAAAATGGAGTTAAAGTTCATTCTGTCTTTGTTTTATAAGTAGCCTAATTATAACATTTAATTATGTTTTTATTTTATTGGTGGGTGATTATATGTGTGTGTGTGTGTATTAGTAGTACCTGATCTTTTAATGTTAGAATTAAAAATGTGAATCTATTTCTTAGGCATGTTCTGCATCACGATTTGAAGAACTTGAGACTGTGTAAGTATAATTTTAGCCAGCATTTTTTTTTTAATTTTTTTAATTTATTTTTAGGAGAGATTGAGAGACAGTGTGAACAGGGGAGGGTCAGAGAGAGAGGGAGTCACAGACTCTGAAACAGCCTCCAGGCTCTGGGCTGGCAGTCAGCACAGAGCCCAACACGGGGCTCGAACCCACAAACTGCGAGATCATGACCTAAGCGAAAGTTGGACACTTAACCGACTAAGCCACCCAGGCGCCCCTAGCCAGCATTTTAAAAGAAGAACTTCTCATTATTTTCCAGAAAGTATTTTAATATTATATTGAGTTCCTTTTAAGTCATTTCTTGTTAAATTAGGAATTACGGCCCAGAGGCAAAATAGTGGAGTCTCTGGTATAATAAAAAAGAGGCCATTATGTGTGCTTTCAGATACCTGGAGACTTAATCCTTTCTGAGCCCTTCAAACCCATTTTCTGACACCTTCTTAATGGTAATATAGACTGGTTTTATTTAAGGTGTTTTTTTTTTTTTTTTTTTTAAAAAAAACAAAGTATGCAGTTATTCTAAAGACAGGTTAGATTTATTTCAAATTGAAATCATTGTAGTATTTGAAAATATAACAGCTCTGAATCAACCAGAAGATAATCTTAGTTAGTCTTGATGAAGATGATTGAATCTTTCTAAAAAAGATTCTTTCTAAAAAAACTTGCTTATTGAAGAGAATAGTATCTGTTATCATATCAGTTATGCTGTGCTGAATACAAAAATATTAAATCTGATCACCAGTCTTTATAGATATTCATGCTAAAAAATTTTTATAAAGTCTTTCTCTTAAGCTAAATCAGTCTACATTGGTGACAAAGATATCTGGACTTCATCTTTTGACGTGCTATAAAATTACTTGTAAGAGATTTTCCTATGATGTGATGCCATCAGTCTCTTTTGATGTTTAAGAAGAGGCACTTTGAAAACTGTGTCTTTAAAAGTAAGGTTTTGAGGATATTAGGTCATTGTCTTTATGAAGACAAAGGAGAGGTCTCTTCTTGACACTAGAATTCTTATTTGTTTAATGTAGTTGTTTATCTTGGGAGCATTGTGTAGGTGCTTTTGTTTCATTTGCTAATAGAAAGCTTGGAGACACATTTCTGGCCCATTTGTAATAGGTATTTAGGTCATTAAAGTAATGTGTTTTTAGATTTATTGCTACATCACATTTTTCTTTTTTTAATAGAATTTGGTGGGGGGAGCAATTTAGGTTTACACAAAAAATGGAGGGAAAAGTACAAAGTTCCTGTATATCCCCTACCCCCATTCCATTTCTCTTATTTATTAAATCTTGCGTTAGTGTGGTATGTTTGTTAGAATTGATAAACCAGTGTTGACATATTGTTATTTACTGAAGTCCGTGGTTTCTCTTAGGTTTCACTCTTTGTGTTGTATGTTCTGTGGGTTTTGAGAAATGTATAATGACATGCATCTGTCATTACAGTATCATACAAAATAGTTTCACTGTCTAAAAATCTCTTGGCTCTACTTCTTCTTCCTTCCTTCCTCTAACCCCCAATCTTTGTCTACCACTGATCTCCATAATTACTTTCTCCATAATTTTGCCTTTTCCAGAATGTCATATAGTTGGAATCATACAGAATGTAGCCTTTCAGAATGGCTTTTTTCAGTTAGCAGTATGTATTTAAGTTTTGCTGGGGGTTTTCCCCCCGACTTTTAATCCTGTTCTTCATGTGTGCTCTTTTGTCATTTTTTGTGTAGACTTATAAACATCTTGAAATTCTTTCTACATTAAGGTGGGATAAAAATAAATTCAATTCAACAAATATTTGAGAGCATGTTTTGTACCCTCTGGCATTGGGAATCCTGAAATGGCCAAGATGGGTTCCTGCCCTGAGGAAATGAACAGATCATTTTAATAGCGTTAAGTGCTATAATTGAGGTCTGTTGCTTAGGGCGACAATTGGGATTCACTCTAGAATAGAGTAAGATTTATATCTATGTTGGGTAAGGGAGAACCAAATTAAATTATACATAGCGTCTCTTCACAAAGCCTTGAGTATATTGTAAGTTCCCAGGTCAACTAATTATGGCTTTATTTTTTTTTATTTTAGATTTTTTTCTCCTAGATAAAGCCATACTTAAGAAATGTTAACTATGGAATAAATTCTAACAGTTTTATGATGTACTTTGAATTGAGTGATTCTGGAAATAATATCTTTTAAAACAAATTTATAAGTTGGTGTAATATGGAGAGAAAGAGCTGTTAGACATTGTTTTTGCTATCTTTTTTTTTTACAGATGATATTGAAGTCTGTCCTTTTTTATGTGTGTAACTGAATATAAGATCTTTGTAAAAATTCTAGGTTGAAAGAAAAGGAAAATGAAATGAAGAGAATAGAAACTATACTAAAAGAGAGGGAGAGTGATCTTTCTAGCAAAACAAAGCTGTTACAGGTGAATATATTTAATTAAAATGAATTATTTTGTGACGTGTTGTCTTTGCAGGTTTTAAACAATTTTAACTACACAAAAAATAGGATAGAGACTCTTGTTTCCCAGGCAGATACTGGGTCTCATTCCTAAGAAAACTGTCAATTATTTGTGTACCTTTGAGAAAGTTCCCATGCATAAAATATGTGTGTAGGTGTGTACTTGTTTTTTTGAATACACTATATTTAACCATACACATGTTTGTATCTGGCTTTTCTTGCTCATTTGTTTTTGAAACCTTTTTACGTAGGCACGTTTCTGTCTTCAGCTTTTTTCTAATGTTTATTTTTGAGAGACGGAGTGCGAGTTGGGGAGGGAGGTGGTAGCGGGGATCCAAAGAAGGCTCCATGCTGACAGCAGAGAGCCCAGTGAGATCATGACCTAAGCGGAAGTTGGATGGTTAAGCTTAACCGACTCAGGCACTCCTCTGTCTTCAACTTTTAATGGCTTCATGGTATTCTCTTGTATTATCATTTATATAACCAATCCTGATTGACAAATACCTAGATTATTTAGAGTTGTGTTCCATATAGGAACAGTGAATATCCTTGTACACACATTTTTAATACTTTTGCTAGTATATCTGTATTTAAAATTCCAGGAAGTGAAATTTTGGGTCAAAGGTTTATGCAGTTTCTTTTTTCTATTTGAAAGAGTTAGTTAAAATTGAAAATCTGTATATATCTCTTCATCTTCTTGTAGTTAATATTGAACGTACTTACAGAACATTGATTTGAAATGATAGCAGTTTTTAGACGTCTACATTGTCCAGCTGTGCTTGCTCACATTTCATGCTCCAAGTGTTCTGTTAAATTCTCTCTCCCAAGTGGATTCATTTTTAATTTTGTTAGATAATGCTTAGTCGCCCTCCAAAAATGTTTTTACAAATTTATACCAATAGAGGGCCATTTCCTTTTCATCTTCTCCCAACATTGACAGAGATGAAAACATTTGATACTATGCTTGAAATATGATGGGATATTTTAATTTGCATTTGATTGTGATAGGGGGTAAGTACTCTTCATTTGTCTATTAATGGGCCTTCAATTTTTCTTACATTTTTCCTCTAGGTCGACTTCTTCTTATCAATTTATATCATTTTTTTTACTTAACAAGGGAAATTATTAGCCTTTTGTCATATGAGAAGTGATTTGTTTTCTTAAAGTTTTATTTTTATTTCATTTGTATTTCCCCTCCCTTCTGGAATTTTAAAACTTTTATGTACTCAAATATAAGTAATTTCTGGAGTGTTGTCTTGTAATGAAAGGTATCTCTCATTGTATGATCATAAAAATATTTTCACATGTTTTGATATGTTTATAATTTACTTTTTTGTTTGATGTCTTATTCATCTGTAATTTTGGTAAGTTATGAAATAACACTTCGACCTGGAAAAAAATGCTAGTCATATTATTAAATAATCCATTATACTTTACTGCAGTGGTT
Organism: Proteles cristata cristata; assembly: GCA_017311185.1. Taxonomy (NCBI): domain Eukaryota; kingdom Metazoa; phylum Chordata; class Mammalia; order Carnivora; family Hyaenidae; genus Proteles; species Proteles cristata. The sequence goes on along the minus strand of JAESUZ010004426.1, from coordinate 1,663,829 downwards.
CTGCTCCCCAGGGGATACTTAGCAATATCTGGAGACTTTGGTTGTCCCAGCAGGTGGAGAGCTGCTACTGCATATAGTGAATGGAGGCCATGGATACTGCTAAGGATCCTACAGTGTACAGGATAGTCCTGTCAGCAGAGAAATAGCCCAAAATGTCACTAGAACTTGCCCTACTGATCTGAAATGTCACCGTATACTAAATTCTTACAGGTATTTGGATCTGTTTCTAGATCCTGTTTTCTTCCAGTGAGACCTGCCCAGTCCCAGATTGGTACTGAATAACTTAATTATTCTAATCTCCCACTGTGTTTTATTTATTTTTAAAACTTTTTTTTTTGAATGTTTGTTTATTTTTGAGAGACAGAGTGTGAGAGGGAGAGGAGCAGAGAAAGAGGGAGACACAGAATCTGAAGCAGGCTCCAGGCTGTGAGCTGTCAGCTCAGAGCCAATGTGGGGCTCGAACCCACAAACCATGAGATCATGACCTGAGCTGAAGTCAGACGCTTAACCGACTGAGCCACCCAGGCGCCCCTAATCTTCCACTGTGTTTTAATATAGGGCTTATTTAAACTTTTAAAATTCTCTCTTTAAAAAATTATTATTATTTTAGAATTTTTCTGGCTTGTATGTTTCAAAAGTTTATATGCAAAATAAAAATCTCTGCACAGGTATTCATGTTTACATTTTTTAAAAATAGGAAGTACAGGATGAAAACAAATTGTACAAATCTGAAATCGAGCACCTTAAGCAACAGAACTACCAACAGGTAGGTCCTGTTAGATGGCTTGCCTTTCATTTATGTAGTAAAAAGTTACATAATCCATGACTGTCTGTAAGTGTTCTTACCATTATGCGTTTTTATGGAGAATAAAATATGTTGTTTATATATCAAACTTATTTAAAAAATTTTGCTATGCCATATCCACAATAATATAGAATTTATAAGGTATACACAAATAATATTACTATCAATATTTCAGCTCTGTTACATACCTGTGTGTGTTTTCATATCCTCCAGAATGCTCTTCTTAGCAAGTCAGTTGAAATTCTATAATGGTTAAATGTGGGTGTATACCGTTTTCCCTTTCCCCCAGTAAAAATACAAGTAATTGGAGAGAAACTGGGAAATGTGTAATATTATCAGTGATAGTTTACCACTTTTTAAAATGCTTTTTCAGGTATAATTCTGCCTGGTAAAAAATAAAATGGAAATATGTTTGTTGTTTTTTTAAAGATGTTGCCAACATAGCCTTTTAATTATTTTCTGAATGTATATAAACTAGAAAGTATTATGAAGGAGAAAAGAATTTGTCCCTCTTAAGCAAGGAGGTTATAGTATAGTAGTTCAGTTTGAAAGATTATAATCATTAAGGAATGATTATACCCTGTGTTGTGTATATTTACAGAGTATGCAAAATTAACTTTCTGTTATGCAAGTTAACTTTTCTTAGTTTTTCTTTTAACTTCATTTATGTTATTTTGACTTTTAGAAGCTTAATATAGTCCAACATGAACTGTAAAGGAGGAAAATTTAATGTGTTAACTCAGTGCTTTGCACATGGGAGGAAGTTGATAAATACTTGTTACGTGAAGAATTTAAGTATGTAGTGACAGTGAAGATTTGATTTAGTACTCAGTACATTTTATAAATGTATACATATTTTAAAATTACTTGGTGACAGGCATACAGAATATATAGTATTTTTACCTTTGTTGCCTTAAATTATGTCTGAGAAGAGTTTAATTTTTTGTAGTCTTCTAGAAAGCTTTGCTTTGAAATAACATTTAACTCTTTTAATAGGCATCATCTTTTCCCCCACATGAAGAACTATTAAAAGTGTAAGTAATAATTTTGATTCATATTTGGGGAAGTGGTAATGGTTTTTTTTGCCAAACAGTTCTCAGATAACCAATTTAATCTAACTGTAAATGACACCTAATTTTTCTAATTCTATTTGGATTTCTTGAACCTGCAGATCACTAGAGTTTAGCTGTGCCCTTGACTGAGCTGATGTACCTTTTTATGGTGTTGAGAGTTTAGTTGAGGGAGATTTTGGTGTTTTTAGGCATTCAGAAAACATCTTAATGTAGTTAAACTGTATTTTTAAGGCTTTATTTACCTTACATTATTTCAGTTATCTTCCTGAATCATTGTGGAATTGGATGATGCAAATTTAAGTTTCTGCTTCTGCATTTTATTTAAAAAATTTTTTTAAATGTTTATTTTTGAGAGAGTGAGAGCAGTGGAGGGGCAGAGAGAGAGAGAGGGACAGAGGATCCGAAGCAGGCTCTGTGCTGACAGTAGAGAACTCAGGAACCATGAGATCGTGACCTTAGAGGAAGTTGGACGCTTAATCCACTGAGCCATCCAGGAGCCTCACTGCTTCTACATTTAAAATAAAAATTTCATCATCTTTATAGTTGCTATCTTTTAAGGGGATTTTTTTTACTGAAGCATTTTTTTTTTTTCATTGTTGACTTGTATTTTTCTCTCAGAGGGTATATTTAAGGTTATTTCAGCTAACTTGGTATGTTTGAACATGCTAGATGTTAATCACCTTAAGTGAGTGTATTAGGTGATGAAAGTAATCTAAATGTTCTTCCATCTTGAATCGTTTACAAGGTTGTTGGCTTACTGGTTTAGAATTATTTACTGTTAAATTGAGCCTGGTGTTTGACTATATATAGCAAAGTCAACAAACTTTTTCTGTAAATGGCCTGTAGTGAAGATTTTAGTCTTTGTGGGCAACAGAGTTCTGTTTTGTATTCTTCTTCTTCTTTTTTTTTTTTTTAACAGTTCTTTAAAAACGTAAAATCAATTGGTCAAAGAAAGACTGTAGATTAGACCCAAGGCCCTAATTTGCTAACCCTTTGTATAGAGCCTTATTCTTAAGAGCTATTTGTAATTTAGCTTATATCCAAGCTGCTCTCAACTGTAACAGAATTGAATTGTGAATCTTTGCCATTGCTTTCTGCATTTCTGGGAATTAACTAATGCATTAGAACTAGAAAACCTGAATCCTGATAATGTCATAAAAATAATGACACCTACTTTACATTAATATCATACTTTGGTTGTGGGTTAGGCATTTAAAGAAAGTCATAACAGATTTCATTACCTTTTGGAAAAAATATTTAAGGGAATGCTTCTACATCAGTTTTCGCTCTTCTGAAAATAGCCACTTCACTGCAAAAGATAAAAATAGAAACAACTTTAACTGCAGCAGTTCATATATTCATGAACTATTTCTTAAGGGGATGATGTCTCTTTAGCACAAGTATCATCATGTCATATTGTAAAAGTCATTTAAAAAAATTTTTTTAATGTTTGTTTTATTTTTGAGACACAGAGAGACAGAGCTTGAGCAGGGGAAGGGCAAAGTGAGGGAATCACAGAATCTGAAGCATGCTCCAGGCTCTGAGCTATCAGCACAGAGCCCGACATGGGGCTTGAACTCACAGACCGCGAGATCATGACCTAAGCCGAAGTCGGCTGCCCAACCAACTGAACCACCCAGGCGCCCCATGTAAAAGTCATTTTTGAAAATAAGAATGCCTCAGGAATAGATTTTCCATGGTGACAATTAATAGTTAAGTTTAAAAGAGTTTGGCTGTTAAGCATCATGTACTTGCTGTTTTTATTTTGTAGTGATAAATATGTTCACCGCCTAAACTGTTGCTATGTGTATTTATATTTTGGTTTAGAATTTCAGAAAGAGAGAAAGAAATAACTGGTCTTCAGAATGAGTTAGATTCTTTGAAGGATGCTGTTGAACACCAAAGGAAGAAAAACAATGTAAGCAAGTCTTGTCAAAATAAAACTTTCCTTTTTATTAATTTACTAAAATATCATGCTTCCGAATTTTACTTCTAATGTAGGTTTTTTTCTTAATCTTTGTAAGAGAGCCCTGTTTTGTTTGTACCTTATTTGGTAGTATTATTAGAGTACTCATTTTATTAGAGAACAGATATTTTAATGAATAAATGAAAAGTCTAATTTGTACACTTCTGATTATAATTTTAAATATTGAAACTATATTACAGCTTTAGATTTTAATTTTATTAAAATACAATTGACTTTTGGTTGAACTTTTATTTGAAAAAATTCTTTCATCTCAATATTTTTAAATCAATTCTATTTCCTTTTATTTGACTAGGCTAGCCTTTTTGTAAACTAAAAGTAACCTAGTATTGAAACTCAATATTTTCAGTAATTATGTCTTTCAGAGCCTTCTGGAACCTCCCCCCCCCCTTTTTTTTTTTAATTAACTGAGAGGTGGTTCAAATTTTGGTAACTAAGCGTGTTAGAGGTCTCAGAACCTGATTACATTTACAGCATAATGGGAAGGGAAAGTACCTAAGAAATAATAAATCTTAATACTTTTACTGAATAGACAAAAGTTAATTTAGGTGATTTTTAAAAAATTCTCTCTGACCAGGAGGTGACACCTGTAAGTAGAATCCAAACATTTCTTGCTAGAGAAGGAATTTTTGCACACGAAAGTATGCTTGCTAAGACTTAAGCATCGTTAAAAATGTTACTGAATCTCTAAGGGGATGTTGATGGGACATTGGTATGTGTTTTCCAATGAAAGTTTAATTTTCCAGAGTTTGCATTAATTTGTTAATTTAACATTAGTTGACATGTACTTGCACCCCAGAGTTTGTCAAAATTAGGTATGTGAATTGCCCTTTGTGTGTCTGTGTAACTTTACTAACAGCATTGCTTGCCATGAAACCAATATATTTGAATTTACCAATATATTGTTAACATCTTAACTGTGTTTTATTATCTGGATTCTGAGATAGGGAGGACATAGTAATCCCAGTGTAATGCAGCAGCATCGCTGCAGGCATCAAGGTGTGTGAGAAGTGCCCGGGTGCTGGAGGCCAGCAGATTGCAGCGTCAGTCCAGTCCAGCTCAGCCACTTCACTGGCTGTGTGCACTGGGCCAGATTTTTTAAATTACCCAGGTGTGGTTTCCCCATCTATAAATTGTTGTGAGGATTAATGAGACTTTACGTGAAGCACCAAGTTCAGTGTTGGGCACATAAGTAAGCAATCAGTAAATGGTGATTATTGATTTTTTGTTTTTAGTCTAATGTGTAGATTTCTTAATCTGAAGAAAGACTGAACTATAGCAGATTGTATCTACTTGTATTTGCTAATGAAATGCTGTTAAAGATCTTTCAGAGCTCTTTTTCCATTTACTTTTGTGTTTCTCTTCCAAGAGAATGTGATTTTATAGCTTTCTAGCCTCCCCATTTTCAGCCTCGATCAAGTAGCTGACATTCATGTCAGGTTGCTTTGTGGCATACACATGTGCAAGTGCAGTGACTGTGTTATTCCTGGGTCGACTCAACATGCTTTAATTTGATAAAACTTATTTACAGGGGAAAATGTTATGCTGCAGTGCAAAGTCCAAGTGATAACGGGCCTTGTTTAAAAGCCACAATGTAAAGCTTTTTGCAATACTCCTGTATTTTCTGTCCTTAATACCCTAATATTTGATGTACCTGAAATCATTTTATCTTGGTTTGTGTGTTTACTTTTGAATGCTTTCTCTTTGTCACACATACACAGTAATTACTCTATTGCTGGCATATTTGGTGTGTATACTAAAACATGGGAAGTGGGCATCTTTATTTTCTCATTCAGACTTCTAAACATTGCTTTTTATTTTTTTGCTAATATACATATTTCCCATTGAAATAATTTTGCAGTAACCAGCATTTAAATGCAGTGCAAAATACTGATGAAGTAAAAAGCAAAAATCTTTCAATAATGGATAAACTGAAATCATTCTTTCTAAAAATGATTAGGACCTTCGGGAGAAAAACTGGGAAGCAATGGAAGCATTGGCATCAACTGAAAAAATGCTGCAGGACAAAGTGAACAAGACTTCCAAGGTTGTAATGCTAACTCCTAGAAGCAATCCACTGAACAGAGAAAATCTGCAGCTTGTCTTAAAATCAGACTAAAGCATTTAATTTTACTGCAATTTAAATATAAAATCTCCTTATCATCCACATTATCATCTCTGTCATCTCTGCTTTTTTTCATCTTTTCTTCGAAGCTTTAATTTGGGGCATGCGGTTTGTTGTGATTACCTGATTGAGCTTTGGTGATTACTGCTTTAAGCTGTAGAGTCTCAGGAGACCTATACTGCCATGTAAGCTCTTGTAACTCGGGGGATGCCTCTGTCACTCTGTATGCCTCGGGGGATGGTTAAGAGCTTTGGAAAAACCCCTGACTCCCCAAAATCTAACTGAATTAACAAACACATTTGAATACATAGATGTATACGAACTCTCCTGGGTTCTTTGGGGTACACCAAGAGGGCTCACACAAGGTAGAAAATGATCAAAGTATTAAGTACACGGAAGGGATCAATTCTGGCTGGGTTGTTCCTTAGAATGGACAAAATTAAAATTAAACTTTAGATTTTTGAAGTGGCTGGACAGTAATGAGGCATGTGCTATGTATAGTATGGAATATTAATAGAAGGGATAATTCTCTTGACCAGAGTATACAAAGTACTCCTGAAACATACAGCTCCCTCTGTCTTCAAAACAATAAAGGATAGTCTTCCTGAGTTTAAGTTCTTGCATGGTTTCAAAGGTTCTAACGAAATATAATTGAGAAGAGTTGTTTTTCAAGATTGAGATGAATGTGCTAGTTCAGTCAGGCATTTTGAAAATTCCTACCAAGTATAAATGTGGAACAGGAGTATGAATTTTGTAGATGGGTTAATAAAGTTACTTATGTGATTTAATTCAGCATTCTGTAAGTATTTTGTGGACTGAGGTAATCTGTTGAATTTTAAATGTAGGTCTTAATGACATTTGAAGGACTTCTTTTAAAGCAGAATATATATATATTTTTTTATCAAGTATGTTATTATTTTTCCTGTAGTTTAGTAGATTTGTAGTTCTGTACCTACCCACCTGGGCTTAATTTTCACTAAAACCTAAATCTGAGACAGCTGGCAGACTCTGGGGACTAGAGAAATCGAGGTCAGGGAAAAGAATAATCCCGGCTAAGTAGGACATTGTTTTATTGAGAGTGGTTGCAGTCAGTTCCATTATTGGTGGGGTGTTCTAGTGTAGTTTCTGGTTGTTTCTCTTTCTTTCTTTTTCAATGTTAACACCTGCCTTTTAGCTTTTATTTTGTTAATGAAACTTGGTTTCTGGGAACTACTAATTACTTAATCTGCCATTCCTGCAAGAAATTATGGGCCACTGTCAAAGGTATTCTTGTATATTGTTTATAAAAGAACTAGAATTTATCCATGTTTCGTCATGTGATTGGTGAGGAGTATAAAACTTTACCCTTGTTTAAAAACTTAGCACCAAGTGCACGATGCCTTCTTACAGAGCCAGTGTTCTACAAAGAATAGAATTTACAGTCTTTCTTGATGTTAATGGAATTTAGACTGTTTTTGGATAGTCTAGGTATAAAATGATACTGATTGACACAGAACCACAAGTTAGGCTGGAAAGAGAAAGAACTATGTAGAATTCCTTTAGTGTTATAAATGATACAAATAAATAATAATAAGCTTATCTAAAATGTAGGAGAGGATGCTTTTTCAGGATTATCTTTAAAGTGGTAGGTATTCTTGAGGAGCTACTATCAATGATAAGTTCACATGAAAGATACTTCATATATATTAGACTTAGATAAAGATAGCAATTTTCAGTATTAGATCTTTTCAAGATATTAAAGTAGAATGGAAATTGCTGTCTGCAACAAACCACTTATCATTTGAAAACATTTTAGCAAAATTAGTACAGATCAAAAGTAACTTCTCATTTTTTTTCCCTCTTGTTATAAATTAGACACTTCTTTCTTTTACTTCGATTATTTTTCCCTTGGAAAGCTTTCTAAAAAACTTCTGTTTCATAGTGCCTCTTCTTGTTTATCTTCAGTGATTGTTCTACCACTTCTGTGGTCAGATGATAAAAATGACCTCTTTATTGGGAACTAAATTAATTCTGAATTAGCAGTTAATAAATTTTCTTTGAATGTATCTTATGCAGTTAGATGGGTGTATTTCTGAAAACCGGTGAACTTTATTGAATCATTGAAAGTAATTCCATTAAAACATCTAGTAAAATCCTGCCACTCATCTTGAATAAAGTTTTTTTTGTGTGTGCAGAGAATATGATTAATCTGTAGCTTTTTATTATATAATTTTAGATTTTCATGTTAGATTTTCTAAATTGATGTGATGTCTCTTAAATCAGTAATGGATTTAAAGGTCGCATTTAAAATGGTGTCAGAAAGATGGGGTTGAGATGTTAGCTTGCTTGCCTTCTTGTCACCTCTTGAACTTCATAAATGTTTTTTCTTGGCTTGGTTTAGATCTGCATTTTTATAGATGTCATTTTTAAAAAGTCTGTGGAGGTAGTTTGATTATAGGAGTTTTATTTTGTTTGTGATCAAGTCATTACCCTAATTTTGACAAACCATGGTTTTGAGTTAATAATTGATATCCATTGTACTTGGTTTTAAAATCACCAAATTTAGACATGCATTTGTAATACCTTTTAATTTACAGCCGACAGAGTCCCTGCAAGTGTCAGGATTAGTCTTCTTGATGTTTGGTATTGGTGAATTAATTGCCATCGGTTTTTCCTCTTTCCTCTTTTTCCCATATGTACCACCCATTAAATTTTGACAGCCTTTTTTTCTTTGTTTAGCATAAGTAACTTCATTTGACCCTGAAGCTGGAAATGTGAGAATTGCCATTTTAATCCCATTGTTATAGTCCATCAGTAATGCATTTTTTTGGTAGAGATTTGCCAGACAAAGCCTCACTTGATATTGCTTGATGCATTTTTTTTTTTTGCATGTAGTTTAAGTTGTAGCTATAGGAAGTGATTTTTTAAATAACATGTAGCTTAAAGTTGTAGCTATAGGAAGTTTATTTTTTGTTTTATTTTTGTTTTTTTGTTTTTCGAATTGTTTCTAGAGGGGCATATCACTTGATTTCTAACGGCAAGGAAAATGTCCATATTATCAGATACTGTGTTGGCTTGATTAATATAAGACATGGTTATTTAGGATGCTTTAGAGATTTTGCAGATTTTTTCTTATGGAAGCATTTTAATATTTTAAAAAGAGAAATTTTAACTTTTACCAGTATTAAGATGAATTTTTAAAATACTGTGACTTTTTCCTCCCTTAGAACTTAAAAGACTAACTTTTTTTTCTAATTCTGTAATCTCGTAAGTTTGAGTTGGTTCATCTTCTGCTTTAGGAAAGACAACAACATGTGGAAGCTGTTGAATTAGAAGCTAAAGAAGTTCTCAAAAAATTATTTCCAAAGGTGTCTGTTCCTCCTAATTTGGTAAGATTGATTTATTATTTCCTTACACATGTCATCTTTATCATTATTCAAGGAAGTTGTAATAAGCATTGAGCACTTGGTTCACAGGTATATCTGTTCTTAATCAATCTTTCTGAGTAGTAGGTAAGATATATAAGTTGGTTCAAAACTCATTTTTCCTTATACAACTGATACTTTTGTTGTATGCTACAAAATTCACATAATATATAATATAATTTGCATGATATATAAATACAATTTATATAGTATATAATATATATGTATTATATAATACAATTTTATACATAATATATTACATTATAATACATTATATAATATGTGCATATATACATATATAGTATATGTATATTATATATTATACATATAATATGTATTATATATATTACATAATATATATTCCCAAACATATTGGGGAAAGAAAAATTTCTTAATGGTTACTAAATTAGTAATGTTTTTAATATATTCAAAATAGAGCTTAATTTTAAATGTTTCATAGTTTTAGAAACATTTTATTCTTTTAATTAAATGTGTTTAATACTTTGAGGTTTTTTTTTTCTTTTCAAAACTCAATATCTGTTCATTTCTTTAAGCAAAAGTCTTGAAGGTAATACAGAACAGCTTGCTTTACTTGAGGTTAAATGAGAGAGAAAAGTTGCTTTGATTTCAGAATTATTACAGTGAATATCTGAGGACAGAGAAAATCAGTGAGCGTGCATGTAATTTCATAAAATGGCATTGTAGGTATTTTTTAAAAATTTTATTTTACTCCCCTGTGACCCAGCAATAGCACTGCTAGGAATTTACCCAAGGGATACAGAAATGCTTAGGCATAGGAGCACATGTACCCCAGTGTTCATAGCAGCACTCTCCACAATAGCTAAAACATGGAAAGAGCCTAAGTGTCCATCAACAGATGAGTGGATCAAGAAGATGTGGTTTATCTATACCATGGACTACTACATGGCAATGAAAAACAATGAAATCTGGCCATGTGTAGCAGCATGGATAGACCTTGAGGGTGTTATGCTGAGCGAAATAAGTCAGGCAGAGAAGGACAAATATCATATGTTTGCACGTATAGGAGGATTAGGAGGAACTTGACGGAGGAACAAGGGGAGAAGAAGGGGGGAAATGGTGGGGGAAAGGGAGAGAGGCAAACCATGAGAGACTCTTGAATGCTGACAAAAACTGAGGACTGATGGATGTGGGGGGAGGGGATGGGCATGGAGGAGGACACTTGTGGGGATGAGCACTGAGTGTTATGTGGAAACTAATTTGACAATAAACTATTTGTAAAAAAAAAAAAATTTTTGTTTTAATGGAAAATTATATACACACTCAAAAGTAGAATAGTATAATGAGCCTGATGTATCCTCCCCATACATCAATACATAGTCTTGTTTTACTTCCTTTCCTATACTTCTAGATTATTTTGAAAGAAATCAAACACCAGAGCATTTCATCTGTAGGTATTTTAGTGTTTATTTCTAAAAGATAAAGATTCCTTTTAAAAAATTACATGGAAAAATCCTTAATGTCATACATTTTGTCAATACATTTCCCCATGTTCTATAAATTTTTAATTTTAATGAAATCACCACTTTAGTGTTTTTTTTTTTTTAATTTTTTTTAAATGTCTATTTATTGTTGAGAGACCGAGAATGAGAGGGACCGAGCATGAGCAGAGTAGGGGCAGAGAGAGAGGGAGACACTGAATCTGAAGCAGGCTCGAGGCTCTGAGCTGTCAGCACAGAGCCCATCCACAAGGCTCAAACTCAGAACCTTGAGATCAGGACCTAAATTGAAGTTGGACACTTTACCAACTGAGCCACCCAGGCGCCCCACCACTTACTTTGGTTTATTTTAATCAGGACCTAAGTAAGGTCAGTATGTAATTGGTTAAAGATGTCTCTTAGATTTTTTTTTTAATTCCATGGATCCCCTCCTGTATGTCAGCAACACCCCTTCTCTCTCTCTCTCTCTTTTTTTTTTTTAAACGTAGTAGTTTCGTATGAAGTTTCCCAGTCTGGATTTAGCTGACTCCACCCCTGTAGTGTTCTGTTCTCTGTCCTTTGTATATCTCCTAAATTGCAAGTCAGTAGAGGCCTGATTAGACTCAGGCTCAATACTTTGGATGTAGGATGGAGTAGGGCAATACTTCCTTCATGGGCAGTGTTATGCACTTCTGGCATGAGGTCTATAATGTCTGTCTGTCTTCGGCTCATTGGAACTTATTTAGGCTGTCTACCAAATCCTTTTGATACAGTACTGCTAAACTTTCATAGCTTCTTTGCTTTTGTTGTGTTTCTGATTCGTCATATACATTTTCTACCTCAAACTTGAAATCATCTTTTTCTCCAAGGAACTCTTGGCTCCTGTGGGCACTAGGTATGGTATAAATAAACTTAATGGCCTGTTCTATGTGTAGTTTGAGTTTAGCTGTTGCTCTCAGATTATATCTGCATACAGTCTAAGTATAACCTGTATGAGAAGGAAAAGTTCTTTTATTTCTTTGTAACTCTTGGAGGATATATTCAGGATTGATCAGTTTGATCTCTACCACTATGGATTCAACTGATGAGATAACTTGCACTGGACAGGCATACGTATACTTTGTCAGTTCCAGTGCTTGTCTTAGATTGAACCTAGAAGAAGGGGTTGTTATTCATCTATTTTATATTTTTTCTTTTGGGCCATAACCTGTTTTTATTTCTTTATTTCATTACTTAATGGAAATAATATTTGGGGATTTATTTGAGAGCGTTTTTATGAGCCAAGAGAGTTAATGATTTAAAATATCTATTTTTTATTTAATTTTTTTAATATTTGCTTTTGAGAGAGAGAGAAGGAGACCGTGAGCAGGGAAGGAGCAGAGAGAGAATGAGACACAGAATCCAAAGGAGGCTGCAGGCTCTCAGTTATCAGCACAGAGTTCAATGTGGGCTCAAAACCACAAACTGCAAGATTGTGACCTGAGCTGAAATCAGACACTTAACTGACTGAGCCACCCAGACACCCCTTATAATATCTGTTCTTGAAAGATTGTATAAGATCACCAGCTTAAAAAATCCTTTTTTATGTAACAGATTTATTCTTACCAGCAGTAATACCCACCCTCAACTGCCAAATGTTTCTGATACTATAAATATTTATAAATCACCATTAGACATGGATGATGATATTTGGCTTTTGTTTATCCACATGTTAAAAGTTGAGTATTTCTGCATGTAGTCTCTGTTTGAAAAATATATTTACTATACCACTTAGAGTGTAGTGTTTTAGGTTTTTAAAGATAGGAAGGGTAGGATAATTAACTTAATAAAGCAGCATTAAATTTTTTAAAATTTTTTATTACTCATTTTTGAGAGACAGAGACAGAGGGTAACCAGGGGAAAGGCAGGGAGAGAGGAAGACACAGAATCCAAAGCGAGGTCCAGGCTCTATACTGTTAGCACAGAGCCCGACATGGGTCTTGAACTTACAAACCTCGAGATCGTGACTTGAGCCGAAGTCAGATAGATGCTCAACCGACTGAGCCATCCAGGCACCCCAAAGCGACATAATTTAAATTTAATCTTAAATTAGTATAGTCATATATAAAAGGACTTTTATATTTGACGTATAATACTTGAACTGTTTTCATTTGCTTTTGTGCTAAGCAAATCAGTGTATGAGAGAGCTAAACTATATGACCTAGAGGAATGTTTACAAACTTTAAGCAACTAATAAATCAGCTTTCTAACTAACTTTTATTGAATTCTGGTATTTGAAGCTAAGTAGGCTTTTAATAGTATACATTTTGTCTTGGATCAAATTTACAGCATGAGACTGTAAATTTTTTTTTTAAATAGAGAAGCCTTTTTGAATAATTATTTATACTGTGGGGTATTGTACTGTGGGTGTAATCTCAGCATCCAATTTTCATTATTTTTTTAAATTCTTATTTGATACAGTGTAGAGAATCCTGATTCAGCATATAAGTAATGCTTGATGTTAGAGCAGTTAATAGGAATTTCATGTGTGTTCTTTTTTCTTGGAGTTAATTAAACCAAGGACTTTAAATCAAATTTTCTCTTATTCCTCTTTTAGATATTTGTTAACAAATACTCTTTATCAGAGTTTAAAATTTGGATAAGAAGCATCAAAAATGTAGCATAATTTATTCTAAAATTTAGAATAATGACTGAAATCAAAATATTTGCCTGGGTTTGCATCCATTTAACCTATCAGCACAAATATCAGTTTTTGTTGGTTTTAAACAAGTAAATATTTGTGTATTCTTATCAGTTCGCCTTGTGGTTTTAGAAACACTTCATAATACATATTTATTTTGAAGTATTTTCAAAATCCCTGGCGCACCTTCATGGAGTTTGAAATCCTCTGAATCGAGTATTTTCCATTGACCGTTCATTTTGTGAACTCAGAATACTTCGTCTTTGAGAACTGGTTTACCTAAAAGTTTTGAAAGTTCTTTATTTTAGGTTTTGTCTTTTAAAGATTGAATCTGTTAGTCCTGGCACTAGTAAGTAGTTGAGGCTGGAATTAAGTGAGCCCAGGTTTCTATCGAGAAGTCCTGAATTCAGTTGCAGATAACCTTGTTCAAGGTAAATAAGATTTGATTTTGATTGTAGTACCTAGGTATATTTTTAGTGTTCTAGGTTAGGTACAGTTTACACAGCAGTTTATTTTTCTTTGAAATTACCAAAGAGGTAGTTTCTTTCATAGTCCTCTAATTTGGTTATTTCATTTAGATAGTTTTGGAAATTGGTTATTTTGACTTCTTTTTTACAGAGTTATAGTGAATGGCTGCATGGATTTGAAAAGAAGGCAAAAGAAAGTGTCGCTGAAACTTCAAATTCAGAGGAGGTTAAGGTTAGTTGAAGAAATGAAGTATCTCTGTTTTAACCAGGCATGCAAAAAAGAAATAAATCTAAATTTATCTTTATGAGCTTCGGAAGGTAAGGTATATTATGAGTAGAATAATGACATTTTGGAAAGTGTAAGAAAGTGATTTCATTTTGTATAAAATTTTGGGTAGAAATGCCACAATTCTTCATTGCATTTGATACAGATACAAAGCTGATGTTTATTTTTTTAACTCTGTATCATAATCATTTCTAAAACTGTATATGTAACTATCTCTTACTCTCTTTTTAGCCTGGGTTTAAAAAGTAAAGATCAGTTGAGGTAGGTAGGTAGAAACTGACTGGTTTACTAAAGTATCCCCAAATACATCATTAAGAGTGTTCAGAATCTAGATGTGTTTTTATCTTTGCTAATATTTGGAAGATTTTTTGTATCTCAAGTGACATGAATAAAATCCTCTTTTCCATGTGTGTGTAGCATAGGTGTTGTGACTTGACTTCATTTGTGGGTCTGCTTTGATTTTACCATCCTGTTAAAGAGCGATAAGCCTATTTATTATAAAATTGTGTAATATATTTGATAGTAATCAGACTCAGGGAGTTTTATTAGTGAAGACTGAATGACCATAAAGGTCATGGAACTTTATTTTTACTTAAGAAGGTTGAAAGGTAGTGTTTCACTATAAAACAGTTAGAAACCATTTGTTACAATATACCATTAAATACTGCAACAAGTTTGAAGCACACAGTTTCTTGGTAAAACTAGAGAATTTTTCTTTATTTTATTCTTTGTAGGTTCTAGAGCACAAGTTGAAAGAAGCTGATGAAATGCATACATTGTTACAGCTCGAGTGTGAAAAATATAAATCCGTCCTTGCAGAAACAGTAGGAAATGATTTTTAATATATATTTTGGTTTATTTCTAAATTATTATTCCTTAGACACTTAAATAATTTATCTTACCATTAGAACATGAATTTTTCTTTTTTTTATTAATTAATTAATTAATTAATTTTTTAATGTTATATTTATTTCTAGGAGAGAGAGAGAGACAGCATGAGCAGGGGAGGGTCAGAGAGAGAGGGAGTCACAGACTGAAACAGGCTCCAGGCTCTGAGCTGGCAGTCAGCACAGGGCCCGACGTGGGGCCCGAACCCACGAACCGCGAGATCATGACCTAAGTGAAAGTCGGACCCTTAACCGACTAAGCCACCCAGGCGCCCCAGAACATGAATTTTTCAAAACAACTGTTCTTTTGCCCATAGGAAGGAATTTTACAGAAGCTACAGAGAAGTGTGGAGCAAGAAGAAAATAAATGGAAAATTAAGGTCGATGAATCACAGAAGACTATTAAACAGGTATTTGAAAAAGAAGAGGATAGAGCAGTAGTTCTCAAGAGTGTAAGCCCTGGTTCAGTAGCATCAGCGTAACCTGGAAACTGGTTAGAAATGCTTATTCTTGGCCCCACCTGAGGTTTTCTGAATCTGAAACTCTGGGGACAGCATCCCCACATGGATTCTAATGCCCACTCAAATCTGAGAATAACTGATTTAGTGTATGATCAAACAGTAGTGATAGAGAATATAAAGCGCTTTGAACATAAGGCAAAGTATTTGGGGTTCAAAATAAGCTTTATAGCGTTGATATGTGATCCATGATACAGTATTAAAGAGAAACTTCTTCTGTTCATTTGATTTGAATGTTACTGTGCAGTCCTAATTTTAATGCCATTTACTTGGCCGTGGTAAAGGGTGTCGTCTCTGTGGTAGTCATCTTTGTATGGTGACAGATGATAACTAGACTTTGGGGACCATTTTGTAATGTATGAAAGCACTGAATCACTATAATGTACACCTGAAACTAACAGGATATTTTATGTCAATTATACTTTTAAAAAAATAAAAAATAATCACTTGTTTTCCTTGTCAACATGTGTAAAATCTGGGGTTGCCAGTGGTATTCTGTGTTAATGCATTTGGGGATTAAATTCAGCCAGTTATTAGTTGATTGTTTAAGAAAAAAATTCAGCACTTTCCATTAGGCCTTAAAATAGTATCATGTAAATGGAGTAGGTTTTGACTACAGTTTAAATCAAATGTCATACTCTCATTTTTAAGGTCTTTTAAAATTCAGTATGGCTTTAAATGAGATACATTTCAAAACCTCTGAAGTGTCTGCTCTTGGTCATATAATTGTTTCCCACATTTCAGATGCAGTTGTCATTCACATCTTCAGAACAAGAGCTAGAGCGATTAAGAAGAGAAAGTAAAGATATTGAAAATGTATGTTATTTCATCACTTGACTTGTAACCTGTGGACTTATTTTTAGTATTAAGGGTTGTCTTAAGATCTGTGTTTTAAGATTTCTTTTATCTAATGATGCAGTTGTTACACTTTTAAGAATATCTAGGGTAGCGTTTAAGGTGAATAAGTGTTATGTTCATGTCATAACTTTTCGTTGTGGGGGAGCATCATGAAAGGAGATCTTAACTGTGTTAACGTTTCCTTCTTTGTTGTATTGCCAGCTGAGAAGAGAGCGAGAGCATTTGGAAATGGAACTAGAGAAGGCAGAACTTGAGCGATCTACCTACGTTACAGAAGTTAGAGAGGTACTTAACCATACAACTTTTTCTACCTTGCTCCTCAATTTAAATGAAGTTTATAGCATTGACAGTATTTTTGTAGAAGTTGTTTGTGGCAGAACTTCCAAGTAGCATACAAAACATGGGATATCATAAGGAGATCAATCTTAAACTCTAAACTTCATTGCAGCTGAAAGATCTGTTGACTGAATTGCAGAAAAAACTTGATGATTCATATTCTGAAGCAGTAAGACAGAATGAAGAGCTTAATTTGGTAAGAAGCTTGTTCTCCACTGAGTATCAAGTAGGCTCTGAAAACACTTGTGTTGATATGTGGAGAAGGCATCCAGACTTTTTCTCCTTGCTAACCTCTTGAGCTTGGCATTTTTGTAAGTTTAAGATAATCCTCATATTCTGATGACTTCCTAAGATGATCTTTCTTTACTTTACTCCCAAGATGACCCTTCTTTTCTTAGCTCCTAACAGTAGCATGTTTGGCTTGCAACTGTTTTCCAGAAAAATTTCTGTGTTTTATAAAACCTGTTTCTTGGACAGCTATTTTCAGTGACTAAAGAAGTGACTCAGACAGCTAAATATTGTGTGAATTGTGAAGATTCTCTTCTCAGTTACCATGCTTAACTGGACCTCTTATTTTCTGACCTGGAAGGAGATTATTAAGGTTGAAGATACATATTCTTCATTCAAGGGCAATAATTCATTCCAGCTTCTTATTTTAACTGGTCTTTCTATAGATTGTAGATAACAAAAATCTTGTGAAATTATTTATTGTTAATATAACTTTTAGAGCATAGTAATTCTAAGTCCATAGACTTAAAGATAACTAAGGTTAGCTAAATGCCTTATAAAGACATAGAGTACCCTGTATTTTCACTCTTAAATTTTCTGGAAATTTACACTGATTGTGACAAGCTTAGTTGCTAGATAAATAGGATGATCTCATTGTATTTTTCAAATAATCATATCTTTCTGTGACTTAAAAATTGTTATAGCACATGACTAAAGTACTTGGATAAACTCTAGGAAGATTTTAAGTTTCCCCCTAGCCCGAGTTAACCTTGCACAGTTTGGAACTTTCTTATACTGCTGTGTATATCAAAGAAAACTTCCTAACTCACTTATTTGGTTGGTCTTCAATGGTATAACAGTGATTTATGGGAATGAGTTTTTAAGTAGGCCTCTTTGAAATGTACACATATGAGCCTTCCCCAGCCCCCTTTAGTTTTGAAATAAAATTTTGGTTTTTCACTTATCTTCATTTTATTTTAATTAAGGCATTTCCACTGCAGTGTGTGACTAGTTGTATGCATACGCTTACTATATATTGCACAGATCAGGATTGTGATTATGTCATAGCTACAAGCAATAAGCCCTACCCTAGAATGTGTTCTTAAAAAATGTTAACTACAGTTGTTGGAGATTTTACTTAAAAAAATTTTTAAGTTTATTTATTTTTGACAGAGAACGAGCAAGGGAAGGGCGGAGAGAGAGCGACAGAGGATCTCAAACAGGCTCTGTGCTGACAGCAGAGAACCCAGTGTGGGGCTCAAACTCATGAACTGTGAGATCATGACCTGAGCTGAAGTCGGAAGCTCAACCGACTGAACCACCCAGGCGCACCAAGATTTTACTTTTAACTTTGGCCCTTGGTAGCTGACTCCCTGACAGAGTGGCATCGAGCCCATAGGATTATAGTTGAGTCGTCATTTGGCCTGATATTCTCTTTGTAGTTTTTGCCTCTCTACTTCTGTTAAGAGGCCATTTTAAAAGGTGTTTGTTTCTTATTTTTGCCTTGAATCTTTATTTTAGTCTTTGTTTGCTCAGGATAACTATTGCCACATTTTAAGATAAAATAGTTTTGTTTGCCTGTACATACTTTGCCATGTACTAAATTAGAGTTAAGTAAAGGAGCAAAAACTGAAGCATTTGGGACTCAGAGTTCCCAAAATAAAATATCCACATGTAGTATCCCTCACATTCTCTCTCCAGTTTGAAAGGTTAGGATCTGTTTCCCCTTTTTGGGTCTCCAGGAACTATTTGGAAATTTAGGCCTATGGGTGCCAGGCAAAATCAGTTAACCCGATCTGATTAAACTGATTAAAATCAGTTTAATAAGAAAGTTATTTTTTTGTTAGTACGGTCCCTTTCCCTTATTCATATTTAACTGGAACATTTATCATGAGAAAAGGCATTATAGGCACTAGAATTTATAGAACTTTACAACTGTTTTAACAAAGCGGTTATTGAGACATATATCTTAAGACATTTCTTATTGTATAATTAGGCCTTTGTGGTCTTGCACTGATCTCTTCAGTGATGTTTCAAAGGATTATCAACATTTAAATTTCTAAATTTTTTCATATTACTGTATTTGTAATCTTATGTTCAATGTCTTAAAATATTACACAATTGACTTTTAACTGGAGAGGTCAAAGCAAGCCTTAAAAAACGAATTAGTAAAATTTCTGACTGCTTGCCTTTTAATTTGAAACAATTTAATTGTGAACGAAGTTCCTTATGAATAGTGAATAGTAATACTTTTAAAAGGCACTTAACTGGAATGTGATGGTTTTGATTTTACGTTTACAGTTTTCTATTCTAAACTCTGGTTTGTTTCTATAGTGTTTCTTATATTTAGCTTTACAGATGGAAACCTCCACTGCTTAACTTTTCTATACATCTGGTGCAGCATATTGGCTAATCCACTGCATAATAACTGTTAGCGATCCCATTCTTTCTCATTCATTCTTCTGGAGGTCTCAGCACAATTAAATTTAATCAAATTAAATTAATTGTGGTGTTCCTTTATTTTTACAGTTAAAGGCACAGTTAAATGAAACACTCACAAAGCTTAGAACTGAACAAAGTGAAAGACAGAAAGTAGCTGGTGACTTGCATAAGGTAAGATGCTGCTTGTCCTGAAGATGCCATATCATCATACTTTTTGTGCTTTGAATCATAAGCAAACACACTGCTAATTGTAGATTTTTTGGTGCATATTAATGTGTTTATAAATTTAAACTGTTTTACAGTTAAATTTTTGGAATTAAAAGTTTTGGTTTGTTTTTCCATTATTTGCCTCATTATTTAAATACATTTATGTAAGTAATTGCTTTATAAAGCATAGATAAAGTTTTACATTTGATTGAAGGTACTCTTTTATAAAAATTTGGTTACATCCAAATTTATGGTTTTGTTGAGATTTGCTTATGTAGTAGCTTACAAAGTATATTTCTTTAGATTTTTATAGATCTAAAAGATATATAGACCTCTGATGTTTCAGAAATTTGTGGTTTTGTTTTTTTGAGAAAATACACATTCTTTGTCTCATATATATAAATGAGCAGTTTTTAAGATTACATTTCTTAGTTTTTTGTAATTATTAGTTATTTGTTATTAGTTATTTATAATTGTTTTTGGATATTTTCAATAATGCAGTTTATATATGCTTAGAGCTGCTTTAGAGCTCTGATTGTGTTTGTGGGAGTCATTAGCAAAACAAATATGTCAGTTTTTTAAAAGTTGAAAGAAATATTTTCACTGTAGAATATAGCTTAAAATTGTTATGTAGAAGTCTAGGAATCTATAAAGAGTAAATTTAGCATGATAAAAAACACAATCACAGAATTCAGAATAGCTTTAAGTTATTTTGGTGTTAGTGTTACCAGAACATAAAAGGTGAGCTCAAGATTCTTGTATCAGAGCTCAAACTTAGATACGTGATGCATCATCAAGGATGAGCAATCATGTGATTTTAATATTTAACCTTGATCAAAATATAAAACATGCAGTTTTAGCCTAGCAGTTTGGTTTCTCAGATATTAAGGATATTAAACAGGTGCTCAAAGATAAAAGGATGTGTGCCATTACTTATAACAGAAATACTGTGCAACATTTGATTAGAAATGCATCTAAATATTTATAGATATAAAAAGTTAACAAAATACTTTGTGAAACAAACAAGTATAAAACAGCATGTATGTTAAAACCCCATTTATATGAAATTTTCTGCCCAAATTTTCTATTAGCACAAGATGTATGCAAGAGGGATCTGGACACAAGAGGGCAAACCCACTAACTATTTTAGGATTTGTGGGGCATTTATGGTTTCTCTCACATATTCTTTTTTGCTGGTGTGCTTATTAACACAATGCTTTAAAACTGTGAAAACCACTCTTAGTTTGTGAGCTATAAAAAAAAACGGCTGTGTTCAGAATTTGCTGACGCCTGATCTAGGCTATCAACTGTGGTTATTTCTTTTTTTAAATTTCTTTATACATTTTCTCTATTGTTTGAACTTTTTCAGACAATAAGCAGTGAGCATGTGTTTTTATAATCTGGTCAGAGAAGAAACTGTTTTCATTTCAGAGAGAAAAACAATAGATTGGCTGTACATTGTGTTTTGACAGGAGCTTTAATCTTGTACGGAATATGTAAGAAAATTACTTGGTTTTTTTCTCATATATGTTTATCAATTGTAGTGTTTGGAGGCTACCATATTGTTTTCCTTACAGGCTCAGCAGTCATTGGATCTTATCCAGTCAAAAATAGTAAAAGCTGCTGGAGACACTACTGTTATTGAGAATAGTGATGTTTCCCCAGAAACGGTATGCATTTTCTTTAACCCCGCATGTCTAGGCTAATTACCTTGCAAATCACGTGAAGAAGAAAAAGTGTGCAAGATCCATCTCTGACCTAAAAAGTGTCTTTGTAATGTACATCCATCAGTTAGGTTGAATTCTTATGCAGGTCATCTTTTCTTTGAGATATTTTATTTCTGAAATGCAGTGTTTTTATTGTTTGTTTTCACTTTAGCTTAATAAGGTATTGTGTTCATTTTAATGTTTGTGTTGCAAGTATTATGGTATCCTGCCTAAGAGTGTGGACTTGGTTAGACTGCCTGGGCTTGAATCCTGACTCTGCTGCTTAGTAGCTGTGTGATTTTGGACAACTTTCCTTAACTTCTCTCTGCTTTGCCCAATCTGTGAAAGGCAGTGACAGTAGCACCAATTTTGTAGGATTATTGAAGGGAATAAATGAGTTACTATATAAAACACTTAGAATAGTCCGTAATACTTCCAACAACAGTGCCTAGCTCAGTATCTGTGAACTTACTTTTACTGTTAGGAATGCACTCTCCTTTGGTGTATGGCAAACTCTTTTCTGAAAAGAGAATGGATTTATAACTGATACCCAAGGCCGAGACTGTTGCCTTTGTTGGCCTAGTGACATTTATTACCTAGGCTTCTTTGGTGCAACCGTATTTGCACCCCTAGGTAGCAAACAATATTTTTAAAAGTTTTTAATATTTGCTTATTTTTGAGAGAGACAGAGAGTGAGTCGGGGGAGGGACAGAGAGAGGGAAACACAGAATCCAAAGCAGCCTCCAGGCTCTGAGCTGTCAGCGCAGAGCTGGATGCTGGGCTCGAAGAGATCGTGACCTGAGCTGGTTGGATGCTTAAGTGACTGAGCCACCCAGGTGCGTTGCACACACTATTTCTTTATATGGTTTTTGTCATTGTTGATTTTCATGTGATTTTCAGTATTTTTCATGTTTGTATTTAAACCAACAATAAAATTTTTTTCTCTTTTGGTTGCGAATGCCTTTTCCTTATTCTGGAGTTTTTCATCACTTTCCCCTTCTCTTTAGGAGTCTTCTGAGAAGGAGACAATGTCTGTAAGTCTAAATCAGACTGTAACACAGTTACAGCAGCTGCTTCAGGCAGTAAACCAACAGCTCACAAAGGAGAAAGAACACTACTAGGCATTAGGTAAGGATAACTGAAGTGTCATTGTCTGGGTTCTTGACACCATGTATGTGAATGTGTATACAGTGTATGCTTGCCAGGCATACAGAAGCTCTTGTTGCCCTAGTGAAGTGTTCACCCTTTCTCTCTGCACCTCCGGATGATAGCTTTAGCTTTCTTGGAGCATTATTTCCATCTCTTACATATTTTGGTCTTGTGGCTTGGAGGGGGCAAATCCTTTTATTTTTGCCACTTTTGACCTTCTTATAAAACAGACTCTCATAACTTGTTTACCTAGGTCTTATTCATTGCATAATATGTGCAACTGTTTCTTTATCTTTGAGATTTTTTTTAATGACATGGTAAAATAAAATGTAATGTTTTTACTGAGGTAAGATGCTGAATTGAACTAAAATCACAATCTCTTTAAATTGGAAACTGAGTTTTATTTATGTGTGCTTATAAGGTAAAGAAATTCCTTTTTAAAAAAATGTTTTTGCTTTTTTTTTGAGAGAGAGAGAGCGAGAGAGAGACAGTGTGAGTGGAGGAAGGGCAGAGAGAGGGAGACACAGAATCTGAAGCAGACTCCAGGCTGTGAGCTGTCAGCACAGAGCCTGACGCAGGGCTCGAACCCACAAACCATGAGATCATGACCTGAGCTGAAGTCAGACTTTTAAGTGACTGAGCCACTCAGGAGCCCCAAGAAATCCCAGTTTTAACTCCTGAAGTGAGAGTGTTAGTTGAAGTTAAATAAACCTATCATTAACCTAACCATGGTATGAAATTTTATTGCCTTCAGGATAGGCTAGGTGTCCTGGAAAAGTTGATTGGATCACATTTTGATTACAGGGGCATTCTGTCTCACTTTTATAGAACAATTATCTTCTGACCTGCCTTAGCATAAAATCTCCTTTAAAATGCTATTTCAGGTCAGTTACCTCTAAAAGACTTTGTAGATAAACGCAGCTCATTCTTTTAACCTGCCAGCAAATATAATTATACCTTAATCTTTTATCCTTGGTAAGCTGATCTCTCCATTGGTATAGTTAAACTTCAGGCACATTATCCCCCTTCTCCAAATTGGAAAACAACCTGCATCTGGTTTCACTGGGAAACTCTTTCTTCCATGTCTTCAGCCTTATTCTCTTCACTGCACATGCTCCTTCTGTTTGGTCCTGAAAACCTGTTCTGATGCCTTATTTTAACCTTGTACTTCCTTCAGGTTACCACCTTAATTTTTTTGTCTGTTTAACAAATTCTTAAACTGTTCTCACAGTATGCACTAATTTACTTGCTGTTAACAGCTTCCTCTAGTCTAGAATACCATTCCAGTGAAAGCTTTTTTGCTGGGGTCATTAGAGATTTCCTAATTGCTAGATCTAATATAGGCATTTCTTTTAATACTCAAAGTATAAGAGAGTAGAGTAGTTTTCAGTATAAGATACTGAAAATAGTTATGAAATATGCTAAATATGCTGGAGTCAGTCCATAGGCCTTTGTGTGATAAGGAAAGGGCTTCATTTCTGAGAGCCTAAAAAATTCCAAGATTACTTATTATCCCTGGCCTTTCAGCCTTGTCAGTAGTATCTCCATCATCTCAGAGGTGTTCTTTAATATTTCCTTTTCTTCCCAAACACACAGTTTGCTCATATTAAGTCATGTAAACCTGCTACCACACTGGTCTTCATCATAGTAAATTTGAGACTTAACACTGATTGTTGGTAGTATAACACTTTTATTTTTCAGATTTTTTTTCTCTGATGTATGAAATTGTAACTTCTTAAATATGTATGTCCCGGCAGTACAACTAAAACTCAGTTTTAGTTTGGCAGGCAGCTCCCCTGAGTGCTAACTCTTGTCAGCCAATGAACAGAAGTCCAGGTTTGGCAAGTGAAAGGGTGGTTGAGCATCAGCAGTGCATTGTGAAGGATAGGATGGATTGTATGAAGATCGCAGTCCACCAGGCACTTGAGAGCTCTTTCTTCTATAGGTTCTGCCCAGATTATTACCCATTGACAGTAATAACAGTTCCCTACACATCCCTTGGTTCCCACAGCTCTTCTTCGTGCCCTTTAAGTGTTTATGTTACCATCAGGGTTTTAACTTCAGCCATCAGTTTTGCTCAGTGTTTTCTCTCTCTCGTGAACTCTCTTAAAACTAGTACCTATGATGAGAAAAAACCCCAAACTACTACCTGATGATCAAATTGGAAATATTACTTGCTCACTTTTATAGAGTGATATTATCTGTCTATAATATGATAAATTTATCATGAAAATGTAGATAATTAATATCTGATGTCAGGAAAATTACTTTTTTTTAGTATATACCACAAGTATATATGAATTGTTTAAAATAATGCTGTACAATTTTGATAAAGGAAAGATAGTTTTTAAAAGACAAAAATGAGAGGGATGATGATATGTAGTAATTTAGTTTTCTAAATCCTAATATATGTTACTTAGCATTTCTGTGAACTGGAGAGGTAGATGTATTGATCTTCTATCCTTAATTTGTAAACCCTTAAGCTTTATTTTGGAACTCTTCCTCTTCACTCCTTACCCTTTCCCTCCACCAAATAGATTATCATTTTTTCTTTTCTTTTTATAAATTGAGATAATTTTTTTTAGCTTTGGACTAGCTACACTAGTATTTTATAGTATACTTTTTTTTGGTTACCTATTTATCTTTCAGATATTTATTTTTCCCTGTGTTTCTTTCTTTTTTTTTTTTTTTAATGTTTTATTTATTTCTAGGATAGAGAGAGACAGCGTGAGCAGGGAGGGTCAGAGAGAGAGGGAGTCACAGACTGAAACAGGCTCCAGGCTCTGAGTTGACAGCACAGAGCCCGACGCGGGGCTCGAACCCACGAACCGCGAGATCATGACCTAAGCAAAAGTCGGACGCTTAACCGACTGAGCCGCCCAGGCGCCCCTTTTCCCTGTGTTTCATATTTGCCTGGCTTCTTGGTATTCAAAATGTATATCTGACCATATCAGAAGATTTTATTACTTCAAAATCTTAGTCTGTTTGGCTCTATAACAAAAATCTCATAGACTGGGGGGCTTGAACAACATTTATTTTTGTTGGTTCTGGAAGCTGCAGAGTCCAAGATCAAAGTGCCAGTAGATTCTGTGTCTGGTGAGAACCTCCTGGCTTAAAGACGGTCATCTTCCCACTGTGTCCTTGCATGGCAGAAGGGGCAAGGGAACTCTCTTGGATCCCTATTAGGCGGACACTGATCCCATTCATGATGGTAGAGTCTTCCAAAGGCCCCACTTCCAAATGCCATTGCATTGGGAGAATCTCATCATATAAATTTTTGGGAGACAAACATTCAGACATAACATTCAGGTCCTCTTACCTTGGAACCAGTATGTGGAATCCTGGGGAGGGAGGAGGATGATTTTAACAGCAGTCACTTTATGACTGTGCTTCTAAGCAAGAACAGGCTTCTGACATGTGGTCATTCATCTTGACAACAACCTAGGATGGTGTGGTGGTGGTATTATTATTTATTTCTGTTTTACAACAGACCCAGAGATATTCCTATGATTTGCCCAAGGTCATGCAACAATTAGTAACTGGGTGAGCTGGGATTTAAGTCGAGGTAGTCTCTGCCTAGCACCTACACTCTTAATCAGTACTTTTCTTCTCCTTTAATGCATCTATTCTGTGCTCTAACCCCTTTTGTTGCTGCTTTCTTTTCTCTTCATTCTGGCTAATCCTTAGTTGCCAGCCTCTTCTCACTTGTGTAGTCAATTCTGACTTTTCCCTAAAGTTGGTGTTTGGTTTGTCAGTTGTGAATTGGAGAGGCTCTAGATGTTACCAGAAAAAATTGAAGTGAAGTTTTGTGTGTGTGTTTTGTATGTACGTGCTTTCCCTACTCTTGTGTGACAAATAGATTTTTTTAATGATATAGTCGTCTCTTGTTTCTGAAAGAAAGGTGTTTTTTATAGCAGCATTGAAGCATAAGGGCTAGTGTTCCAGATAAAAGCTAGCATTTATTTCTTTGCCTTACACTTGGCTATCACAATGCTCAGGTTTTCATTTTCTGTGGTATGTTTGCATAGCACTTATTAGTGCCTGTACCAGTGAGCTAGGTAGACTTTCTTATCCCCTCTTAATCTTGGTTTTGATGAGACAACATGATAGCCAGTGAGAACTTTGCTTTTTAACTTTCTAATTCTTTTCCCCTTAAACTTTTTATTTTGGAAAAAGTACACACCTAAAGAAGAGCTGAGAGATGCTTGGGTGGCTCAGTCAGTTAAGTGTCCCGCTCTTGATTTTGGCTCAGGTCATGATCTTACACGTTGGGAGTGTGAGCCCCGCATCAGGACTCTGTGCTGACAGTGTGGAGCCTCCTTGGGATTCTATCTCTTCTTCTCTCTCCTTGTCCCCTGCTCACTCTCTCTCTCTCTCTCAGAATAAATAAACAAACTTAAAAAGAAAAGCTGAAAGAATGGTGCAACACTCCTTTACCTGCTTCATCTCTATGTATATACATGTGTTTTGTTGGTGTCACACCATTTGAAAGTAATTTACAGATATCAGGATATTTTATCCTAAAACACTTCAGTATGTATCTCTGAAGAACAAAGTCATTCTCTTATAAATCCATAGTGGTACCATTATCACATTCAAAAAAAACCCCCAAAAAACAAAACCTGGTAGTTCTATAAAATAATCCAGTATTAAACCCAAATTCAAATTTTCTCAGTTTTATCACAGATGTCTTTTTAGGTATTTTTCCCAAACCAGTCAGAATTTTACATGTTGCATTTGGGTTAAGTCCTTTTAGTCTCTATAATGGCTTTTAAAGTTTTACTTCTAGTCATTTTATCTGACTTGGAAACCTTCACATGACCTCAGAAAATCTCTGCCTGAAACTTTGTTCATTCATGGGAGAGAGTTGTAAATTTCAGTGCTACTCACCTTATTAGCTTTATATTTTCTTGAGTAGAACTAATAAAAATGGATTCCTGGTGCTGTTCTTTTAAATGTTTCCTAATAGTACTTTCAGATCTCTGTATCATTCTCAGTATGGCCTGAGGTTTTCACTCCTATATTTTTATTTATTTATTTACTTTATTTTTTTTCACTTCTTTATTTTTAAATCCACCTCATAAGCTTCTGAATCCTGAGATTTTTTTTCCTTGTTTTTGATCACCATTAGTGTGTCGTTTTGATCCTAGTTGAAAGAGCAGGCTAGCTCAAATAGAGTATATATTTTTGGTGTTTGACAAATGTCTTCTGATTGCCTTTTGTTTCTTGTATTAAAATGAATTTCTTTCTTCCTGATCTTTTACAGATTGAAGTAACTGGGAAGCTGTTTATTCAAGGATAACAGAAGGCATTGTATTATATTTTGCCAAATTAAAGCCTTATTTATGTTTTCACCCTTTCTACTTTGTCAGAAACACTGAACAGAGTTTTGTCTTTTCTAATCCTTGTTAGACTACTGATTTAAAGAGAGAAAAAAAAGCCAACTCTGTAGACACCTTCAGAGTTTAGTTTTATAATAAAAACTGTTTGAATAATTAGACCTTTACATTCCTGAAGATAAAATAAACATGTAATCTTTTATCTTATTTTGCTCAATAAAATTGTTCAGAAGATCAAAAGTGGTAAAGACAATATAAAATTTAACATTTTAATACTGATGTTGTACACTGTTTTACTTAATATTTTGGGGAGTAACTGCCTCTGACTTCAAGAAAACACTTTTTTGTTGCTAATGTAATCCGTTTTTTGTAATGGCGTCAGCAAATAAAGGGATGCTTATTATTCAAACTTGCTCTAATTTTGATTGTACTTTAACAGATCTCATTAGTACTACAGATCGACATAATTTAGAACACAGTTATTAATTTCAGCTTTTGGACAAGGTAAGATAGGTATTGTTGTTCATACACCTTCTCTAAGGGAAGCCCTGGGCTTCTCTGTGATTGTGTGTGGTGTAAACTGTGTGCTACCAGAGCTGTGCGTGGGAAGGACAGGACGCAAGAATACAGCCTCCAAACTCACCACTGCAACTTCAAGTGGAAGAGCTCTCCTTTTATACTTACTGTTACTTTCTTAACTAATAATAATTAACTTTTTAAGTTTCCTCCTTGTCAGGCACATGTTACATGGTTTCCATGTATTATTTTTTGTTGAAGTAAGTTTTAATTAATTAAATAATTTTATGAAAACACTGGACCCTGTGGATGCTAAATAACCATTGAAAGATCTCTTTTGCCATTGAGGGTTTTTTTGTTTGGTTTTGTGTGTGTGTGTGTGGGAGGGGGGGGTTGTTTTTGTTTTTTGTTTTTTTGCCACTGAGTATTAAAGTGCCTGTCAGGCTGTACTGTGGCCTCCTTGCTATTTCAGTAACGCTTCTACTTAAAACTCTCTTCTCTTGGATATCTGTCTTGGCTTGCTTCTTCATCTTCAAATCTGTGTGAACATCACCTTTTCATCAGGTCTTTCTTGACCATCCAGTATCCCCCTTGCCTCCGGGTCCACCTACCTACTTTTGTCTATAATGTTTATAAGCTCCAATATATACTTGGTGACACCTCTTTCTCTCACCAGAAAGTAGCTCCATGAGGACAGGAATCTTCTCCTCTTTGCTCTTTCCCCTGTCCTGGGAAAGTGCCTGGCACTTATTTATGCTCAGGTATTGAAATGAATGAATGGATGAAATTTATTTTTATAGTTTGAGGATGATCTAAAGTGGTGCCTCCTAACCTTTTCAGATCATGCCATGCACACCAAATAATATTTCTAAATTATGTAGAAATAAACTGGAGAGGTTGTTCATGGCCAGTGATGACTGTCCTGAGGATTTGAACTACCCTAGACCTTACCTAGCTGCTTTCAGCAAACCCCTGGAAAAGCGATCTGAGGACCAGATACCATATCTATCATCATCATCATCATCATCATCATCTCTTTCTGTCTGTCTCTCTGTCTCTCTCTCTCTTCCCTCTACTATTGTCTGTAAAGATAGCTATGTCTCTGCCATCTGAAAAAACAAACAAATTACATCTTCTTACAACCTCTTGCTCCTCTCCTTTCAGAGCTTAATTCCTCTGAAGAAATGTGTAATTGTACTATTTTTCAACCTCCTCATATATTTTAATTTTGAAAAAATAATTACAAGAGACTAAGAATTCAGTCCAATTTTTTATTTATTTGTAACCCCTCCCTCAACATCCCAAGCAAATATGCATTCATCTTTTTGCACCTGAAGTGGCAGGAAGTTCACAACATTGCCTATTTATGATTTGGGGCAGTTTTGTAATTGTCTCTTCTGTCTTCCATTGTCCACCTTTACCCATTGTGTTACACGCAGATTGCCCAGAAAGAGTCCTGTGTCCTCCGTCTCTAGTGACTCCCCTTGCCACTATTGCAGCAAGTTGAGGCGGGAAGCCCTAAGAAAATTACTTGGCTTGAGGAGAGCCACAGGGAGGGGAGAATGCTCACTGCCCCATGTGAACAAAAGCATGCATGGTAAAAAAAAATCCATTTAAAGAGCAAGATAAACTCAGGGATTTTAGTGTACCAGTGTACTGTAAAGCTCACTGATTGGGTTTCAGACTCCACGTAGCAATTAATCTTTAAGAAAGGACAACACGTAGAGTTTTGCTAATATGTCAGAGAAATATCCACGGTGTCTGAAATGACTGCTCTGTTTTCCAGTGACCTGTCTGTGCGAGGCCAGATTTTCTTCGTATGCTTCAGCCCAAACAGCATACCACAACAGACTGCATGCAGAAGCAGGTGTCTTGTATTAAGCCAGGTAGTAAAGAAATTTGCAAGCATGTAATGCCAGTCTTCTCACTACATCGTTTTTCTTGGTTGATTTTGGAAAATGAGGTTACTGTTCACAAAAAGCGTGTTCATTACGTTGCTATTTTAAAATAAGAAATAAACACCTACGGTTTTCTTGGTTTCAATTTTTACTGTGTTATTACAGAAGTACCAAAAACAAAAAGCTTTTGAAAGTCTAAAGGATTCCCAAGGCCAAACACCTTAGATCTACTAGTCTTTAGCATGTTGTTTTTTCCAACACTTTTTAATTGTACTGGGCAATTCTATCAGCACTTTCTGGTTGTATTTTGTTTTATATTTAATCCATTTATTAAAAATGATAAAAACATTTTCAGTCTTTTTACTTTTTTTGGCGTATTTTGTGCTGTTCCAACTTCTTGTTTTTAAAATTTGTTTTCAGTTCTTCTTGTTTTCTAATTCATTTTAGATTGTAAGTTCTATGTTACTACTTTGTACCCTACAGATTTTTATATTTAGGGATTTTGTCCCTAATTTTGTCCCAAATTTGTCCTTAATTTTAAAAAATCATAAATATTTCAGACATACAGGAAATCATGGGGAAAAACTGTATATCCCCTCAACATAAAATATTAACACTTTGTTCTATTTGCATTTAAAAAAAATAGGGTATGGTTTAAATATCTTATACCCCTTCCTGGTGCCATTTCTCTTCCTCTCCAATGGTAGCCAAAGGTGATGTTTATCATTTAATTTCACATTGTTATACAATTAACACCAAAGTATCCAGAAACAATATGTTTTGCACGTTTTTAAATTTTATACAAATTATTCTGTTGGCTTTACTTGTTTGATACCAGCTTTAAAATATATACATGGAGTTTTGCTTCATTTTTAATTATAGATATGCCACAATTTATTTGTATATTCCTCTAAGGGACATTTAAAATACCACCAATTTATGAAAATTTTGTCTAACTTTTGATTTCCTTTATGGCAAGAGATTTTTTTTTTCTGAGTGTATTTCACATCCTAGATTTTTAAAGTATTGTTTCCTAATATTACATTTGGGTCTGTGAACATGACGTATTATGACACAAATTTCCTGTATTTGTGAAGACTTGAGAAGAAAGAAAAACTGTAAACCAAAAAAAAAATTGGTTTAGAGTAAAAGAGGTTATCAGCAAGAATGTTAAGCTTTGGCAGGAAATGATTTCATTATGTGAAGTCATTTGAAATCTCAAATAACTTTCAGGCTCATTCTTCTACTCTTCAGTTAGAAAATGAGAAAGCATTGGGTAATATTTATTATTTGGTGATATCAGGAACACAGGAAACAGAGTCAAAGAGGTGGGGGAAGGTCTTATTTACATTTACATTTATGCATTCTCTTGGTATGAAGAATCAAGAAATTACGAGTTTTTCACCTAAGAGCAGGTTCTTCCTGAACTATTCAGTAGAGGTCTTGGGGGTCATTCATTGCCAAAATACAAAGTTTCTTTTTTTCTGCTCAGTGTAGTATTCATTTCAAGATCTCTAAAATAAAGTATTCTAATCCCTAGACTGTATAGTTGTGGGAAATGGAAATTCACTTATGTTGATGAATTATGTTGATTTGTGCAAGCTTTTCAGCCCTGGGCATCTAGGTTTTTTCCTTGCTAGCTGTGCAAATAATAAAAAGATATAGCTCTAGTAAATTCTAACCAAAATACAATAATGCATTTTCTTCAATTGCTTTGTTGCCAGTGGCCAATATTTGTAAATATTTTAAGCAACTGAAAAGAATGAATATTTTTAAAAATCTTTTTATTTCTATTATTATTTTTTTAGAGAGATAGAGGGAGAGAATCCCAAGCAGGCTCCACGCTCAGTAAAGAGCCAGATGTAGGCCCCCCCCCCCATACCATAACCCCATTATCGTGACATGAACCAAAATCAGGAGTAGGATGCCCAACCGACAGAGCCACCAGGTGCCCCAAGAATGGATATTTTTTGTTTGTTAAATTCAAATTCAAATTTTCTGTTTGTTAAATTGTTAAGTGATACATTCCTACCACGTTTCTGGTTTATTCTTAGATGGGGCTGAAGAATTTGCAATTTAAAGAGTTCCATGCAATGCTGATATGGGTTTGGTAACAACACTTTGAAAATCATACATTATGGTTTTTAATTTACAGGTTCTTGGCAAATGACAGTTCTCATTTTCAAACATTGCTAAGTATTTACTAATTATTTTTATATCATTTCTATAATTTCTACACATTTGGGGAGGGGGAAAGAGATTGCATCATGTCAGTCTACTATTTAGAAAACAATTTTCCCAAAGCCTAAAAAAGGTAAAGTGCTCATTGGTGGTTTTCTTGGTGTTCTTGGTGTTTCTTGAAATTTTCTGGTTATGCCACACAAGTAATATTTTCTTTTTTAAAAACAAGTTTACCTTAAACCTTTTTCCTGTTTGGTGAGTTTCTTTATCCCCCTATTCCAATCCTGAATATACATGAATGTTATTCTCCCTGTGACTAATGATAAAATTTTTATCTCTTTAGGAATAATCAGTTGGAATAAATTTTTTTTCTCACTCTTGATACCAAGGACATGATTATGCAACCAGCAATGTGAGGACAGTATAGAAACTCAGGTATAGGGGCACCTGGGTGGCTTAGTCGGTTAAGCGTCTGACTTTTGCTTAGGTCATGATCTCGCGGTTCGTGGGTTCGAGCCCCACGTTGGGCTCTCTGCTGACTGCCGGCTCAGAGCCTGGAGCTTGTTTCAGAGTCTGTGACTCCCTCTCTCTCTGACCCTCCTCTGCTCACGCTGTCTTTCTCTCTCTGTCTCTCTCCTAGAAATAAATAAAACATTAAAAAAATTTTTTAAAAATTAAAAAAAAAAAAAAAAACTCAGGTATAAGGATTCTTAAAAAAAATCTTTGCTTTGATATCCTTTGGGGACAGTCTGTACAGACTTTGTTTTTTGTCAGGTGAACGTGTCCAGTCAGATGGAACAGGTTTTTCTAACTTTTTGATTGTAACTTGACATCTATTTTGAATAAACTAATTTCATTTCCTACCCACACTTATGTAGAAGATACAAAACTGTCTCATATGTGCTGAGCAGCTGGTTTTAATTCTGTCAGTAGCCTTAACAGACAATTGGCCGTGAGCTCTATTCACTCTCAGAATGGTTTAGGATTGAGTATGAATTACTTCCCTGCCTTAGAATATATCCCACTCAACGCTTTCGAATAGACACTTAACTTAGTATATATAACACAACTTTTAACTGGATTATGGCTGACCGCCGCTATAAAGCAAGTAATTAACCATTCATTTGGCATTCTGTTAATGATATTACAAAAATAATGGCGATCATAATAATTACAATTACTGAATGCCATTTTCCAGGTACCATGCTAAGTGTTTTAGGTTCATATTTCATTTTGCCACCAATTTACTTTTTGAAGGTTACCTAAAAAGATATACTGCTTTCGGAGTATATTCTTTGTAGTCTTTCTAGAGTTTTCCAGTGCCTAAGTTGGGTTTTGGTAACTCAAGGACTAGACTTTTTAGAAGCCAAGGGGAAAGGATTATCTTCTAGAGCCTCCAGAAGGAACTCAGCCCTGCTAACATCTTGAATTTATACCAATGGGACCCATGTGGGACATCTAACCTCTAAGACTATAAGAAAATTATCTTGTGTGTTTTAAGCCTCTAGATGTATGGTAATCTGTTACAGCAGCATTAGGAAATGAATACAACCACTCCTGGCCCTGATTTTCTGTCCTCTGCATCCTGGATAGATGGCCCCGATCATCCAGAGACTGTAGACCAGCTTTGGCCCAGGGCCACCCAGTGGACTTCTGTGTCATCACTGGGCTACAACAACACCTTCTGTGATGCTTGAACTCCAGCCCTTCCCTCCCAGCTGTCCTTTAATATATATTTTCTCTCAGTCCCAAGGTGGTTTTTAGAGTTGTTTTTACTATTAATAGGTCATCCTCCGGCATAATGAATAATTCTTAAATCAAACTTGACCTGTTCAAATTTTGTGGGGTTTTGTCTCCTGATTCAACCTTAACTGATACACCCACCAAATCTCCTCTCCTAGATTCTCATCCTCACACTGCCATGTGCTTTCTCACCACTGACCCATTCTCTCTGGTTTTGTTCTTACCTCAGCCTTTCTACTTCTCCCTTGGCGAAGAGATACTCCTCATCCATTCTTTTAAAAAAAAAAAAATTCCTCCCTTGAATCTCATGCTATCTAGAAATATTGCCTCTCCTCTTTGCTTTCAACCATATATCTCTGAGTCACTCATCCCCATTTGGTAAAAGCTGGCATCCACTCTATGGCTTCTTTCAGTACAAGCTCCACAACTATCACTAGTGATTTGGACTTCTACATGGATCCCCCTGCTCAGCAGTCTAAGCTCACAGTTTCTTGACCTTGACTCCTATAGAGTTTATGATGGCTGCTATAACAAATTACCACAAATTCAGCGTTTTAAAGCAATACACACCCTCACAGATCCAGAGGCTGGAAGCCCAATATCTCTTTCACTGGACTAAAGGTGTCAGCAGGATTGGTTACTTTTGTAGGCTCTTGAGGAGAATCTGTTCCCTTGCTTTTTCTGGCTTGGAGGCCTCCTGCATTCCTTGGCTGGGGAGCAGCCCTTGCTTCATCATTCCTTCATCATTCCCTTGCTCCTGCCATTGCATCTAATTCCTCCTCTTCTTGCCTTCCTCTGATAGGAACCCTTAACGATTATATTGAAGACCCACCTGGATCATCCAGGATAATCTTCTTATCTCAAAATACTTAACCACAGCTGCAAGCCCCCATTGCCATGTAATGTACAGGTTCTAGGGGTTCGGATGTGGCTGTCTTTGGGTAGGAGGTGTTATTCAAACTACTGCAACTCTTTCACACCTGTAGCCACACCTTGAACCTTGTAATTATTTTCCAATATAGTATCTTCTGGTACAATGTCACATCATTCTAAATGCCCCTGTTCCTGTCATTTGCCCTCATGGAGGCTTGAGCCCCTTGACAGTCTTTTAAAAAAAAGTCATAATGCCTATTCATTTTATCCCTTGCTCATCTGCAGCTCTTCTGTGATGTATTAAGTTCTGTTACCCCCTTGTCCCTCAGACATGCCTGGCAGAGAGCCCCAAATCTGTATAAGATATTAAAGTGGAAGCTTACATGTGAAGTGGGGTGAGGTTCTGAAATATGCAGGACTGGAAATGGAATATGGGGGGAAAGGATGCTGCTGCTCTGAATTCCCACATCCACACTGATGGCAAAAAAGGGTTCAAAGTCAGAAATGAGTTGAGAAGGGAATTTTTCAGAGATAGCTTTTATTGTGCAGTGAGTCCCACCTCCACCAAGGGGGAGAAATAGGTGCTAGGTGGGGAGAATCTCTCATCTCCAGTCAAAAGGGAAGGCTGTCAATGGGACCATCTCGAGAATTTGTAATGTATCCACTACATTTGGAAAACAGAGTGGACTGGTAAATGACTCGTGGAAAATCCAAAGGCCAAAGGGTGGTCACTTTGATAGTAGGTTAGGGGATAGTTGGCTATGCTGGATGACCTGTGTTACCCAAATTTTTCGGAATGAGAGATACGTGGTTACCTGTTGTGGGCCAGGCAGAGGACACAGGAGGGAGAAAGCCAATGGGATTGTATTGGATTCTGGACCATCTGGAGGAGGAAGAGACCTCAGCAGACAAAAACCAAAGGTACCAGTAGAGTCATTGCTTGGAGGAAAGCTATGCAGAACCATACTGTGTGGGAGAGAAATAATTTAACTTTAGCCACTGGGGCTTGTTTGTTGCCACAGCATGTTACAGCCATTTAGTGTGGTCCCACATACAGCACAGTCATTTACCCCAGAGTCATAGTGAGGAAAGTGAGATGCCACGTGTGCAGTGCCTGGCACATGTTGGGCCCTGGGTAGAGTTAATCTTCCTCCCTCCCATGGTGAACTAGATGAGCCTCATATGGCAAACACTTGCAAGAGACTGGCACGTGCGCTGAAGTAGGTGGCAGGGGAACTGGGCCCTTATTGCCAGGAAGCCAATTTAGATCCTTTGAACACCATCTCTCAGCCTAATTTATTGGTTTGTCTTTGTAATTTTGGTTCCAGCATTGGGATTATCTACAGATCTCAACAGAAAGTAGCTTCTTGGTATTGGGCTATATCAACATTAAGCCATTCCTTTTTGGCTTCACTTCTAGGGTGTTTTTTTTTTTGTTTACTTGCTTGTTTGCTTTTTTGGCTAGAAATAAAGGCACTTCCCTATAAATATAGGTATGCTACAAAATGTTTATGGCAGATGTATGGCTTTTATTCATTCACTAAGTTTTTATTTTAAGTCTTCCAGAAGTCAAGCAGAAGGTCTGGAGCTGGGACACAGCAGAGAACAAGAGACATGGTGGTGTCTTCGCAGAACTCGGGGTTACGAATCATGGAAACTCCAGTGGGAGGGCCACTGAGCCAGGGCAGGGCTGGCTCCTAGGAGACACAACGTCCAAATTTAGGTCTGAAGTGAGAGGCACAAAGAAGGGAACGTAGGGTGGGGAGTGGTGGAGTGGGAGGAGCTGGTGGAGCAGGAGGTACAGGGGATAGTGATGGATAATGTTAGGTGTGTTTCCACCTTCATCTAAATAGTTCTCTCCTATGCTTGAGCAGGTATATGATAATGACAAGATGATTCTGTACATTAAGTTTTAGAGCATTTCTGAATTAGAACCAGCACATTTATCATGATGCTCATTTATGGATTGTGAGTTAGGAATCAAGACTCAGCTTAAACATATCTTAGTCTGTTCGGGCTCCTATAACAAAATGCCATGCTAATAAAACAGAAATTTATTACTCACAGTTCTGGAGATTGGAAGTCTGAGACCAGGATGCCAGCATGGTGGAGTGAGGGCTGGCTTCCAGGTTGTAGATTTCTCATTCTCTCCCCACATGGTGGGAGGAGTAAGGGAGCTCTCTGGGCATCTTTCATAAGGGCACTAATCCCATTCATGAGTGCTCCTTCCTCATAACCTAGTCACCTCCAAAGATCCCACCTCCTAATACCATCCCCTGGGGGTGAGATTTCAACATACGAATTTTGGGAGGTTACATTCAGACCATAGCAAGCATGATACCTGCCTCGAAACTTTCCTGACCACATGTGGCCTGTCCCCCCAGCAGCCACACCCAACCTTTTTCTCCTTTGCTGCCTCCCACTATAGAAGCTGAAAAGCCAAATACTTTTCCAGCTTCTTTTTCACGTAAGGGTGGTGATGTAAGCCAGACCTGGGCCTGGAACCCTAAGTAGAAGTTTATAGGAGGGGCTTCTGGAAAAGCAAAATCTCTCTTGATTGGAAAAGAAGAAAGAGTACATGAACTGATCTACCTCTTTTGCCTTTTCCCTTTTTCCTGCCTTGAATACAGACACAATGGCTGGAGATGCAGCAGTCATCTTGTGGCATGAAGGACAAACCAAAGAAGTCACAGAAGAATAAACCCCCAAATCTTTAAAACTCTGACCTACCTCACCTTCAGACTTCTGAGTATGTTAAAAAAAAAAAAAAGCACCCCACAAATTATGTTTAAACCACTACAGTGGTTTGCAGTGCAAACCAGTCCTAATGGTTACAAAATGCTGGGCAGAATCTGCTGGTCCTTTGAATTTCTGCCTTACATATTGCACAGTCTTCGTTCCATTATCACTAAGTATTTTTGGTTTGTCTGTCTGACTTTCCCAACACTGAGAGTTCTTTGGGGTTAGGGACTATCTTACCATTTTGGTGATTCCAGAGCTACTCAGTGTCTGGTACAGAATAGTGGCTTAGTAATGTTTTGTGAAGGACTGAATGAATAATGTGGATATGGAGGATGGTGTGGGGAAAGAGACATTAGTGGCAGTGAGGTCAGTGAAGAGGTTACAGCAGTAAGAATCCAGACAAGAAACAGTGAGACTATGAGCTAGGACAGGACCTTGCAGATGAGAGAAAGGATAGGTTCAGGGGTTATTTAGGAAGCACAGGGACAGGACCTGGTAAGGGCTTGGGGAAAAGGGGGGAAGAGGAAGAGCTGCAAGATGGCTGAGAGCTCATTAACGCATGGTGCATTTGGGTGTCCTCCTCCTTCTGTGGTCTTGGGTTGCTCAGACATACAGGACCTTAGTCACCTCCTCTAAAAACGGGATAATAGTAATGCACGCTTAGGTTTCTTGGAGGAGGCAAATGACTGACTTCGCACATGTAAACTGCTTATAACAGTACCTGACACATTGTGCTTGATACGTGTCATCAGTTGTCACCACCATCATTATCGATATGGGGGGTAGGAGAGCAAGAAACCAGGCAGTTTGTTGAAAGAGAGGAGGGTGAAGATGAGCAGGAAGGGGAGTTCAGGAGGAATGAGAAGGAGGACCCCAGTAGCTAGCAGAGTGACTTTAGGACGCTCAACAGCTGCTCGGTCTCGTCCCCTGGAAAGAACGACTTTATTTAAAGTGAGACTGAAAGTCATTTAATGAGCTCAAGAGAATGTGATTAGGTACAGCCTGCTTTTATTCAAGACTTGTGTCAACTGGTTATGCTTCTTTGATTATTGTTTTAAACATGTCCCAGGGGGCTTGGGGTAAGAAATGAAGAGTTGAGGATGCTCATTTTTAATGTGAAGCATTGTAAGCTATTCTGGGGCACAGTAGGAGTCTCAAGAGGGTTGTGTCTAACAGATTTCCAAAACAATTAATGAAGCCTAAGAGCAAGAATAACATAAGAGGCACCACGTGAGGGCCATTAGCTGTGAGGCAGAGGAGGACCCTGCGTGATCAGGCAGGGTGAGATGGCAGGGCAACAGCCCTACTCCGTCTAGCTCCTGCAACCAGAGGCCTTTGATTAGGTTACATGGGAACAATAGCAAATTTCCACTTACTGAATGCCTCAGAGGGTCCAGTATTTTACACATTACTTTAATCTTCTTGTTCTCTGCAAGAGTGAGTTGTTATTATCATGCACATTTATTATTATTTTTTTTAATATTTTTTATTTCTAGGAGAGAGAGAGAGACAGCGTGAGCAGGGGAGGGTCAGAGAGAGAGGGAGATACAGACTCTGAAATTGGCTCCAGGTTCTGAGCTGGCAGTCAGCACAGAGCCCGACGCGGGGCTCGAACCCACGAACCGCGAGATCATGACCTAAGCAAAAGTCGGACGCTTAACCGACTGAGCCACCCAGGCGCCCCTATCATGCGCATTTAAAAACTATTTTAATCTTATTGTTTTTTTAAGACTATAGTTTATTGTCAAGTTGGTTTCCATATAACACCAGTGCTCATCCCAACAAGTGCCCTCCTCCATGACCTTTACCTTCCTTCCCCTCTCCCCCCACCCCTATTAACCCTCAGTTCTCAGTATTTAAGAATCTCTCATGGTTTGCCTCCCTCCTTCTCTGTAACTATTTTTTCCCTTTCCCTTCCCCATGGTCTTCTGTTAAGTTTCTCCTGATCCACATATGAGTGAAAACATATGGTGTCTTTCCTTCTCTGCCTGACTTATTTCACTTAGCATAACACCCTCGAGTTCTATCCACATACTACAAATAGCCAGATTTCATCCTTTCTCATTTCCATGTAGTATTCCATTTTATAGATAAACCACATCTTCTTGATCCATTTGTCACTTGTTATCATGCACATTTTAAGAATGAGAAAACCGAGGACTGAAGAGATTAAGTAACATTTCCAAAATCCACCAACCAGGAAGAGGTAGAACCAGGACTCAAAACAGGTCTGGCCAGGATTTGCCTGTTTCCTTTTCACTCTGTTGTAGCTCATGACAAAACTGCTCAGGAATTTTATTGGCAGAGTTCTTGCCAGGAGATGCTTTTAAGCTCATACTCTATCTGGAAGTTTTCTTCCAGAAAGAGCAGAGTATAAACTCTGTCATGACTGAATCACGGGAAACACATGTAAATAGAATACTTCAGTTCAATCTAACAGACTTCAGGTGTGTGCAAGTAGATGGTTTCTGATTCCCAAGTGGCCCTGGCTCCAGGAGAGTGAATCTGCAGCATGGGTCTTCAGCTGGTTACAGTTCTGTCAGCCCTTGGTATGGGTGTACGGGATCTACCTGAAGCTCTGAAGGAGTTGAGACCATGATGGAGTTTCCTGCTGGCCCCTTTAGGGGCTGAAGTATGAGATCTCTAACCTCACTGCAGAGAAGCGTGCATGGCTTGATTGTGTGACTGATGTCTCGCATCCCCGCACATGAATTTCATAAAGTATCTTCCTACTGTGCTGTAAAATAATTTTAGTCCTCTGTACCATGGAGGTGGCTAGGGTGGTGTTTTCTTTAGAAGGAGGTATCAGGATAAAAACATTTCTGAATTTCCTGATTTCCCTTTTTTCTCCCCTCCCTAACTTATAAGACCGCAAAGGGACCTAGTAGAGTCTTGACTCCACCGTGAGCAGGGACAGAGGTAACACTTGTTAGGAGGGCTGCCTGGGTGACTCCTGTGGTGTCAAAGGTGTTTGCTCAAGAACATAGTGCTCTTCTTCCTGACATCTGCTCAGTCTATGTGCTGGACCTATTTTTGGTAGCCAACTACAGGAATTACTTTGCACCATCCCCAAGTAGATCTAATGAACCTATAATTGTTTTAAGCCTCTATGGGCTGTGTGTGTGTGTGTGTGTGTATGCATGTACTTTATAATAAGCTTGCTTAGATAATAAGTCTGATTTAGCATCTTAAAGAGCTCCTTACAGATTTTTCTGCCCCTCCTCATGACTGCTGGTTCCTCTTTATCCACCAGAGTGTAAAGTCTTTGAGGAAGAGAATCCATTCTGAACAAAGCTTGGTCTGAACATGGTTGTGCTCAGAAACCTGGGTGCCTGGGGGATGGACAGAAAAACTCTCACAGGAGCCGAAGGAACAGCAAGAAAGGGTGTCCCGTGGGTTTGCATATAGCTCTAGGCTTGAGACCAAAGATGAAGAATGGCAGAAGGAGACTCTTGTAATGCCAAGGTTCTTTAGAAGTGAGGTGTATGACAGGTCATAAACCAGACCCAAAAAGAAGAAATAACTGGAAGATAAGGATAACTGAACAAAAGAAAAGTTTATTTATTTAAACACTTACTAGCAACATGTTTTTCAGTTTCAAGGAAGAAAGACCTCTTAGCAGGTCCAGAAACCATAAATGGATTTCTAAGCAAGTGGAAACCCCTCCTCAAAGATGCCCTTAACAATAGCAGCAACAACAGTCATAAAATTTTTACAGGCCTTAGCTCATAAGCAGGCACAATGCAAACTAGTATAAATATGACTCATTGAGTCCTTATTGCATCTCTATGATACATGCGGTCTCAACCCCATTTCACACATAATAGAAATGGAGGCGCAGGGTTATGAGCCACTGGCTGGAAATCACAAAGGGATGCATAGCAGCACCAGGCTTCAAACGCAGGTTTGACTCGACTCCTAGCTTGTTCTCTCTTCCCAGTTTTGATGAATAGGCTCCAAAGCAATGTCAATGGGAGGCAATCTGGTGGTAGAATACACCCTGCCCATTTCACAGAGCTGTCATCAGGATACAGAGATTATGTGCGTGAGAGCAATTTGAGGAACGTGCAGTGCTATCCAAATAAAAAGAAGCATTATTATTGTTACCATTGGGTCATGTAATTTTCCGACTGTTGATGGATTCTTAGTGTACATCACATTTGCAATCACTAGGGGGAGGCAACAGACCATACATATAAGCAAACTTAGTCTTGGAAGGAAGGGTATTTTTCTTGTAAATGATGCTCAGGGATATAAAATAGAAAAGCAAAGGTTTGTATTAGGGACTGGTAGCCATTCTCATAAAAGTTTGATCTCTGTGCTTTTATTGAAGTGTTTTCACAAAGGCATCTTAGACTCTCATGAATCCTTTTGAATAGTGGGTATTGCCCAAAAACTGAATGGATGATATTAAAGGCTAAGCATTGACTCTCTGAGTTCTCTGGCTTCTTACCTTCTGTCCCCTTTGTGATCATTTCTGTTTTTGTCAAGATTCAGCTTTCTCCTTCTTTCTCTCCGCTTCACTGCAGTACGGCACGTTCTTGACCCCTTCCATCCCTTTAATGGTGCTCTCCTGAGCTGGCCTTTTTGGTTATTGTACATAGACCATTTGATGGCTATTTCTAGGTCATTGTCATCTGCATTTTTCTCTTTGATTTGTTCTTCTTCCATTCGTCTAGAATTCTTCAGCTCCTTTCTACTAGGTGGAAAGAATATTGGATTAGGAAGTCAAGCCCTGTGTCTACCACTTACTAGCTAGTTGATCTTAGGCCATAGTAGAATCCCACTGAGCCTTTCAGGGGTAATTATAATTTGTATGTTTACCATCCAGGCAAAGCAATATTTATTTTTTAACCTATATTAGGCTCTTGTCTCTACTGTTTTAAGCAGAATTATATAAATAGTCCATCTGCTTTCCTACTTTGAAGTATTTCTGGGAGTCTGTCCCCAGGTACTCAATGAATAAGTATCTACCTGCAGTATCTGTTCTGTTTTGCATACAGATGATCCCCCAGTCATAGTAGATTCTTCTGTGGCTCTCTGGAACCAAAGCTACATGGGGCTCTGTTGCTAAAGTGAAGAGTGCCTTTCTTAGTTTTGTGTTACCACCTGTTAGAAGGGTCCCAAGGCAGTGTTGGGGTCCCATGGCAGCTTCCATGTAGAGTTGCCTCTCTCATACTTAGGTGGATTCACATAATAGTCCCTGCACTTTTATCTTGAGAACCTCTACCTCCGTTAACAACCAAGGACCAATCAGTGGTGTTGAATACCCCTTTCCCTTAGGATGATTCCTACCTTTCTACATCCCTCTGAAAACAGGTTATTTGTCAGGCAAAACCAAATTTTTGAACCCATCAGAGGACAAATCTTGAGTTCTTCCTATGAGACTTCCCATGCACATAGACTGTTGTTAGTCCTGTTCCTATGGACCCTGAACATGTCTGAAGTCCAGTGGCGGACAGTGGGAAGCTCTTGCTGAAGATGAGATCCCCATTTTAGTTGAAACCGTAACTGTCCTCTTGACCAACTCCTTCATGGTTCTTCTT
Organism: Proteles cristata cristata; assembly: GCA_017311185.1. NCBI lineage: Eukaryota > Metazoa > Chordata > Mammalia > Carnivora > Hyaenidae > Proteles > Proteles cristata. The sequence continues at coordinate 1,620,379 of JAESUZ010004426.1, read as the reverse complement.
CCACATTTCCCTCAATCTGTTCTTTCATTTCATTATTATTTTTTTAATGTTTTATTTATTTCTGAGAGAAAAAGAGAGCATGAGCAGGGGCGGGTCAGAGAGAGAGGGAGAGACAGAATCCGAAGCAGGCTCCAGGCTCTGAGCTAGCTGCCAACACACAGCCTGACGTGGGGCTCAAACTCACTACTGTGAGATCATGACCTGAGCCGAAGTTGGACACTTAACTGACTGAGCCACCCAGGCGCCCCTGTTTCTTTCATTTTAAATATCACTCCATGTGTTAAAAGAACAGCTGAAGGGGACATGTCAAAAGGACACATAATTTGTTTAAATAGGTTCCCCTAACTAAATCTGAGACAATTGGAATATCAAAATTAATGATGGTATTGGGTAGTAACACATTGCATTAAAAGAAGGATCTGCAGTCTACATTTATACTGAATAAAAGAAGGAGGGGTGAAAGAAAAGCCTTTCTTGGTAGAAGAATGCCAATTAATAAATCTAGAGGAATGATAGAATTACAAAACCACCATTTTTCAACCACCATCATCATAATTTGGGTAGGAATTTCTAATGGATGCTAGAGCCATTGGGTGAAGGATATCTACACAGTTTCAAAGCAGCATCTCCTACATCACTTACTAACTACAAAGGGACAAAAGCACTTTTATGATGGAGAAATCTGGCAGACATCACCTTAACTAAGTGATCAAACAACATCACCAGTAATGGGCAAATCGACCTCATGGTTTCTGGTGTGACACATGGGGATACAATTCCACCCCCATGGGATTCTTTTCAAAAATGTTGAGCCTGAATCTAATCAAGAAGAAACAATCAAACATCCCAATCTGGGGACATTCTGCAAAACAACTGGCCTAGATTCTTCAAAAATTCAATGTCATAAAAGACAATGTTAAGGAACTATTCCAGAGTAAAGAGATTAACAAGACATTTCAAATGCAGTGTGTGATCCTTCATTGGATCTTGGATCTGGAGAAAAGTCAGGGACAGTATTAGGACCACTGTAAGGGACAGCATTAGGATCACTGAGGAAATCTGAATATGGCCAGTAACAGTATTATATCAATGTTAGAAATTATAATTTATATAATAAAGGAAAAATTAAAAATAAGAAATAAAGTGAAATAAAATATTCATTATTTATGCATTTGTGTCTCAGAAAAATTATCTCAATGTTTTTCTAAAAGTCTCCAAATTTTATAGACTGGTAAATATTCCTGTGACCCTAACTTGCTCCTTTTATAATTTCAATTTTCTTTGCTTGATTTTTCAGTTACAGGGATCTCCCAGAGAAAAGGGAAAATAATCAAGAAATAGCAATTTTAAGGGTAACTGATATTATTAGCTGATGTTTCCCTTTGTGGGAGAGCCGTAGCCTTTAATGGTAGATACCATTTCTGTTTTTGTTGGACAAGTGCTTGTATAGCATTGGATTTGTGTAAGACACTTTTTTTTTTTTTTTTTTTTTTTTACTTCCTTTGGGTTCTAAAAGGCTGCTTATTTGAAAAACAGCATTTCCTTTCTTTGCTCATTCAGGCTCGATACCCAGGGCAGATGCTGGAACAAAGGAGTCTCTATAAGTGGTTCCTATGGATTGCATAGTTCTTTGGGCTCTATACCAGGCAGTGAAACCTGCATTTCCTTGCCAAGAGGAGAAATGTTGCTATTTAAAAGTTATCATTGTTGTTGTTGTTGTTGTTGTTGTTTGAGTTTCAAAGGTCAAAAAAATCTGAAGGAGCATAAGGTTGACTTCGTAAACATAGGACTGGAAAGAATGAATAAGGGCAATCTTTCTTGCTAAATGCAAAATATATTGGCTTTGGAGAAGTTCTTTGGTTTTGTTTTTTGAGTTAGTAATAAATTGAATTTGATGTTAGGAGTTATTTCAGAGAAAGGGTCACACCATTAGAGACCAGCACCAGAGGAGAGATGTTGATAGAAACCCCAGATAAGTCCAGGTGACCCCAGAGCATGGGTGACCTGTGTTCCCTATCCTTGAAGACCACAGAGGTGGAGAAGTCACAGGTGACGGGGACAGCCAGGGTATCCTCCAGTCAAGGAACCCTGGTGGAATCCTGGCATCCCATGTTAGTGCAGTGAGAATACCCAAAGATCTCACTGCCCCTTGAAAGGGCAAAAAAGGGCTGAGAGAGGCCCAGACTGACAGAGACACAGTATACATTGACAATGATTTAGATTTGACAAGATTAAGTTCACTGCCTTCAGCAAAATGGGGGCTCAGATACAGAAATTGATTTATATAAAATTTAAGTTACACCTTGACAGTCTGAGTCAAAGGCTATGAAATTTAAATGGCTATATCTATTTTGTTGGGTTTAGCTGGGGCCTGAACAATTGGGCAGGCATTGTTCTGGTGTTACCAAGAGTGGACTGTGTCTGAATTTTCTTTGCCTGTTTTGCTCTGGATTAAATGGTCTCCCAGGACTTTGAGGCCAGATCCTTTATTTTAGCCCAGTTCTAGCCTATCTGGATATCCTGACCCAGAAGAGCTCTGAGTGGTTTGCAGTGGATCTTTCTCCACATTTCCAGGGCTCACATCCTATTCTCAGTCTGCATGCTGTGGCCTGAGATAAGGATATGACTGTAAAGGTCTGGAGACACAGGGACCCAAGGTGCCCATAGTAGAAGACCATCCACAGTCCCTAAGAAGCAGTAGGTTCTCTTTCATCCCAGATAGCAGGAGAATTTGCTGCAGTTTATTTCAGCCATACAAATAACTTTCCTGTCTGGTAAGGGTGGTAAGATGTGAGCATTGCGCAGAGGAGTTACTGTGACCACCAGCACGGTACACCCTGGGATAAGGGGAAGCAGGCAGGGAGGAAAGGGGCAGCATAGAATTGTGGGGGGAAAGGGGGTTGGACAGTGGGCACAGGCCTCGGCTGCCGGCTCCCATCCTCCTCTCCCTCGCACATTGTACAATCTCTCTACAGTATTGAAGTCTGTGCTGGGAGGCTGCAGCTCAGAAAAACCACTGTCTCTGAGCTGTGGGGGCCTTTTGGTAATTGTGAATGAAATCACATAGGTGAGTATGACCTTTGGGGACCCAAAGAAGTTACATGGAAATCGGCAGCTTAAGGAGCCTTGTGGAAACTGCGATTCTGTTGGCATTCTGAGGCTTGGGTTTTACATCTGGAGTTAGAAACTAGTCATTACGCAAGAGACTCACTGTTGTAGGAAGCAGAATACACCATTTGGGGAGGAGAAAATGGGATGTCTCCTACATCTTCATAAGAGTACTGGCCAGTACTAAATGGCTCAAGGATGGTCATGGGGTGGGTGGCAGGCTTTTGGGTATCGCAGCTATCTAAGGAGGGATTTGTCTATTTAAACAAAATTTTTTTTAATGTTTATTCATTTTTGAGAGAGACAGTAAGTGGGCAGGGACAGAGAGAGAGAGAGAGGGAGACACAGGGATTTGCCTACTTTTAAAGACTTATTCCAGCTCCTTTTCCTCAGCACTCTGCTGCCCTCAGCACTCCAGATGATGATGGCGGGATCATGCCTCCCTACGCTCACCTTTAAATGGAGGGAGCAGCCATTTCCAAACACAAAACGTTGAAAGGTCATGCTCAGCCAAACATCTACCCCAGAAAGGTTGCTGAGTGAAGGACACAAGCCAGCTGCCAGTTTCTTTACCTGGAAAACTGAGAATGGGATGAAGCTGGGTAAAGGAGGATGGTACATGAGAAAGGAGATAAAAGATGCAGCTTATAAAGGACATTCACATGACACCACAGTTACAATAAAGCAGGAAATCAGGAGGAATAAGTTTATAAATGATGAGGTTAAATGCAGTCACAATTTACCTCCCAACTTTTTGGCAGCAAGGACAAAAAATGAAGTATAATTAGGTGGGCAAGAGAATGTCTGTTTATTAATAACAATAGCTGGTATTTCTTGACTTCTAGGTGCTACTAAAGCACCTGCCAGAGAATGTCTCATTTCATCCTCACCACAGCGCTATGACGAGGTTCTGATTTTATGCCCATTTTTATACAAGAAAGCACAGAGAGAGAGAGACATTATGTAAGTGGGAAGTGATGGTCCCAGTTAAATCAGGCTGTCTGACTCCAGGGTCCAACCTGGCTTAATGCTGTGCTGCCTGCCTCAATATATGGAAAAGAGCAGGCATACTTCTTTTTGGCTTCTTGATATGCATCATCAAACCAAGAACTCGAGAGGAATCCCACAGTTGCCCACTGGGCCCAAACGCATTTCATTTGGTCAATATTATGTTTGCGGATGGCAGGTGGAAAGCCTGCCTCAGATACAGGCTTGTTGCCAGTGCAGCGAGGCGTTGGGCGTCCTCCATTCCTGAAGGTCACTTAGGCAGAGGGCAGAGAGCTCTTTGCTTCACATGAGGCTGTAGAGAAGTCTCACTGGGAGAAACCCTGTGGTCACTGGAGGCGCATATTTCAGATCCCTCTCACACAACCTCCAGATATTGCCAATTCCAGTAATGGGTTCAGAATCGATGACAGCTATGTTGAAAATTAGGAGCAAGAAATAATGATTTACTTTAATGAAATGTCATGTAATTTTATCTGACACATCTCAGGTGACCCCTTAGTCTCTTGGCCTTGCCTGCCTACTAGGCGCAGCTGCTTACTCCATCTCAGCTGTTGTGGTGGAGATTGACTCTGGCAAGGCTCTTGGGTTCTGATACCCAGAGTCTCAGTCTCTTCTCAGCACTTCTGGGTGTGAATGAGCATCATGCCACAGGCATGTGTGGTGGATGTCCTAGCTTTCTCAGGGGCAGGAGCCATTCATTGCAACTCAGAAATTCAGGGAAGTTAAATGGGCCACATTTTCCCAGTAAGACTGGAGATGGGTAAATTCCCTCTCCATTCTTCTCTTTGATGGACAGCCCTGTGGTACACTGTTTCTCTCTCTATAGCCTGACTGGAGATGTTATATGTAGCTAAGCAGGTACACCCATCACACAATGGCTGTCTCTCTTTGAGACTTGTCGGGAAGCATTAGACAGCATAGTAAGACATGAGCTTGCATTTACTTCCCACCCTTCCCTGACTCACCCTCCTTTCCCTTCACTTTATTGCCTTGGCATTGAACTTCCCAGCATTAGCCTTTAATCCTTGCCTAAGGAATCTGGGATGAGTAATCTAACATGGGCTTTAGAGTTTAAAATGAAGTTCCTTCTGAAATTTTCATCTAGGCCACTGTCCTATGCAATTCAGTTTTCAGGGAGGGGACTCTATCCATGGTCCATAAAGTCCAGAAAGTAGAATCCAAGGGATGTGTGGAGATGTGGGCTTTGATCAGGGAGACGGTCTCCCTGGCAAGTTTGGGATGGGGAATTCAGAACCAGAGGACTATGACATCTCCCACTGTCTTTCATTTCCTTGCTGTTTACCTGGACCTGCCTTGACGGCTGTATCTTCTCTCTCTTGTCTATGCACTAGCAGCTGTGCTTTCCACCTTTAAGTCTATTGTACTGAGATGATCCAAATTGCTCTGACGTAGCCTTACATTGTTCCTTCCTAATAAACTAGATGATGGCTCAACCCCCGATGATGGCCTATCTCTGTTGTGAATTAATGATATTAGCAAGTTACCATTATAACTTCCCATTATAATCACTCAGAATGAATTCCTTTGCTCTGATGTGATTGCCAAATTCCTGTGGGACTCTTTCACAGATGAATTTTAGACAACTGAACATCTTTTTAGCAAACAGAAATAAGAATTGGAACTTTTTTTCCTGTGGGGACTAGGAAAATGCTGACAGAGGTCCTGGTGTCCTCTGATAATGCTACCTTCTTTAGTCACATGGTCCTCTGCTGGTCCCTAGCTATAGAGAAACCATGTGATCACTTGAGACACATATTTCAAATTTCTTTCTACTGGCTTTCACACAGCAATGAGATAACCTAAGATTTCATGAGCTAATGAATTTCTACAAATCCAATGTAAGTCTTTAGGGTTTATAAAACTCCCCAAATTCTTCTGTAGATATCATAATGAACATACCAGAACAGAACCACCCCATAGGAAAGTTGCTGAACCTCCATTCCAAACTAATGATGAGAGGGTGCCTTGGTAATGTCAGTATTAAAAGAAGCTGCCTTATTTGGGAAGAGAAAGGATTAGTTCATAACTTGAGAGTCACTTAGGCTGGGTCAGATTTCAGATAAGATGGAGGAAGGTCTTTGAGGGTCAGGGAAAGCAACCCAACAGTGTATGATCCACAATTTTGTCCTTTTCCACTCCAGCCCTGAGGCAGAGAGGTACATTGTGAGGTCTCTGCCTCTCATATGGAGACTGGAGCTTCTCCTGGAGTCAGTGCTTAGAGGAAAAGCCATTTAAAGTGATCCTGGGGTTTTCAAAGAAGTTCCTTTTGGGCATACAGTGTCTGGGGGCTCTGGCCTCAGAAGCAGCATATGGTTTCACCTGGGCTTGTCCTGAAAGGAGCTCAACAGCAGAAAGTGTAAGGGATGATGAAAGGCAAGGAACTGTGGTAAAAGTAAGGCAGAGAGATGGCCCATGATGTCTGAAGATGAAACATCTGTGTCTGCAGAGAAGAGCTGCTCTGGTCCAGGGGCCAGAAGCAAGCTGAGTTCTGAGACCCCATTGCCAAGCCTGGGGTCTCTTTCTCCATCTGCCATCAATGCTGTCTCCCATTCTCCTTCCTGGCCAGTGAAACCCCCTACCCTTGTGTAGTCCCCAGGAGACAGAGTAGGTTAGGGGGCCTAATAGAAGGGTCTCCACACAGGGGCTTCTAGGATCAACATGACCTCTTTAGATGCTGGAGCCTGGGTTCTTCTGGGTGCCATTTATTGCTTAATGGATGAAATCAGAACAACACAAGCCCATTTCATTTCAGGCTGTGTATGTTGCAGGGACAACCAAGATGAAAACAGTTTGATGCATTTGGAGTCCAAGACTTTTTGCTATAGGATTCATTTGGGATCATGGACCTGTACACAGAGATCATTTCCCAGTGCTTTCTTGGTCATATCTTTGGTGCCAGAGTGTCTGACTGCTGTATTGTCTGGAGATGCATCCAGAATTGACTACAGATAGTTCAGCCTGGGGTCTAGTTTCCCCTCTCTCAGTGGACTCAGCAGGACTGTCAGCTGATAGGCCATCATAAACCTAGACACAGACACAGCCTCTCCTCAGGCTTCTTTGATCTCTCAACTTCCTTCAGCCTGTGTGAAACTTTCAATAGCTGAGTTGAACCACTTTTTTTTTTTTTTTTTATTTTTATTTTTAATATTTTTTTATTTATTTCTAGGACAGAGAGAGACAGCGTGAGCAGGGGAGGGTCAGAGAGAGAGGGAGTCACAGACTGAAACAGGCTCCAGGCTCTGAGCTGGCAGTCAGCACAGAGTCCGACACGGGGCTCGAACCCACGAACCGCGAGATCATGACCCAAGCGAAAGTCGGACGCTTAACCGACTAAGCCACCCAGGCGCCCCAAACCACTTCTTAAAAAAATTTTTTTTAATGTTTATTTTTGAGAGAGAGAGCAAGAGCGAGAGAACAAGTGCATGAGTAGGGGAGGGGTAGAGAGAGAGAGAGAGAGAGAGGGAGACACAAAGTTTGAAGCAGGCTCCAGGCTGTCAGCACAGAGCCTAATGGGGGCTTGAACTCACAGACGGTAAGATCATGACCTGAGTTGAAGCCAGACGCTTAACCAACTGAGCCACCCAGGTGCCCTTGGGTTGAACCACTTCTGTAAAGATGGCTGGGTGAATTCCTAAGATATAAGGTGACAAGACAACACTTCCATGATGGCATCAATCTGCTTGTCTACTTGTTTTGTTCATTTCTCTTCTTCCTCTAGGTGGCTTTCTTTCTTTTTTTAAAGGTTTTTAAAGGCCCCATTAGGCTGTTGAGGCACTCAGGGTCACTGCTTCTTCCTGGAGTGCTGAGGGCTAACTCATGTTCACTAACAAGAAAGGAAAACACCTTACTCTGGAAACCTAGAACACTGCTATACACATAGCTGCTTCTCTTTTGTGGGGAGTAGGGTTCTGGCATTCTTTAGTTCTCATCACACTGTGGGATTTTCAGTGACGAAGGTACTTAAATAGGAAGGTCACCTGATTCAGGCTGAACTTGTCCTTCCTTCCCACCCCCAGTTCTGGGGGAGAGGGGCAATGACATCTCTACTTGACATCCACCTTGGCACTGGTATGTGGGTACCCTTAACTGTTAGGCTCTAGGAAAGTTCAAGGCCTTGGCTTCCAGACTCAGCATGTGGGGGAGGGATTCCAGATAAAGAAGCCAGAGCTGTAAGGATGACCTGAAAGCTGCCCCAGGCAGCAAGGAGCAAGGTAGGGTTGGGTCGCCATGGGGAAGGGAGACAGCTTGGTTAGGCTTCCAAGAGATCCCCAAACCCCAAGAGAAGGGCCCCACCTCCCACAGCTCCCCTAAAGGCAGGGGTTAAGTATGGGGTGAGTGGGGGAGCCACCAAGTAAGTGTAGAGACACCTCCTATCCCACTCAGCTGCGGGGCCTAGTACAGTGCTGGGCACAGAGAAGATGCTCAATAAATGTGTTTTGAATTAATGAATAATTGTAACAGAGAGTGTGAGGGACAAAGGACATAGCCTGGGCACCTTGGCCTAGGCTTTTTCATTCAGAAAATAGTTTAAAAAATGTAAAAATTCTTTCCCTCCATCCTCCCAGTTAATGGGCCCAGGAAAGAGCTAAAAGAACACTATCCCAATGCTTTCCTTTTCCCTTCCCCTGAAAAAGCTATGAACACATATACTTATATGGCACCACAAATGAGTCCTCCCTATGGCTGCATACCAGGAGCTGGAGGAGCCAATGCCCAAGGCCTTGGGGTAGTCGAGGTAGATGTGAGGGGACAGGGCTTGTGTGATGTTGGGGAGCAGCCTTAAGCTGCTAATAAGCCTAGAGAAGCTGGACTTTTGGTCTTGAAGGACAGACCCCTGCTCCCTTCCCAAGTGGTAACAGATCTTCTCCCCTCTCTGTCCTCCTAAGACAGAGATTGGTGAGGACTGTATCAGTTCCAAGAGAGGAGCTGGGGAGACTGGCTCCTCTCCTACCAGCCTAGACTGCAGCAACCTGGAGACTGTTCAAGGCATGGGCTGAGGGTTCATGGGCTCTGGGAAAATCAGGCAGGGAAGAGAGCACTATTATGCAAGGCACCTGATGTCAACTGTTCCCAGACTGGGGGGCCCAAGACATAGGGCAGTGGGTACCCCCCTCCCCGCCCCCAAATAGAACCGGAAAGGGCCAGCATGCCCAATTTGGCAGCAGAAAAACACAGCAGCAAAGATACAGAAAAGGGGAGAGCAGCGCACCGGGCCCCACTGGATCCTTAAGAAGACGGAAGTTGTAAGGCACTGAGGAGAGGACCCAGGGGCTCACTGCCCCCGGTGCAACCTGCTGTCCCCTTGACGGCCTGGCCAGGCTGGTGGAGAGAGCCCACTTCCCCAAGATGCTGAGGCAGCAGTGGCCGCTGGGTTTTCATAAGGATGAGTCTGCTTTTGGGGAGCCTGGGTGGCTTCAGTCAGTTGAGCGTGGGACTTCACTCACGGTGGGTTCGAGTCCTACCCCCCCACCTCTGTGATGACAGCTCAGAGCCTGGAGTCTGCTTTAGATTCTGTGTCTCCCTCTTTCTCTTTGCACCTCCCCCATTCATGCTCTCTCAAAAGTAACAAACAGTTTAAAAAAAAAAAAAGATGAGTCCGCGTAGTGAGAGGTGTGGGCCTTGGTCTGGGGCAGGTTTTGGTTGCCCGGCTGCTGCTGCCCGACCACCGAGTACGTGGCATCCTTGCAGCTGGGCTGCTCAGAGAAGGTAGGAGGTGGTGGAGCTCCGTGTCACTCCCGCCGTCAAACTGGGAGGCCCGTGGTCCGGCGCTGTCTGCACTGAAGACGTTAGGAGGCGGGCGAGCCTCCGGGATACGCACACGCGGCAGGTGTCAGGACAGCCCGCCCAGGCCCTTCACATCAGGTGCCTGGGGGAAGACACGCCACCCACGAAGCAGCCGCGCCCTGAAGGCCGCATGCGCCTGCAGCAGGTCCGCACGGAGTCTGCGCACTTGGCCAGGCCGGCAGGGAACGCCGCTCTCTGAAAAGACCTCGCGCTTTGGCTGCAGGAACTCTTGCACGTGGGGCCGTTTCGGCGAGTAGACCAGGTGCCAGCCCTGCAGTCGCCACAGGGATGATGAGGTTGGCCTTGTTCACCGGCTCGAAGGGGCTGTGTGCCAGGGCTCATCCAGGGCGACGACTACGGAGATCTTCCGTGTCCTGGGCCTTGGCCTCAGGGAGCAGGTACTCGACTGGGGTCTTGGGCACAGCGCCGTTTTCCTCCACCAGCACGAGGCCTGCATCATGGCCAGGAGAGCAGAAAAATGAGGGGAGGGTGTCCTGGTTCCCGGGCTTCTGAGAAGCGGCTAACTTCCGGTTACCTTTGCCCTACAGCGGCCTGCACCTCCATCTGCTGATCTGAGTAATGGTGGCGGAGCTGTGTGTGGAGCCAGGCTCAGGCCCGGACACCTGGCCTCGTGTCACTGTGGGTTCGGGCCAGAATTGGGGCCCCCTGAGGAGGGAGGCGCTTTCTGAGAGGTTCTGATGGGAGGGAGGGAGCGTGGAGGTTCTGATGGGAGGGAGGGAGGGAGCGTGGAGGAAACACCATTATCACGTGGACTTGACTTCTGTGAGAGAAATGCAAACATGGAACCTCCGTAGCTGCCTCTTTAATGGGACACACTAGATACTGAGTTCTCTTATAATCTGGGCAGCATCTAGAACAGAGGTTTCACACTTTTTCAAGAAGCAGACCCTTGCTGGGTGCCTGGGTGGCTCAGGCCCTTAAGCATGGTGCTATTAATTTCGACCCAGGTCAAGATCTGGGTTGCTGACTTCTAGCCCCACATGGGGCTGTGTGCTGACAGCGCTGAGCCTGGTTGGGAATGTTTGTCTCCTTCTGTCTCTACCTCTCTCTGCTAGGGCTTTCTCTCTTAAAAGCAAATTAAAAAAAAAAAAAAGAAGAAGAAGAAGCAGACCCTTCCTCAAGTGAAAACCATAGCCCCAGGTAAAGTAGAAGGCTTGTTTGTGGAGGTAGATAGAGGCCCACCCTCTTGACCTTATCTTTCCCCTTCCTGTCTTGGCAGCAGCCTATGAGCTCTTCTGGGAAAACTGGCACTTGGTGGAGCAGTGAAAAAGTACTATGCTAGCAGGAAGTGTGAGCTGAGATATTTGGTATTTATTGGTAAGACTATGATATACTTAAAGAATATATGTATCATCAGTTTGAGAAAAGCGGTTTTGGATATTGATGTTACAGGCGCTATGGCCCCTATACAAAGCCATTTGAGAGTTTGAGTTAGTTCCTGCCTGGAGGAAAGTAACAACTCAAGTCTTAAAACAGACACATAGTTATGTATATGGTGGTGGTGCTGAGCTCCCATTTCCAGTGAGGCCACCATGACCTAGCCCAGAAACACAAAGGTATGAGGAAGACCACTTGTAGTCTTGAGAGCTACAAGTCTGTCCACCATTTAAGCAGGAGAGTTTCTTCTATCATTTCTGAATCAAGGTTCCTGGGTAGTCAGCAAGTCAGAGGACTTCCTTTTGGGTTACCTTGACTCTCTGTTGTTGTAGTGAAGCTGTTCTGTTCCTTTTTACTTGAAAGTTATTGATAACAAACTGATAAATTTGATGACTGTTATGTAATTGTTTTAGGGTATATGAATTTGGACTGATTCTACCTCACCCATAAATTTTCAATCCCATATGTTTCTGATCCCCATTGCCAGAGCATACCATGGACCATTCACCAACTTGCTGGGGCTGAGCCTTTCTCATCAGGCACAGTTGAGGTGTGGACAGCACTTGGAAGTGTGTGATCTGAGGGCTGTTGATGACCAGGCCTTATATGTGACACTAATGTACCCTAGCCAAATGGTGTCACTCCTGCAGCTTCTACTTAGCAATAGTGATTATACATTGTGATCACAGAAATACATAGTTGCAGCCCACTTTGTCATGTAAAAGAAAAAAGAGACAAGGGCTTGAAGATGGCTTATGGGCTTAGTCTGATAAATCACATCCCATTAATTTCTAAATATTCTTGAGAAATCAGGAAGGGGAACCTAGTAAGGTCTAATAATTCATGGCCAAGTGATTACTAATTGGTTATGCATTTTGAAACACAGAGAATTACATTTAATGTTGTCTTCATCTGAAGAGAGATTTGTTTCATTTGACAGAGCATGACATCTTGAGGGCCACTTGTTCCTCCCTGAAAATTCATGGATACGGAATTTTAAAATTTCCTTTAGGTGAGCATTAAAATAATAGGTACTAAATTAACTCTCCGATTTTTTTGTCGGATAGCATGGAAATAGTACCTTTCAGGCCCGAGGGAGTTTGCTTGCTTCATCCATTGGGTCTCCCCCATCTCCCTGGAGATAAGCATGAGTTCCCTCTTCTGCCTATATCCTATGATGCTTCCCTAAAACACTTTGTTCGATAAACTATCTTCCTTGGCTTGTAAAAAGACAGTGATGCAATGAGGTTCAATATTCAGAATCTGGCACACATATTTTGTGTTAAGGGGCTGACAGAGTTGAAATGATGAATTTCATTTATGATGGGGATGTTGTTGACTAGCACAGGAAGAGCATCAATTTGAGTTTTCTTCAGTTGCTGATGAATTGCTATTTACTCGTTTAGTAGATATCAGTTGATCACCTTCTCTATCCTCTGATCTGCCCCTTTTCTTCTGCTCTTTATATGTTCAAGAACTTATCTGTTGGTTAATTGCCTGGTGCTAGGAAGATGTTGAGTATCATCATGGAGAAGAATTAAACAGTATGCCAAAATGAACCTACAGTTCTTAGCACAGGCTTTGAACTTATAGGGCAATTGCATCAGCCACCGTTCCCTTTTCCTGATAAGCAGGATTTCAGAAATAATGACTATAAATTGATTAGAGCTGCGGTGAAAAAGTTAAGAACATGGGCTTTAGGAAAATATTGGGGTTGACTCCTTACCTGCCACTTACTATTTAGGACACTTTAGACAAGGTACTTCACCTTGTGGTGCCTCAGTTCCCTGCAAAATGGGGTGATATTACCTACCTACCTCATAGTGTTAGTGTAAAGATTAAATAAGACAATCCTCTAAAAGTTTATAGAATAAGACCTGGCATAAGGCAAATTCTTAGTAAATATTAGCCATTATTATGGCTCTTATAATTGTAGTCATTTTTTGATTTCTTTGATTTTCCTTATTTATGCAGAATATAATTCTGAAGCATAGTCCTGGTATATGAATAGTGAAAACAATCTTTTGACTTACCTGAGACCCTTGTCTAAAGACCCTTACGACCCTTACTGCCAAAGACACTATCCTGGGGTGCAGTATATTGTTCTCCCTTCTGGCCTCCATGCACAGAAGGTAGGGGACAGCAGTGAGACATAAGATTATATTGAGAGTCAGGAGAGACTAAGTTGGATGTTAACACCTTGACTGTAGAACAACTTTGGCTCAATTCTTCACTTTCAGATCACCTTTCCCCATGTACAAAACTGAACTGTTAGGAACCACAGTAGGTGGCAGTGAGAGCCTTGAGACATGTATATACTGTGGTTTAATTTATATTTTAAAGAATTTTGTATATAATGTGCCAGCGAGCAAAAGCACACATCTGTATGAACCCACGAGGCTCATTGTAAGTCTTTGAATATAGTAAGAAACAAAAGCTTATCATTTACTGAGTTCCAAGTGTGTGTTAGTTCTATACGTTTATTATCTCATTTATTCTTCACAGCAACTTCATGAGTAAATTGTATTATTCCCATTTTTCAGATAAGGAATCTGAACCTCCAAGAGTTTAAGTGATGTGTTGAAGTTCACTTGGTTAATGAGAAGTAGAGAGAGAGGGATTCAACCTAGACCTACCTTAAGCATTGCCTCTGTGGTAGTCATCCCCAGAAGGTTTAATTGCTGATGCAAGATTCTCCTTCTGAAAGGCTGATTGGCTGCTCTTTCAGCCCGTGTCGTCAGGTTACTCTGATGAGCAGAATGCTCTGACAGCCTGTGGTGGACATGTGGTTTGAGCATGAAATAAACCTTTGTGGTTTTCAGTCATTAAGGTGTTGGGGCTCTTTGTTACTGCAGCATAACCTGCCATATCTTGCCTAATACATGCTCAATACATAATACATGGTGATTAACACTGATAACTAAATTATCTCTATAATGTTCCTGTTTGCCAGGTAGAGGCAGCAGGCTGAATGGTCTTTGGGAAAAATAATGATTAAATGCTTCTCATTGCTATTGAGATAAGTCATGAGTTGAAAGGACTTCTTATAATTTTTTCAGCATTTTCTTTCCCTTCTGCCATCTTTTCTCTGCTTTCTATTCTTTTATACTTTGCCCTGAGCCTTCTTCTAATCTCTATACAGTTTGAATGCTTACTGCTTAGTACCACTAAAATGTTTTTTGGAATAGGAAGGAAAAAGCAGAATCCAGAGAAACACAATGTTGAATTCCAAATTCTCTTCCCTTTGTTGACCCTTTGATGATGTTTATGGAGTTTCCATTACTTTTCACTAAACAAAGCAACCATAGAACTCAATTTCTTAGTTTTCACATATCTTCAAAGTTCTTTTCACCCCATTTCTCTGGATACCACATCTGTGTGGCTTGAGGAGGAATCTTGGCCAGGATGCTTGTGTAGGAAGATTAAGTTTCTGGCTGAGCCCATCTCTCTCTGTCACCCAGTTGTCATCAATAAATATTTATTGGCTAGCAACCCCCTGTGGAGCCCTGGATATTAGGCTTCTCTGAGTCCCAGCTGATCATTATTAATTCAATGAATGTAGTTGTAAATTGGCTAAGAACACACAATGGGAGCCATTAGATGTGCTCCTGTCAATGTAGGCTCACTCCATTGAAAGATGTTTTAGATCTGCTTTTGCCTCATTCCAAGAAAATAGGAGATGCCATTTGCTTCAAACTAAAAGCTCCTTTAGTTTTTTGCCCAAATATTAAACAAGAATAAGGCAGGTTGGAAGAACCATCTCTGGAATGTATTGTTCTAAATAACTTGGATGTTTGCAGGGTCATTTTTTGAGCTAATGTGAATTGGCAGGCAAAATGGTTTCCACTGAGATGAATTATGTGTTCAGGGTCACCTGATCTTTTATTTGAGTTAGACAGAGAAGTCAGAAGTAGATAGAAATGAAATGACCCATTATCAAATAATCAATGAAAAAGCTACAGTCCTGCAATGTTTCTGGATCAATATACAAGTTACCTTTCAGAGAGATGAATTATTCTTAAGTAGTTCAGAGCAGAACAAAACTCACTTCCAGCCACACTCCCCAAACACATTATGTTTGAAAGCAGAGAAAGAGAGCAGTAATCTACCAGAGACAAGAAAGAGGGGTGCTCTCCATGCAGCAGTCTTTCCGAAACAGTGCCCAGCGAGGGTATTCTTGGAAACATGGTTTGGCAAACACTGATACTGAGGCACCAGCTGGTACAGGTTAAGTGTAGATGAAGGTCTGGGGAGAGGGCAAGTTCCTACATGGAGGGCAGGAGTATAAACCAGCAATGACTTTCTGAAAGGCAATTTTGCACTATTTATCAGAATTTAAATTTCTCTACTCTTTGACCTAGCAATCCAATTCTTAGAATTTATTTTACAAATAGAGTTCCATTATGTATAAGGATGTTTCTCTTTTGTGATGGTAAACACATAACACAGCTTGAAAATGTCCAGCAAAAAGGGAATGGTTAAGTCAACTGTAATTTATCAATACTGTTGAATATTACCAGCCACTAAAAAATGAGGTAAATATATATGTTCTGACATATGACCTTGGGGAAGTTATGAAGTTCCTCTTACTGTTTGAAGTATCTCATTTGTAAAGTGAGTATAGTATTTAATAAGTATTAGTTGAGTGACAGACTAAATGACTGCATTTGTGTGTGTATAATTTTTTATTTTTGGAAGGACTAAAATATATAAAAGTAACTGAGAAACCCAGTAGATAGAGCTAAGTTTAGAGTCCCTAGTTTAGATGGAGAGAGTAAGGAGGAAGGAAAGTAGTCTTTATTGAAAACACACAGTATGCTAGGCTATCTGCTATATACTTTATATAATCATATTATTTAGTTTCCGAAATCATCCGAAGTAGAGACTGTTATCTTCACTTTACAGATGAGAGTAATAAGGCTCAGAGAAAACTCACCTGAGGTCACACAGTTGTGAGTAGCAGAAGGTGGCTTCCAGTTTAGGTCTAATGTCAAAGCCATGCTTTCCATCTCCTTTCAGGCTGAGATCATATCTTACTCACTTCTGAATATTTGGTGTTTAACATAGGACCTGACTCCATAATGCTTGTTACATTTAATAAAATGTTTGCTAAAAACATTGAGGATGCTAACATAGATCACCCTTGTTTTGTAGTCTTTAATATGAGAGTTTTGGAATTGTTTATTACTGCAGCAGAAATTAGTCTATGGTGACTGATATTCCCTTATGATACTTTCTTTAGTGTATTTTTCTGTAATTATCTTATCTTACCTTTATCCGTCACCATAAGCTAATTTCTGCTGTAGTAATAAACAATTCCAAAACTCTCAGAGGACTACTGCTTTGTTACATGTACTTCATGGATTGACTGGCATTCTGCTCCACATTGCCTTCATTTCAGGATGTAGGCTGAAGAAGCAGCCCTTTCCTGGGACATTGTGAGTCTTACAGGAAAGGAGATGAGGGATGGAGGAATTGTGCAATAGCCTGCAAAGCTTCTGCACAGAAGCAGCACATGTTGCTTCTGCTCACATTTTACTGGTCAAAGTGAGTCAGATGGTCAGGCATGAACACAGTAGGGTGGGAAGAGTATAATCTTCCCGTAGGGAAAGTCTCTGTTTGGGAGACCCATTGAGGAGCAACAGGTAAGTGGAGAAGCAGATATTTTGAAGAGGAATGCAGTATACCTCATTACCCTAGGCAAGATAAAATTTAAGTATGTATTTGCTAATAGGATTAAAATAGACACTGTCTTAAAATAGACACTGTGTTCTACTTCTGTTTAGCTTATATATGTAAAATGGAACTTATACTTTTCTAATTCTTGTGCTTTTTTCCACCAGAAAGTAAATTTAACTTAATTTTACTTTTATGGCAGTCAGTCTGATCCCAAATCAGCAGTTCTCAAAATGTGTTGAGGGGACTCTGTTAGCCCCTCAGATACTGTCAGGGGTCTGTGAGGACAAAACTCTCTTCATAATAATACCAAGTTGTTATCTCCATTTTTCACTCTCATTCTCTCATGTGTATGCACTGGGGCTTTCCAGATGCTACATGACATGTGACATTGGAACACTCTGAATATAGGAACAGATATGAGAATCTAGCTATCTACTATGAAGCCAGGCATTAAAGAGATGAGCAAAAAATGTTCTTTGTTTTGGAAAATGTAGTTGTGCTTTATTTTGACATATAATAGGATTTTTCTTAATAAGATTAGCAAATACATACTTAAAAGTTTCAGCTTTAATTTCTAATACAGCAAACATCAATACTCATAACGCATCTAAACAGTAGCCCTTTGGGGTACTTAATAATTTTGACCAGAATGTAAAGGACTTCTGAGAACAAAACATTTGAAAACTTCTGTCCTAAAATGATGTGACAGGCCTTGCCTGTCTCACGAAGAGTATTAGTGGAAAGATCATTAAACATAGTTAAAGTTTCCTTAGCTATACTGAAGATAGCAAGGAGCCCAGTGGTTTCCTATAAATACTGTGATTTTTCATAATCATCACCAGTGTTCCATATCTTGTACCTCCTGAAGGGGAGAGATGATTAGTTTGTTAAAGAAGATTGGTTGCGTGAATTATTTCCAGCCTTGTAGAAGTTCACAGCTTGATGTTACACCAGTAATGAATAAGAAAAATAGCGGTATATAACCCTGAAAAGAAAAATGCTGCTTTCTAATAAGAGGCGCTAGTAATTTAACGTTGTCTTGGAACTTTATCATCATGTCTCACTAGCTTCCATACAGAAGAGCTGAGAGCAAACCACACATTTGCACTGATGAATAGTAATAATGAAGACTACTTTGTGGGGAGTCTTTATTCAGGCCCTATAGTGTTTTTCATGTATGAACTAATTACGCTTATGTTCACTTTTATGACCAAACTCAATGAGTTTTTTTTTTTTAATATTCCCCATTTTTTTGAGTTTGCACTTTGCCAGTACTCTTCTCCCCAAAGAGGTTATTTCCCAATAAAAGGACTTAAATTTATGGGCAGAGCCCTTTATCTCTGTTGCAGAATTCTTATCAAATAACCTTTTTCTGGAAGCTAGTTCTGAAAGGATAGTTCTGAAGGGGCATCTGGACATGTACACTTGTGTATGTGTGCATTCGTGTGTGTGTGTGTGTGTGTGTGTGTGTTGGTATTTAATGCCATAAAGAAGTTCGTTTCTTCTGAGAAACAGAAGGAACCAAGCAGTGAGAGGTATGAATGTGTTACATTTCATTTTCTGCCTTGGCTTTCTGGAAGCTCAGTCCTTACATGATATTTACCTTTGGTGATTTTTTTTACTTTTTATTGCAAGTTACTTCCATTTGGGAAGCAGGCACAAGATATAATATTAATAAAGGAACAATGACAGTAAAACCAGTCAGATGAAGGATGGCCTTTAAACATAGGTAGAATCAGTAACTATAATATTTGAAAAGCTTAGCTAGGACAGAAATTCCTTCTTGAGTACCATGTATCTACCACTATTACCTGAAATTTCCTCCATCAAGGTTCCTCCTGTCAGATAAGATATTTAGCCTTTAGAAAGCTATGTTACAAAAAAAAAAAAAAAAAAAAAAAACCAAAAACCCAAAAAACAAAAACACATGGTACTGGGAAGAGTCCTGTCTCAACCCATTGGTCCTTATTGAGGCCATGGCAAGGGTATGTTTATATGCCTGGTCAGATTGAGAACATTATCCTGAGGAGATGAAACAGGAGCTTGAAATTACTGCAAAGGACAGGTGGGTCATGTGGGGCTATCAGGCATCTCAAGAAAACATGAAGAACTGGCATTGGGGTGTATGGGTTGGGGAAATGTTGGGTTAACAACGTGGAAAGGGAATGAGTATCACATTTAATCATTTCATTGTTTTACTGACTAAGAGGCTTTGGCAGGGATGGACAGAGGGGGAGAGTCTGGAAGGAGCCTTGGTCATTTAAGAGTTTAGTTGCATTCTGCTGTTTCTATAGAGGGGTCTGCTACAGCAATGGCTGACACTTGTAAAACTCACATTTGCCCTCTTGTCTAATTGCACCAGCCCCCAGAACGTTGCTAGACAACAGAGACATGGACAACTTTTGTTCTAGGGATTTTAACAAGTATTTCGGTAGTTGTTCACCATTGGATACTAAGTCACTTTTTTGAGATCTGCGTATACATTTATCCTTCCTTAAATATATGTGTTATTTATTATGTTACCACATATAATATAACCACATATTCCTAGATCCATATTGTCCTACCTTATTAAGAGTTTTTATGAGGAACGAGTATTGAATTTTACTAAATTCCTTTTTTAGAATTTTATTTATATGATCACATGATTTTACTCGTTTGATCCATTAATGTAGGGATTTATATGAATATTTTCATATTTATATAAAATTTTGATTTATATGAATTTTGAGAGAGAGACAGCAGGAAGGGGGGAGAGACAGAGAGAGAGGGAGAGAGAGAATCCCAAGCAGGCTCCACACTGTCAGCACAGAGCCTGATGTGGGACTTGAACTCATGAAACTGTGAGATCATGACCTGAGCCAAAACCAAGAGTCAGATGCTTAACTGACTAAGCCACCCATTTGCCCTTGAATAGATTTCTTAATATTGAATTATTTTTGCATTTTTGGAATAGAAATTCCCTGATATATTGCTCTTTCTTTCTTTTTTTTTTTTTTTTTAATTTTTTTAATGTTTTATTTATTTCCAGGAGAGAGAGACAGGGTGAGCAGGGGAGGGTCAGAGAGAGAGGGAGTCTGAAACAGGCTCCAGGCTCTGAGCTGGCAGTCAGCACAGAGCCCGACGCGGGGCTCGAACCCACGAACCGCGAGATCATGACCTAAGTGAAAGTCGGACGCTTAACCGACTAAGCCACCCAGGCTCCCCGATATATTGCTCTTTCAATGTATTGTTGCATTTTCCTTGTTAAGGTTTGTCAGGTTTTGAAGTCAGTAGTATTTGGACTGTTTGATAAGAATTGAAAATCTCTACTTCTTTTCTCTATGCCTTGGAACAGGTTTGGGTAACCTTGGGATTATCAGTTTCTTGAAAATTTAAGAAAATTCATCCCTGGATCAAGGACAGGTGTTTTTCTCAGGGACTTGCAATTTTTATAATTGCTGTCAATCTTATTGATCTTTTTTTCTTATATCACTTCTTTGGTGAATTTTGATAAACTTTTTCCTAGATGTTTTATTTTATCCAGGTTTTCAAATTTATTAACCACAGAGCTGTACATCATTGTCATTTTGTTTTATTTTTTTAAAGTTTAGTTCTTTATTTTGAGAGGAAGAGACAACATGAGTAGGGAAGGGGCAGAGAGAGAGGGAGAGAGAATCTCAACCAGGCTCTGCACTGCCAGCACAGAGCCTGATGTGGGGCTCAAACCCACAAAACTGTGAGATCATGACCTGACCCAAAACCAAGAGTCGGACGTTTAACTGACTGAGCCACCCCCGCACCCCAAGCTGTACATCATTCTTTTATTATTGCTTTATATGCCATTATTTTAAAGATGCGCCTAATATTCTGTCATGTGAATGTCCCATAATTTATGGAACCAGTTCCTGTTATTGGATATTGAAGTTCTTTATGCATATCTTCTATTTTAGATAATGGTCTGAGAAACAAACTTGTTGGCTAATCTTTGCACACATTTTACTAGTAGTTTTAAAGTAGTTGACTGATAAAGGAAGCCAGTTTTTTCTTCTTGAGTTCTACTGTCCACTCTGTCCTTCTCTTGCCTCTTGATGAGAGAAGTGTAACATAGGGATCTGGCATTTGAATTCACATCTTACTTCTGCCACTTAATAGATCGAGACTTTGGTGCAGATAATGATACTAATTTTGGTACTCAGTACAAGGAATGGCAACCCTTCCAAGTACTTTAAGCAGAAAGGGATTTAATACAGGGAATTATCTACGTACACAATTGTTGGCAAGGCTGAAGGAGTCGTCGCTCATCTGGACCTCCTGGAATGATTCCGCATCACAGAACTGACCCATCAGGGGAGCCCATACCTCTGAAGCCACCATGGGAACTTTTGAGTTCAGGAACATACAACTGGGGTGTCATGTTGCCACTGCTTCTGTCTCAGAAGCCCGGGAAGCTGGAGAAGGACTACAGTGCTGCAGAAAACATCTCACATTTCTACATTTTCTGCACAAAGTAGCCTCAGCCTTATTTCTACCTTTCCAAACTCAAGCAAATACTTAGGACCAATGAAGCCCAATTTTCATGCAAAACTAAGAAAGCTTCACAGGAATCTGAGGAACAGTTTTTGGTTTTGCAGCCTAGGGGTTGAGCAAGCCAGTCCACAGTCAAATACCTTTCATGAGATTATTGTGAAAATTAAATAAAATGATATATTCAGGTTTCTGGTACAGTGTGTGATGCAGTCAGTAGTTATTTATAATTGTTTATTAGCAAATAATACAGAGATTGCAATCACTTACTGGGGATGGAAATAATAATGCTTACTTGTCCTCAGGATATTCCCAGTATAAATAGGAAGTATATATTAAAGAAATAATTATATCACAACAAAAAAAGTGCTACGAGAAGATAAGGGACAGGGTACTTCTTTTGGCAGGATGTATTATTTCATTTATTCATTCATTAAAAAATAGATTTATCAACATAATTCATTCTACGGGCCAGCCTAGGGCTAGGTGCTGGCATGCAGAAGTGAGCCACACAGGATGTTGTCCCTGGTCTGTGTTGTGTGTGTGTGTTGGGGGTGGGGGGGGTTGGTGGGGATTGATGGGGAAGTCAGAAGGGCAGGCTTTATAGAAGAGGGGACCTCTGGGCTGGATCTGTAAGGCTGAAGGACATTTTCCGCAGAGAAGGGAAAGAAAGCAAGAACAGAATCAGACCCAGATGTATAAAGGACTTTAGGCATCAGCCTGGGGCAGTGTTTTCCAAAGTGTGTTCCATAGGATACCAGTCCCCAGAGTGGTTCCTCAAGGGGGTAGATCCAGGGTAAGGCAATTTTAGAGATCATGAGGATTATAAACACATTAAAATATTGAGAAGGCTGATGGTGTAATATCATTAAGTCAGTTTAACTCAATATTTCTTAAGTTTTTGACCTTGGACACCTTCTTTGATGCAATATCTGTTAGCAGAGGCCCCACTTTTGGAAACATAGTCTCATGAGAAGCAACCACTTTATTCTATGGATGGAAGGATGAGGTACAGAGAGGTTAAAGGTCACATAACAACCTTAGAAGCTCCAAAAAGTCAGGGTTCATGTTATTCTCCAGCACTTTTATTTCCCCAGCAGTTAATCTGGTACCTGGCACAGAGTAGATGTGCAAAAAATATTTGAGATGAAACATTGATGAATCAACGATAGCATGAACTAGAAGAGAATTCAGGTATCTCAACTTTCAGATTTATGATTTTACTGTTCTATACCTTTCAGCTAATGTGAAATATTTCCACAAAGACACAGAAATTCTCCCCACAAGAGTTATGTAGAGATTTTCCCCTTTCAGATAGGGTTGCCAGATAAAATGCATGCAGTATTTGGGACATTCTTATGCCAAAAAATTATTAGTCGTCTTTCTGAAATTCAAATTTAACTGGGTGTCCTACATTTTTATTTGCTAAATCTGGCAACCCTACTCTTAGGGGAACAATATGGAAACCTTTCTTCTTCCTAAACCTTCTTGCTTGCTAATCACCTTGAAGGGCGATTCATATACAGAGGTGTATTTTACTTTCCAATATATCAAAGGTCCAGTCCTTTTAAGTGGGTCTAAGAAGATAAACCGATTATGTACAACTCCTGTTTCTTTCAAGTTCCTGCTGAGAGGGAAAGCTTTTGTGTAAACAGGGAAGTGGCAGAACGTTTATCTTCTCAGCCTGGGCTCCGGCACGTGGGGGGAGCTCCCAGAGAATTCTTCCAGGTGGCATTGCTGCCACCTGTTATGATTCAACCAACAAGAAGTTTGGGGCCAGAGGTGACAAGATGCATGTGAAAGAACAGAGAAGACAAACATCTAGGTCATGAGGCTGTTCGGATTCTGCAGAGGAAGAATACTTGCTATTACACTCTAAGCCAGGTTTAGGTTCCAAAAAGTGGTACTTTTGGCCATAAAATTTCTGGAGCCTGGACCAGGTGATTCCTGCATTTTGTGCAGTGCAGACCTGGATGTAGATCAGAACTTATAATGCTTTTAAAAGCACTCTTGCCCTCCATTCATCTTTGTCCTGCCCCACAAAGATGCAGTGAGACCTCACCAACCATCCGTTATTACTTTGACAGGAGGATCCTGACCTTAAGACAGTTAAACAGCTAAAAAAAGCACTAAACAAGCAAGCAAGCAAGCAAGCAAACAAAAACAAAGCCCTCCCTAAAACCTTTTCTGCTCTTTATACTGTGAGTGGCTTAGGCAGTTCACTGTGCTTTCATTCTCAGCTTGGTATAGATTATATGTGCTTTTGTAAACCCCAACCTAAAACTCTGTATGTGTTTAGATAGCTTTGTGCACTGCACTCCTTTATGTGGGTTATTTCTCATGATTCACTGCAGTGATTTTACTTCTGCAGAGAAGGGCAAGGACTTAAAGCGTTGATTAATTGTGCTTTCATTCATTGATTTGCTCATTTTACAAACATTTTTAAAAATGCATACTGTCCAGGGACGGTGTGCATGGCACCGGAGAAACAGATAAAGCACAGTCCATGTCCTCCAGGAGCTGACAGGTTAAACAAATATTTGCAATTCAGTGTGAGAAGTCAATAGAGATGCTGCAAAGAAGGGCTGGCTGAGTGATCAACTTCGCCGGTGGGAGGTGGAAGGGGAAGGGAGAGCTGCACAGAGGAGATTTATGAGCTGAATCCTGAGGAATAAATAGGCATTTTCTAAGTGTAGAGAAGGTAGAATGGGAACAGCATGTGCAAAGGCAAGGAAATAAGAAGTGTGAGAAGTAAGGGGCATCTGAGTGGCTCCGTTGGTTGAGTGTCCGTCTTCAACTCAGGTCATGATCTCACTGTGCGTGAGTTTGAGCCCCACATCCGGCTCCCTGCTGTCAGCCTGTCAGTGCAGAGCTCTGCTCTTTAGATCCTCTGTACCCTTATCTCTGCCCCTCACCTGCTCGCACCCCTCCCCCAACCCCCCCAAAAATGAGTTGTTCAGTGAGAGGCCTCTACAGCTAAAGCTGATCCACTAGGATCCAAGAAGAACATAGCGTAACTTATTATTCTTATTTTTTATGTAAAAGTAAACCACTAACATTCAGAGTATGACTTATAGTTGAGCATATGTAATTTATCAATACCCATTTGGCTGGTTGCGTGCCCAAAAACACTTTACCAAAAGGGGGCGCTTGGGATCAAACTAATCAGGCTACGATAACTGCAGTGGTAGAAATAAGAACTCAGTTCATGGCCCTCCGCTCTGGCTGCAGCAGTGCAAACAGGAGTCTAGATAGTTATGTTTCCTTCAGTCCAGGGCACCTCAAAGAATGGTCAATGGAGACAGAATGCCTAGAGTGCTTGCTTTAGAAAACCAAATTCTCAGGCCTATCCTAGGTCAGTAGAATCAGTATCAATCAGCAGTAGGACCCAGAAACTTACAGTTCTAACAGCTCCGCAGCTGATGTCTTAGTTGACTCAAGCTGCCAGAATGAAATACCACAGACTGGACGGCTTCAACAACGGAAATGTATTTTCTCACAGTTTTGGAGTCTGGAAACACCACGGTTAAAGTTCCACTTGGTTCAGTGTCTCTGGTGAGAGTTCTCTTCCTGGCTTGTACATGGCTACCTTGTCCTTGTGTCCTCACAGCGTGGGGAGAGAGCTCTGGTGTTTCCTCCTCTTCTTATAAGGGCACCCATTCTATTGGATCAGGGCTCCACCCTTATGATCTCATTTTACCTTAATTATCTTTTTAAAGATGGTCCCTGCAGTACAGTCGCATGTGTGATTAAGACTTCAACGTAAGAATTTTGGAGGAATACAGTTCAGTCCATGGTCTCATATTAACTGAAGTTTGAGGACCACTGCTCTAGTCTTAACCATAAAGAAGCAGTACAGTGACAGCTTCTAATGTAGGCCTATTTGTTCCTGAGTCTGAACCCAGAGAAAGGGCTGCAGAAATGTGGAATTTTCAGCATCCCTATTGCCTTCCAGACTAGTGCTGTTCAGTAAAAAATATATTGGAGGTAACAAATGCAAAATACATACATAATTAATAACTTTTAGGAGCCACATTGAAATAAAGAGCAAACAGAATGGTGAAGTTAATTTTAATGACTATTTAGTTCAATATATCTAAAATGTTATCGATCCAACATAAAATCATTATATAAGGTTATTAATAAGACACAAGTTTTTGAACTAAATCTTTGAAATTCCAGTGTGCATTATTTTACACTTACAACATACCTCAATTCAAATTAGCCAGATTTCAAATGCTTAGTGGCCACATGTGGCTAGTGGCTACCGTATTAAACAGTCAGTGCTAGATTACTACAACCTTCAATTCAGTGCTTGAGGCAAAGCAGACAAGGTGTGTTGTGAACATGCTGTGCAGGTAGCACCATTTCTAAGAGAGACTTTATGATTATGATTAGTCCTGGAACATTTTTGTTGACAAGACTCTTCTCTAACCAGCAGCTTAAGATGTCAAGTTTAAGCATAGAACAGAAACTGATGGCTGATCCTAGCAGTTGAAGGAATTGTCACCATTCAATGTTGTGTTGACCATTTACATAAGAAATCACAAACTGCCAGAGCTGGCTGATGACTGAGCCAGGCTAACTGGATGATAGTTTGCCCTGAAATGAAAACTGTGCTGCATTTGATTGAGTATCCTCAGTTGTCACTTCTCACCTCCACTGAACCTTTCCCAAGACCACAATTGATGTCACTTCAAAGGATCAGGACTGGACTTCATCTGTGAAGAGTGTATTAATCCTAAGACAGTCTCCTTCAAACCAAGCAGCATCTGTAGTCAGTATTGGAGGTGGGGAAGGCATATGGAGAAAGTTCTTTGAATTTTATATAATGAAGAGAGCATTAGGCTCATTGTGAGGTTAGCTTTATCCATATCCCATAAGACCAAGTGACTCCAGTGCTACCAGCATGTTATTGGTGCTGAGATGTGTTTTGGGACCCACTAGAGAGCAGATGCTTTCAGTTACCTTAAGGACAACAAATTATTGTCTTGTTGGAGGAAATTAGGGGTGTTTGGCTGGAAAAGAGAAAGTTTGTTGGGGGAGGACATGAGAGCTCACCCTCATATGTTTGACAGCTTTTGGAAGAGGAATTATACTTATTCTGTGTCATTAAAAAGGGCAGCTACAACACATTTTTAGCTCAAACTAGAGAGAGATTGTGACATCGTTTATAAGACACAGACACCAGACTGTGTTCCCCTAAGGAAACGTTTATTGAGTGCCTGTTTTGGGTCAAGCACTGTCACTTATATTATTTCAATTAAATTTCACAACATTCCTGCAAGGTAAGTATTACTACCTCATTCCAAGTGTAGTGTCTCCCTGTAACAAGGCCTGATCACAGCCACCAGGGGAGAGGAAGCCATCCACCCTGTTGCTGGCACCTGCTGAGTACGCAGCTTTCCCAGCAGGCTTTATGCCCCAGGCAGCAAATTAAATGTAAATGTCATTTGCTCTCTGTGCTGGATTGGAAAAGAGAAAACTTGCATGTTCTGTACAGTGGAACTTGAATTTAACATGAGAGAAACTTTAAAACAAAAGACTTTCATTTAAAACAGTGCTTCCCATTCTCATTAATACTGTGTGTCCTGTCAGAGTCTAAATTCCCTTCTCTATGTGCATTTTCAAGTTTTTTTCTAGCCTGTACAATTTGTCCATGATCAGTCTTTTTTTTTTCTTTTTTTTTTCTCTGAGATCTGTCTTGTACTGTCCATGAAGTAATAGTTCAGAATGCAGTTCTGAAATGGATGTTGATTTTTCTTTTGTCCTACCAGCAGAATGGGCTGTAGCTAGAGCTGCCTCCTGTCTCTTGTGGCAGAAAGTAGACATAAATATCTGTATGTGATACAAGCATAAAAAATATTAACTGGCTAATATTAGCAAGTACCTATTGTCTGACCAGGATCATTTTAAGGGTTTTATGGGTCTCAAGTCATTGTTCCTGACATATTTCCCATAATGCAGATACTGTTAGTACTCCCACTTTATAGAAGGGGAAATTGAGGCACAGAGAGGTTATATAATTTGTCCAGGGTCACACAAGTAATAAGTGGTAGTCCTGACTGACTAGCAGGCATTCAAAACAGATATTCTAATCCAAGAGACCATAAACAAAATTGTTACAATGTCTCTTCGTGTAGCATAGTATAATTTTCTCCTACTCTAGCAGAGAACAAGCACACCACACTGGTAAGGCCCCAGTGGAGATTAGACTTGCACTGTCCAATTTGGTTATGACACATGGCTATTGAATGCTTGAAATGAGGCTGGTCCAAACTGTGATGTTCTATAAGAATAAAGTACATACTGGATTTTGAGGACTTCGTATGAGAAAAAGAATGCAAAACATGTCTTTTGTAATTATTTCATATTGATTAAATGTTGAAATGATAATTTAGGTATATTGGGTTAAGTAAAACCTACTGTTAGAATTAATTTCACTCATTTGTGTTCACTTTTTAAAATATGACTTCTAGAAAATTTAAAATAACACATATGACCTGGCTTTGTCACTGGTGTTTCTGTTGGACAGCACTGGCCTTGATCTTTTGCTTATTCATTTGTTCACTCATTGTTCATATGTCTTGGCACCCATGAGGCACGAAGAGTGCGATATTGCAGTCAACAAGACAGATTTGGCATCTGTTCTCATATAGCTCAATATTCTGAAAAGGCTGGTGGGTTGAAGGTGAGAACAGACCCTAAGAAATAATTACCTAAGTAATTAACTAATTACTATCATTACTATTTAAATCAGAGAAGGGATTTGCTATGAAAGAATATACTACAGACACCTAACCCTTGGGGACCATGCAATAAATATTATTCATCCAGTAAATAGTTGTTGAGTGAAAGAAATGAATCTGGGGCTTTAAGGAGGCTTCCCTGAGGAAATAACTTCCAGACAGAGTTCCAAGGAATGAGGAGAGAAGTGAAATATTGGGAGCTTCAGCTATACAATTCACAGGCTTTGGCAGGTTCTTCCCTCACATCAGGAATAGTCAGCTCTGGTCCAGTTTCATGGCAAGCCGTGCCCAAGCATTTTGTGGGGTGCACAGACATGTGGGGACCCGCTCCTTGGCAAGGGAGAGGAGCGGGGCAGGCACTGGAGGTGTGTCAGGGAGCTGGGTGGGAGGGGGGCGCCTTTGCCTCCCTCATCCAGCAGCAGGCAGTGACCAGCACTGTGGGCTCTAGGACCTCAGTTTCTTCCATGGGGTGATGGCTTCCGTTGCTTCCTCTCCTGTTCCTCTTCGCCCCCGTGGCTAGTTTTGCCTCCGCAGCATTTCCCTTTATTGCACAATCCATCCGACAGGTTTTTATTTTGTTGTTGTTGCTGCCCAGTATAAATGAGACCTCCAGTAGGGAGAATGACTTGTAAATCTTTTGTGACCCTGGAGTACAAAATGTTCCCAATTTCTTCCCTTGAGCAGTTTCCATTTCTGTGGCAAGCTACAAAAGAACGCTTATTTTTGTTGATAACAGTGTAGCTTGGAGGGGAGGGGGAGGAACTTCGCCTGGTGGCTGGGTGACGGAAGTCTGCTGCCTGTAACTTGCCCAAAGGAGGAGAGAGCAGGAGGCAGGGCTGGGGGCAGCTTGGGAGGAATGTTGGGCACTTGCCCTCGGGCTTCAGGTTGTGTGGAGCCTCGCCCCTGCGCAGCCCCTAGGGAGTTGATTCTTGGAAGAGTCTGCTTCAGTTCTCTGCACACCTGATCCCAGCTTGCCAAGTTACCCACTGAGCCGGAAAACAATAAAACCACCATAAACCCAGCTGGGGGTGATTTTGTTAGGTTCTGAGTATGTGTACCTTGCCTGGATCTTATATTGGGCTTGAACACAAGGAGGGCTGTTCCTGGGTGGGTAACAGTTTCAACAGGGAAATTACGCACTGTGCCCTCAAACACGCTGGGCACCCAACAAATATTTGTTAAACCAACAAATAAAAATTTGCAGTAAGGAATACTGTTTCAGTTCATTTTCTACACATGCACTACCTGGGTGGGACGTCAAGCCAGAAAAGCATTATGATGTGGTTTGGCAAACATTCTGTATTGTAGCTTTGTTCTAATTGTCATAAAAACCCAACTGAGTCTCAGTTGGGCCAGTGTTTCTGCAAAAGCTCTTCCTGTTCAGAGTCTGTGATTCTTTGAAAGATGCTTGGCTAGGGACAGGCTTCTGCTCTGAAGGGAAGCGTTATAGTCAGCCTGTGTGTCTACCTATGGTGACTACTCCTTCTTTCAGCACAATGTTTCGACTTCAGCACTGTTGTAGTTGGGGCTGGATATTCTTTGTAGTGGACCATCCTGTGCAATGTAGGACGTTTCACGAAGTCACTGGCCTCCTAAATGCCAGTAGCACTTCCCCATCAGACCCAAGTGGTGAAAATCAAGATGCTTCCTGACATTGTCCAGTGCCTCCGGGGAGGCAGAATTGCCCCTGCCTGTGAACTGCTGTTCTATAGGAGTAAAGGGGCACAACACTGCAGAGTGTATAAAAGAGCCCATTATGCAGAAAGCAGTTTGTGCTGGAATATATCATATAGCATGCAGGGTTTGTGGATTTATTTTCCCAAAGTCTTCTCTTTGGCACACGTGAAAATCACCTGACCTCTATTAGTCCTCACTGACTGTGGTGGAGGGGGTGGGGGTGGAAGGTCCCCGAAGCACAGTGAGTTCTAGAGGTGGTTAACTCAATACAGGTGATGGCTGCCTGCTGTGTCATCCTTCTATCCACACCCCCTCCTCTGTTCCTTGTGTATGGCGGTGTACAGTAACATACACTAAAGTCGGCTGGGAGGCTTTCCCAAAAATAACATGCCTGGCTCCATGGACAGGATTCTGACTGGCACTCATATCGGGTGATGTAGCTGTGCAGCCAGGGCTCGGAACCTGTGGTGTGGCAGAGAACCTGGGCTTTGGGACATGCCTGGCTTTAGTCTCAGTGGACCAGATTTCTCTGAGTTTATTGTTAATGAAACTGGGGGTAATTAATAGCTTCCTTGTTTGGTAACAAGTGAAGGAGGTGACATTCAAAGGAAGGTCTTATTGTGAGGTGCATAGTAAGTGCTCAGTAAATGCTCTTTCCTTTCTGGCCTACCTTCCCTGATCTACTTCCTTTCTTCTGGTCTTTTCCCCACTGGTTCCCAGCCAGATCTCGGGCCAGTCTGATATCTCCATGTGGCTGATGTGAGGTCACCTCACAACTCACTGTGGAGCCACTTTAGCTCCCTGCATCTGGAAAGAGGCAGCGTCTGCACACGTTGGAGGCACTGGGCCCTGGCGGCGATCCCACGGCTTTCCCACTGTATTCCTAGACAAGGCGATCAGAGGAGCCAGCAGTGAGCTGCCAAGTGGGACCAAGGAAACACATTCCTGTCCAGGAGTGTGTCTTAATGACAACCTGCTATTTTTTGTTTGTTTTTGAATGGGGAAGTGGGGAGCTATGGTAGAGCCTATGCACTTAGTAAGTCTAAGTCACAGGGGTCAACAGATGGCGATGTGGAAAGGAGAGTTTCCATTTATTCATTTACCCTTTCAAGTTACTGCCTTTTTAAAGGACCCCTTGTAGGTTCAGGCCCCCAGAACTGGAACAATGCCTTGGTTATGTTGAACTAGAAAGTGATAAACACCCTTGGAAAGAATGCTCTTGTGTATGTCTGTCAGCCCTCCTGGAAGCTACTGACCAGCCACAATGTTCAGTCAGGAGCCAGGGGTCCCTGTGAACCTGCCTGTGCCTGAACTTTTAGAAAACCCCACCATTTTATCAGGAAGAAATTAGTAACCGCAAATGTATTAGCAGGGAGTTGAGTAGCCTTGTAAATGAGTATGAAAGTTATACCCTCACCACATTATTTACCCCATTAATTCTTTTCCCTTGGAATGCACTGCTTGTAAAAACACGAGATGAGTGTTTTTCAGTGGTTTGCGAGGAAAAGGTAACCCTGGGCAAATGATTTGTAACCAGAAACCCTGGGTAGATTCTTTGACCCTGCCTAAGAAACCCACTAAGGACATTTTACTAGACCAGTAGTTCTCAATCAGGGGTGATTTTGTCCCTCAGGGAATATTTGGAAATGCTTGGAAGCATTTTTGGTTGTCACATTAGGGGAGGATGCTGCTGGCATCTAGTGAGTTGAGGCCATGGATGCTGCTAACTACCCTACAAGGCACAGAAGAAGCCTCTCTAACCAAGAATTATCCAGTTCAAAATGTCAGTAGCATCAGGGTTGAGACAAACCAGTGTCCAATGCTGGCTCTGTGCTGGCACTGGGGTGTGAGGTCCAGGTGCCCCTGTCCCAACAAAGTCCAGCTCTCACCTGCTGAAACAGCTTGCTTAGCTTGGTGGTGGTCATGGTTAGATCTGGGCACACTGTAGCCAAGCAGTAATGGTGACAACAATATTCATGACTGTTTCATTAATAACCTACTCTGTGCCAGTCCAGAGCTGGGCCTCTTACAGACATTATCTTACTGAATTCCAACTGTAGTCCTGGATCATGCAGATGAGAGAGCAGAGCCTCAGATAAGTGAAATTGCCTGGGTGAGACTATACAACTACTAAGTAAAGGAATCAGGGTTTGTACCCAAGTCTTTTTCCTCCAGAGCTGAGGTCGCTTGTTCTGGTGAAAACTGAGGGGAACAGCAATGGTTAAGCATCTGGATTCTTTCATTCAGCTTTGGGATAGATTTTGCTCACGACTTGGTTTTTCCTTACTTTAGATAACCTGCAGTGGGATTAAGTCTTCACCTTTGTAGCTTTTTAACTCTACCTTGATTCCTTTTTTATGAGTAGTGATTTTGTCCAATACCCTTGCATAAGTAATAGCAATCTCGTCACACAGTGGGCAGAGTGACTTGCTTGAATTTCTCAATACACAGGCTAGCTAAGGAAAGTAGGCTGCAGTGTTCCTTGGCTTTCCCTGGATGCCGCTAGATGTTCCTCATCTGGCCAGGATGACACTGCTCCTATTACATAAGCTGTGAGGAGGTAGAAGCTCAGAGACTCGCCAGGCTGTCTGTGTCTGGGAAGATTTGTCACTCACACAGCCATTTTGACTCTGAGACCTCTTTGGACAGCTATGGGAAGGTCCCCTGGGGTCCTGAGTACATGGGTAGTGAGGGCAGACACTTGATTCTAGGACCAGCTCCAGCAAGTAGGCTGGCCACACTTCCTCTTTGGGGCTCAGTATCTGCATCTGAAAATGAGGATACCTGCTTTTTGTAACTCTTTGTACTTTTCTATCTCTACAATCCTATGGCTCAAGGCAGAGAGAAGTTTGAGTTCAATTCTAAGGAATAAAGGTGGAGGGAAAAAGTCTAGAGAGATTTTCATTTGCCAAACCAGAAGGGAGGCAGAGAGCTCTGGCTAGGGTTCCCATAGTTAGGCTTCGGTAAGCTTCTGTGATCTCTGCAACTTCTCACCTTCTGTGATCTCTGCAACTTCTCACCGTTGCCATTCTGTTCTCCCTTTATTGATTAACGGAAAACCCTGAAAGTGGGATGTGAACAGAGAGGAAGGAGACAGACCTTTCCTGGAACCCTTTAAAACACTGTTTCCTAGATCTGACTCTGTGCTTGCTGCTCCCCAGAGTATCTCTCTTTTGGAGAAGGCCAGAGGAAACTTTCTCTGATTCTTTTGGCTAAACACCCCTGGGTAAATGCCCTTTCTTCTCCTCCCACTCCCTGCCCAAAGACTTTGGTCTTACCCCCAATATCTCTTTCACAGAGAATGAGAATCTGTCCCTACTCCCAGGCCCTGTCACACAGGCAGGCATGAGACATGGCCCTGTATCCCCTGATACCCGCTAACAATTTTGGTGGGGGTATATCTCACCTTGAGGGAAGTCCTCAGTAGTAGATGGTCCAGTGAGCAAGGCCTGTTGGAGTAAGGTTCCCTCTCTGGGGAGAATTTGAATCAGGAGTCACAGGGAACAGGGGGCACTCAGCTCAAAGATCTGTCAGCCGAAGGAACTGATGTGAGCATAAAGGTAATCGTCTGTTTTCCAGGTGAAGGAAATGCAAGATGAAAGGTTGTCAATGAGGGTTAAGATGTGCATTCATGGTGGAACTCGGGAAGTCTGGATGAGCCATTCCCTGCCTTGATCATCTGTGATGTTGGCTGCTTTGGGGTAGACAAAAAGGGGCCTCTGCCCTGGCAATTTGCACTAAGAGGCACAGCTATTAGACAAGGCCCCAACAGGATTTGTTTTCTGACTTGCTCTTTGCTTGAAAGTCTCCTACTACAAGTGGAATTTGGATTTTACAAAGAACAGTGCAAGGGTAAAACCTGCTCTTTAAAGCCCAACTTGCAGCAGGCCCTAGGCAAGGTTGTAATGTCTGTGAAGTCGCTTTCTAGTTCCGCGAAGGCCTTTTTTTCTCCTGTTCTCCATCTATTACCCTAGCTCCACAACTGCTCTTCTCCTTTACAGAATTACCCTATGTGGGAAAGTGAAAAGTGACTGTTAACATATTACTAAGTGAAAGACCCAGTCAGAGAAGGCTATATACTATATGATCCCACTCTGTGACAGTCTGGGAAAGGCAAAACTTTGGAGAGAGAAAAAGATCAGATTGGGGGGCAGAGGGGAGAGATAAGTAAACAGAACACAGAGGGTTTTTAGGGCAGTGACAATACTCTGGATGATACTGTAATGATAGATGCATGTCATTATATGTTTGTCCAAGCTTGTAGAGGTATAACATCAAGAGTGAATCCTAATGTGAACTAGGGACTTTGGGTGATAATGATGTGTCACTGTAGGCTCATCAGTTGAAACAAATGTTCCATTCTGTGAGGGATGTTGGTAACAGGAGAGGCTATGCCCGTGGGGGAGAGTGAGGATAAGGGAAGTCTCGGTACCTTCTTCTCAATTTTGCTATGAACTTAAAACTGCCTTTAAAAAGTCTTAAAAAGGGGCACTTGGGTGGCTCAGTAGGTTAAGCATCCGACTTTGGCTCAGGTCATGATCTCGCGGTCTGTGGGTTTGAGCCCTGCATCGGGCTCTGTGCTGACAGCTCAGAGCCTGGAGCCTGTTTTAGAATCTGTGTTTCCTCTCTCTCTCTGCCCCTCCTCAGCTCATTCTCTGTTTCTCTCTGTCTCAAAAATAAATAAATGTTAAAAAAAAAAAGTCTTAAAAAATTACCCGAACCAGACAGAAACAAACAAAATGACTGTTCAGACAGGATGTTACTTATATTCCTAGATAATTTTACCTTTTGGGGACATACACTTTAAAAAATTTTTTTAATGTTTTATTTATTTCTGAGAGAAAGATAGTGTGAGCAGGGGAGGGTCAGAGAGGGAGGGAGACACAGAATCTGAAACAGGCTCCAGGCTCTGATCTAGCTGTCAATACAGAGCCCGACGTGGAGCTCGAACCCACAAACCGTGAGATCATGACCTAAGCTGAAGTCGGACGCTTAACCGACTGAGCCACCCAGGTGCCCCGGGGACATACACCCTTTAAACCAAAAAAAGAGTTGCAATTATATATCATAAAGAACTGCATCACAATAAAAATAGTTGGTATTCAGCACCTTCTGTGTACCTGGCAACTGTGGTCGACATTGTGATTTCCTAATTCATCAGTCATTCCACGCCATCCTTTCCTTGTTAGCAGAGCCTTAATGTCCAGTTTTCCCACAACCCCAGTGTGTTGCAGGAAGGTAACTACCCCAGTATCAGGATGTGCATGTTCCTGAGGTCTAAGCTAATCATGCTACCTGCATTCTTATTGCCAGGGATTCATTTAGGCATGGGGATACAGTGCACACCTGGTCAACGAGACATAAGGGGGCTTCTAGGAATGATTTTATTCCTTGATATAAAGAGTTTTTCAGGGGAGAATCTTTCTTTCTACTCTTCTGCCGGTTGTTGTTGCAAGAGGTAGTGTTGCTTGGAGCATCTCCTGCCACGTTGCATTCATTGGGGAGGCACATTGCACATGGCGCAGCAGAATGATGGAGAATGCGAACCCTCGATGACATAAAAAAATGCTCATTCAGCTTTGCAACAACCCCATTTCTGAACCTTCTATAATTCCGTATTGTTTTATTATGATACTTTTATTTTGGTCTTAGTTAATTAAAGTTGAAAGCATCTTAATGGATGCTGTGCTAAATGCTTTAGGCAGACCATCTCAATTGATTCTCACTTTATATTGACGAGAAGATGGTGGCTTAGAGAGCTGAGAACTTTCTCCAAATCACAAAAGCAGCAACTGGCACCTCAGATCTAGATGCCTGCTTCTACCTTCCTCTGGGTCCTTAAGTAAGTGCCTTAGCCTTGCTGACAATTTTCTTATCTGTGAAGAAAGACAGTACTGGTTGGCCTCAAGTGTCCCCTGCCAACTCTAAAATTCTAGGAATACAATTCTAGCTCTAAAATTCTTGGTCCCCAGTCCAGGCACCATGGTGCGAAAATGGAGGCTTATATTTTGCTGGCTTCTTAAATGCAGACAAGAAAATCCAGCTCCAGATAACATTAACAAAAGTGAAATTTGTTGTAACATATCAGGTGGATCACGGACAAATTAATGCCCTTGGAATACCCTTATGAGGAAGTCACTGCCACCCCCAAGGCTGCCCAGTGGTTCTGCAGCCAGCACCGTGCTACTACCCCATTGGATACAGGAGGTCCACCTCGCCTGTGGTCTCAGAATGACTCCTAGACTGTTCTCAGTTCTTCACCTGCTCCAGGGTAAAATTATAGATGCAAGCATTTAGGTCAGACAGACTTAAATTGTATGTCCTGGTTGCCAGAGGCTAGGATCCAAGCCTGGGTGGGGTTCCTCCGGAAGCAACCCCAAAACAAGGGGTTAAGTGCAAGTGATTTATTTGGGGGTAGTCCAAGGAAACATTGGAGGTGAGTGGCAAAGTCACGTGGGGAAGAGAATGCGTCAATAAAGGATATGTTACCAAGCAGGTTACCCCTGTGGGCAGCTCAGGCTAAGCCTGTTGGAGAGTTCTGAGAGACAGTGTAGACCGGGCACCTCAAAATTATCCCACTGATGGACAAAGGAACTAAGGTATTCACCATTCACTCTCCACAGTCATTGGTTGAGGGCTGTGGCAGGGAGGAGGTGCAGTGTACATTCCCCGGCACTCCTTGCTTGTCCTGCATCCTGTGTGAGCAAGGCAGGGGTCAGAGAAAGCCCTCCGGCAACGAGCCTGAGGAGCTGGTGATTGGAACCTGATGGTGCACAAGTGCCTGGTATTTGGAATCTGATGGTGCCCCAGTGCCTGGCACTTGCTATCTCTCACCAACATTTATTTCCACAAACACAGGAAAAAAGAAGCTAGGCACCCGACACAGTATCTGTCATGGGGTCCTTGAGGAATCATGTCAGATAGGCAGCCACACTGTGCCCTGTGGGGGCCCTGCCACCCACACAGACCTGGGTTGTCTGGGTGCCCCCAGCCCACTTGTTAGAAATGTGGCCAGTGCAGGCTTTCGTGTCTCCTGGCTTCTCACTTGTCATTCTGTCTCTTATACCACCTTAAGCTTTTTGAGGGCAGATACCATCTTGGACATTTTTAAAATCCCATTTCTCTTACCAGTTGCATTCTTTACAATGCTAAGCGTTAGCAGCCACAAATAAGTGTTTTTGTAAATGTTATTGTTATCAGTCTGTATAGCTTGATGGAAAACTAGAATAATAACCATGTGGCAGGACCCTGTAAGCCACATAGAACACACCTTTTCTACACCAGAACCCCTTCTATAGCCTCCCTGTCATAGCTAGTAGACACAGCTATTATCCTGACTTATGGGGACCAGTTTGGTGGGGGATGGTGGAATAGGGTTCTACAGTCAGCCTGCCTGCTTTTGAATCCTGACTGAGCCTTTAACTCTGTATGTGGCCTTGGCCAAATTAGGTAATGTTCTGGAGCATTAGTGTTCTTATCTACACAGTGGGAATAATGGTAGTGTCTCCTTACATAGGGTTGTACAGATTAAATGGAAAAATGGATACAAGTATAAATACATATACACATAACATATATACACATATGTTATGTATCTATATCTGTACCTATACAAATAATGATATTTAGCACAGTGCCTGCAAATAGCAAACACTTTATTCGGGTGATTATTATTGTAATCCAGAAATAGATTAGTTATTCGGTCTCCTTGAAGGTGGACTTCTTCATCTGGGAGCAGCTGCTGTTGTCAGCAAGTACTTCAATATATCAAATCTGGGTCTTTGTCCTATAACTTCCATGCAAAGGTACAGTATTGAAACCATTTTATAAATTTCATTCTCCAAAAGGAATGATTTTTAAACATGCCTTGATCTTGTTTTGCCTTCTCAAACTAGAGAGGGTAATTCTTTTTCATTTTCATGATTTGCTGTCAAAGGAGAGAAGTACATTACCACTCCTAAGTCAGTATTTCCCAAAATGTCTTCTGAAAACTCTACCCTCCAAAGGAAAAAGCCTCTCCTTCAAGTCACAATGCCCATTCACACTTTTAAAGCCTCTGAGAAGTCCAGTAAATTTTTCCCCAAATTTAGTTGTCATGGAGTCTTTCTGCCATGTGATATTTATTAGTATCCCTGAAATTTCCTGGCACAGATTTTGATTTGTTTGACTTCTTTGCTACAAGGCTTTTGGTATTGGGCATCAGTGCTACAGATACTGAAAATAAGTCGTTTATTTTCACAAAAAATAATTTCATGAAATTTTGCAGTTAAAAACTTCTTTTCCTATGAGGCATAGGACCTTTTGCTCTTTTTAGAAGAACATCTTACAGTGTCTGCAAAACTGGAAAGATGTGGAAGGGAAGGCAAAAGAGCCTGCTCTCTCTGAGCCTGCTCTTTCTGGATCTGCTCTCTCTGAGCCTGCTCTTTCTGGATCTGCTCTCTCTGGACCTGCTCTGCCCCCTTCTCTCACCTGTAAAGCGACTCCTGCTTCTTGAAGATCAGTTGCTCCTACCACAGCAGCAGATCAAGAAAGAGTTCTACATGGAGAAAAACTTGCCCCCCCCACACCTTTTTTCTTTTTTGGACCGTCCTTGGAAGCAGATTTCCCACTAGTGAGCATGAAAAATTAAACTCAAAAAGGAGGGTGTATTTTTTTTTTAAATTTTTTTTTTAATGTTTTATTTATTTCTAGGAGAGAGAGAGAGACAGTGTGAGCAGGGGAGGGTCAGAGAGAGAGGAAGTCACAGACTCTGAAACAGTCTCCAGGCTCTGAGCTGACAGTCAGCACAGAGCCCGACGCGGGGCTCGAACCCACGAACCACGAGATCATGACCTAAGCGAAAGTCGGACGCTTAACCGACTAAGCCACCCAGGCGCCCCAAGGAGGGTGTATTTTGACCAGAACCTTTTCTTCAAACTCCCCCTAATGCTCCTAAAAACTGACTGAAGAATACTGCTCCACTCAGGAAATGAGTAACCAGGCTCTTCACCCAAGTTGAAGTTGAGAAAAAGGTCATTCCATGATTTGAATGACAACGGCCCTTTCTTATTGTTTCTTCCCTCATGGAGGCAGTCCATACTCCGTTTGCAGGCTAGTTGGGTAATTAGGTTTGAGGGACAGTTCCTGAGAGAAGCACTGAGCCATAGGATCTCAGTGCTGGATCATCATCAAGCCCAGACTTCCCATCTTACAAATGAAGCAGTTATGGTCCAGAGAGGTT
This sequence comes from Proteles cristata cristata, assembly GCA_017311185.1. Taxonomy (NCBI): domain Eukaryota; kingdom Metazoa; phylum Chordata; class Mammalia; order Carnivora; family Hyaenidae; genus Proteles; species Proteles cristata. Next base: position 1,581,229 of record JAESUZ010004426.1, on the reverse strand, counting down.
AAGTGTTTTGACCAAAGTCACACAGCAGATACAGCTTCTTCCTCCTGCTCTAATGATATCTTTCTTTGCTTTCCTTCCTGCTCTTTTGTGTGTGTGGATTGTGGGGAGGAGAGAGGGCATATGGCTTCACAAATCTGATTTTTACCTTTCCCACTTGCAGCCAAGAAATATATTGCTGGGCTTAAGGTCTTTCTCATTCACTCAATAAATATTTATTTAAGTGCTTACTGGGTGTCAGGCATTGTGCCAGGACATTCTTCCACTGGGTCTGTTAAACAAACATGATTTATTCTCCTCTGAAGCTGGTAGAATGAGGCCCTAGGCCAGTTGTATGCACACAAAAAAATGCTATTTTGTAATTTTTGGTTTCCTGGCACCAGATACTTTAGCCCCCATCACTAAAGAACCCCACTGGTGTTTCTAGCCCCTTGGTATCCCCTGAACAATGTTGGTTCATGTCTGAGACCTCAGGCATGGAGCTTCACAGAGCCCTTCCTGCAGAGTCTTTCCTTGCAGGGGACAAGGGTTGGTCTTCTTCCTTAAAGATTGGGGAAGTATGGGCTGGTCTAAGGGTGGTGCCCTTGTGCCATTACCTGCCCCCCCCCCAGCCATCTCCACAGTGTGAAGGACCTGGCTGAGTTGAGTGTGCGTGTCCACCAAATCTTCCCAGACTCCTAGAGGTAAGCAGACTGATGCCAGGAGGAGGGCAAGGGAAAGAAGGCACATGCTCTGGCTTGTGAGTGGTCAATACCCTGGGCTCAGGTCCTGCACTGGGGTGTTAAGACTTAAATTCAACAATTATTTCCTGAGTACCTTTTCTTTTCTTTTTTTTTTTTTAATGTTTTATTTATTTCTAGGAGAGAGAGAGAGAGTGTGAGCAGGGGAGGGGTCAGAGAGAGGAGTCACAGACTCCGAAACAGGCTCCAGGCTCTGAGCTGGCAGTCAGCACAGAGCCCGACGCGGGGCTCGAACCCACGAACCGTGAGATCATGACCTGAGTGAAAGTCGGACGCTTAACCGACTAAGCCACCCGGGTGCCCCTCCTGAGTACCTTTTCTATGCCAGTCACAAGTCTAGGTGTTTGCATAAAGCCATGAATAAAATAGGCAAAGATCTCTGCCCTTGTGGAATTTTCATATGAACATGGAATGTACGTACAAGTGTGGAATGTTCACTTGAATGTGCAATATACATACACCTGCAGAATGTACACATGAACTTAGGACATCCACATGAACATGGAATATACATATAAGTGTGGAATGCTCACATGAACGTGGAGCGTATACATGAACGTGGAATGTTCATATAAGTGTGGAATGTTCACGTGGCAGCTTGGTGTGGGGTTGTTAATAACTCAGTCCTGAGGAAAAATGAGGCATAGGATCAGCCCCTGAGGTCGCTTACCAGGATGGAGTAAGGGAGGGCCAGTGAGGGTTTTCAAGGAATACTTTATTCAATTCCCCATTTTTTTCTGGGCCCTGACTTTGCTGTGCCCTAAACATAAGCATGACTTGACAGTGTCTTGCCTTTTAATTCAGAACTCTCAGCTCCCAATAATCTGCTAGAGCAGCAAGAGGGAGGGCCAGCCCACCCATAGCACCTTACCTTCATCATTCCACCTATTGATGGGGCTCTTTGGTGACTGGGGTCAATGTGTCAAACTTGTTTCTGCCATCAGTATGATGAAAAGAGTCTAGAAGTATGCTCCTATAGCATTCTAGAACTCAGAAGTATTAACGACCAACATTTCTCTGCTTAATCAAGTCAGAAGACAGAAGATGCTTCCATTAGAATGGAAGCTTGGTTCCATTAGAGGCAAGATTTTTAAAGTATGGTCTTTGGACCAGAAGCATCAACTGTTGTGTTAGTTGTACATTGTTGCTTAACAAATTACCCCCAGACTTAGTGGCTTAAAACAGCAAGCATGTATTATCCTAGATTCTGTGGGTCTGGAATCTGGGTGTGGCTTAGCTGGGAGTCCCAAGTTCAAGATCTCTGATGAGGTTGCAGCAAAGCTGTCAACATGGGCTATGGTCTCTTCTGAAGGCTTGTCTCAGTTTGGGAGGAAATCCACTTACACAACTCACTCATGATATTGTTGGGCCTTAGCCTTTCTCCATGTAAACCTCCTCATAGGCCTTTTCATAACATGACAGCTGGCTTCCCCCAGGGCAAGCAGTCCAACAGAGAGAGATCACCCAAGATGGAAGTCTTTATATAACCTGAGCTTGGAATTGTCATCCCTTCACTTCTGCCATATTCTATGCTGTAGAAGGTGAGTAGGTAAGTTCAGCTTACACTCAGTGAAGATGGATTGCATGCCATCTGAGAGGCTGTCTGCCACCCCTGGGAACTTGTAGAAAAAAAATTGTCAGGCTCCATTTTAGACCTACTGAATCAGAAACTCAGAGTGTAGAGCCCCAAGAGTATGTTTTGTTTTTTTTTTTTTTAAAGGTTATTTATCTTGAGAGAGAGAGAGAGAGAAAGAGTGCATGAACAAGTGGGGGAGAGGCAGAGAGGGAGAGAGAATCCCAAGCAGGCTGCACACTGTCAGCACAGAGCCTGATGCAGGGCTCGAACCCATAAACTGCAAGATCATGATTGAGTCATACACTTAACTGACTGAGCTACCCAAGCTCCCTAAGAGTATGTGTTTTAATGAGCCTTCCAGGTGATTCTGATACATGCTAAGGTGGTAACCAGTGTCTTAGCTTAGAGGTTGGCAAACTTCATTATAGGCTTTGTGGTTGCTGCTGTATCTGTCCCAGTGTCTCAGACTGACCATGTAGTAGGAAGGTTGTAGTAGGAAGGTAGTCATAGGAAATATGTAAATAAATGGATGTGGTTATGTTCCAGTAAAGGTTTTTTTTTTTTTTTTTTTTTTTTTTTTTTTTACAAAAACTGTCTTTGTTTAGGCTGCTTTAACAAACAAACCATAGACTAGGTGACTTAAACAAAAATTTATTTCTCACAGTTCTGCAGTTTGAGAAGTCCAGTATCAAGGTACTTGTTGATTCAGTTCCTGGTAAGGGTCCTCTTCCTGACTGCAGACATCCACCTTCTCATGCTCTCATGTGGTAAAGGGAGAGAGATCTGGTGTCTTCCCTTTTTTATAAGACCCCACCATTGTGACCTAATATAACCCTAGTTACCTCCGAAAGGGCCATCACGTTGGGGATTAGGGTTTCAGCACATGAATTTGGGAAGGGCACAAACATTTAGTTTGCAGCACAGGCCGTGGGTGGGATTTGGCTTCCCAGGCTGTAATTTGTCCACCCATGCCTTAGAGTAGCAGAGGCATTCTGTGTGATCAGAAGTGGAGGGAGTTATTTCCACGTTTCTGTTTTTATCAGGCAACACTGTTTTCTCTCCTTCCTTCCAGGCTAGTCTGAAGTAATACTGTTTCTCCAGTTCCTGAGTTATTACCAATACTCACAATAAAACATGTGCATATGCTTGAGTCTTCTGATCCTATTTTTTACAGCTCCTCAGTAAACCACAAAGTCTTTGAGATAATATAAGATAGAGTTTAAGAACATGAGCTTTGGAATCAGACAGATGTGCATTTGAAATCTGATTCTACTTGCACTATGAACATGGTAAGTTACTTTGCCTCTCTGTGCCTTGGTTTTCCCATCTGTGAAACAGGACAATAATAGCAAACACACCATACCATTTTTGAATGGAGTTGCTTTGATTACCTACTATAAACTCCCCACAAATTTAGTGGCTTAAAACAACAGATAGGCAGGTCTTTTGCTCCATTGGCATCATTTGGGGCTACAGTCACGTATGCTGGATTAGGGTACAGCCAAGAAAGAGTTTCCTCTGTCACTCACATGGCTGCCAGTTGGTGCTGGATGTTGGATGAAAGTTCCTTTGTGGCTGTCACTGGAGTACCCTGGTTGTCTTCCATGTAGCCTCTTGCTGGGGCTTGGTGTTCTCACAGCATAGCATGGTGGCTGGATTCCAAGGGGGAACATTCCAAGTGCATACAGATCTCAGAAGCTACACAGCATCACTTCGGCAACAAATCATAAGACCATCTCTGTTTCAAGAGTAGAAGGGCAGCAATTCACAGCCACTCTAGGAGTAAATGAAATTAATCACAAGAGGTGCTTGTCATGGAGCCTGGGCTACAGAAGACAATAAATATTAAGTTATTGTATTAGAAAGCAGAAACTCTCTTGCCTGGCTCTTTGTGTCCTGCCCGTGAGGACTTACTGCTTGTCACTCATCTTTTATTGCTTAACCAGTGGTTTTTGAGGGCTTCCTGGTTGTTTCTGGATGGTCACAATTAGGATTCCTCTCCTCTGTATACTCTTCAGTGATTTGGTTTGTTTTCTACTCAGTTCTCACAACTCTTTTAAGTTTCCAGAGGTCTGCAGGCCTAGAACTCTGTGGTCATGAGCAATGTGCCTTTCAACAAGCTAGGAAGAAAAGAGGTGGGAAGGTCTAGGAGGATGCTCCAGGGTGCTTTGATTGGCTCAAGAGTCTTGTCCCCTTGAAGCTGCTGAGATAGAGATTCTTAGCCACAGAAAAGGATGCAGCCTGTGGGTTGACAGAGGGTTAAAGAGAACTTCAGAGAGGGGCACCTGGTGGCTCAGTTGGTTAAGCATTTGGTTCAGGTCACAATTTCAGTGTCATGAGATCAAGCCTCATGTCAGGCTCTGTACTGACAGCCCACGGCCTACTTGGGATTCTCTCTCTCTGTCCATCCCCCATTGGCACTTACTCGCTTGTGTGTGTGTGCTCTCTCTCAAAATAAATACATAAATTAAAAAAAAAAAAATGAACTTCAGAAAGAAGTGCCACTCCTACCAGTCTTCCTTACTGGAGCCCCCTATGGAATCTGTCCCCTTGTTAGGAGCCAGTGAGGAGAGGGCACAGAGCAGTGCTGATTATTTGGTAACCACTAGGACATGTCCTTTGGAGAATGAGCAACCCCCAAATTTTACAACCAAAGAAAAAGAGTTGTATTTGGAAAGTAAATAGCTGTAAAAAAGGGTTTGAGCAAAGTAACATGAGTTAAAGGGGCAGGATGAATGCAGTAGGGACTGGTGAGGACTAGGGCAAAATGGAAAGTGAAGGCTCCATTACTGGGGGCAGCCACACTGCGTCCTCAGTTGTGGTCAAGTTGGTAATTGTTGCTGTATCTTCCCATTTTTAAAGAAAATACTGAAGTCTAGACTTCTAATTGAAACTTCCCATTTACAAAATGTTGGCAATTAATCGAAAACTTTTAAAGGCACTTTGATGGCCCATTGAAACACATACACAGACAGACATGCACATGTGGGCAAAGTGCCTCTGGCAGAGGATTTGTAAGAGGTGCACTTTTCCTGAGTGACATTTCTCCTCATTGGTTTAGCTTGAGAGCCATATCACAGAAGAACTAGAAGGACGGGGAGACATTGGGTATTATGGAATGATATGGGGCAAAATAGTTCTAAAAAAATACTATACACTTTTATCCTTACTTATTTAGTCACAAGCATAACAATATTTCCTTGTGTGAGCACCAACGTCTCAGGAAATGACAAAACTAAGTTTTGATGAGCTTTACATAGAAGAGCAAAGAAATGGCCAGGTCTTCTCAACTGGCTGTTTGAGGGTAAGGGTGTTCTTCCTGTTTTAAAGAGGAGGAAATAGACATTCACTGAGGTTCTTTGCAAACAGAAATCCCAAAGATATCCAGTTCTTTTTTTTTTAAATTTTTTTAGCGTTTTCTTTCTTTTTTTTTTCAAGACACCTTTTATTTTTTTTTATTTTTATTTATTTCTAGGAGAGAGAGAAAGCATGAGCAGGGGAGGGTCAGAGAGAGAGGGAGATACAGACTCTGAAACAGGCTCCAGGCTCTGAGCTGGCAGTCAGCACAGAGCCCGACGCGAGGCTGAACCCACGAACCACGAGATCATGACCTAAGCAAAAGTCGGACGCTTAACCGACTAAGCCACCCAGGCGCCCCTTGTTTTATTTATTTCTGAGAGACAGAGAGAGCGTGAGCAGGGGAGGGTCCTAGAGAGAGGGAGACACAGAATCTGAAACAGGCTCCAGGCTCTGATCTAGCTGTCAGCACAGAGCCCTACGCGGGGCTCCAACCCACGAACCGCAAGATCATGACCTGAGCCGAAGTCGGCCGCTCAACCGACTGAGCCACCCAGGCTCAGTTCTTGAACTGAGACAGTAATAAAAATATCTGTGCTTACATCCAGGTTAATCTACACGAGTAAAAGAGAAATAATTATCTTACCTGGTGAAGATGGGAAAGCAAAGGCTATTTAGGTTAGACACAGGAAGTACTTAAAGAGTAAGAAGACTTAAAGTCACTAGAACAACAGAAAGAAGCTCCAAGTTTGTTTGCTAATCTGGAGTTTCTAAAAGGAAGAGTTAACAGCTTTCTGGCTGATAGGCTCTGCAAGCAATCCTGCTCAGAAAGGGGCGGGTGAAAGAGGCACCATTTGGATCCTTTTTTATCCTGTGATTTCTTTTTGGACCCAGCAAACAAAGGACCCCCAATTTACTAATGTACCCAAATGATTTACCAGCTGTGTCTTCCCCTAGGAGGTAAACAGGCAATAAAATAAGTGAAATTCCTATTCTTTATTACTTGACCCTCATAAATCATCATTCACTCTGGGTGAGCACTTATCTCTAAGGCATCACGCAGTATTTAAAATGCTATCTTCCTTATTATGAATGAAATAGAAGTAAGGAATGAAACTCTCAGTGATGATATATCTTCATACAAGGACAGTTCTGAAAGCAGTAACTTAAATTTCAGAAAAATGAGAGATCCTCTGTGTGTTTATATGTGTATTGTGTATGAGTGTGAGAGTGTGTGCGTGAGTGTGCGTGAGTGTGTGTGTGTGTGTGTGTGTGTGTGTGTATAGTGAGGATTCTTAGGGGCTTCTCAGTTTCCTCCATTTCTGTTCCAAACCTTTCCTAGGATGAGACTGACTTTTGGAGCTTTAGGTCCTCACAGAACAATGCATAGATAAAATCATTTGGGATATTACTTTCCATATTTGGTTACTTATAAAGTCTACCTGGAACTAAAAGCTTATCAAGTGAGAATAGGGGGCTTTTGTGTGGTGCTGGTGAGCAGGCGGGTGCTATCCTGTCACCATGACAACAAGCATTTGCATTACAGCAGGCTCCTCAGACCACATTACAGTCACGTGTCCCAGAGGGGCCCCTTTGAAGCCCTTGTAATCTTTTCCCTAAGCGTGATTGTTAACATCTTCTGAACATAATCATTAACCATGTTCTGTAACAGATAATTACCTACTGTAGTTAGCATTTTCTATCCCTGAGTGCTCTGTGGGATTCACAGAGTGCAAGACCCACTCTACTGTTATTTTACCTAACCAAGTAAAATAGAGCCATTTGGCTTCTTGAAATTTGGGAAGGTTTGCATTTCACACAAAAACATTATGCTGACCTGGACATCATGTGTATGTCACATACCCCAGGGTCTTCTTCATCCCAGTCTTTGAGTCCCCCTTACAGGCAACCTCCAAAATGCCACAGGCCGCCTTCTGTCTGTGTCTGCCCTTTTTCCCTTAATGTCTGCTCACTTATGGAACTTCTAGTGCCAATTTGTTTTTATTTCAGATTTATTCCATTCACTTGCCAGGATATATATTGGGATTTTTTCCTGTTTATGGAAGTTTTCGCTATACATTTCTCTTTATACCCAACATTATTCCTTAAGACTCCCAAGGCTTGTGTCATGACCCAGGGAAGTCCTATTTCTCTCCTGGCCCTTGTTTGTCCAGGAAAGTCTCTCTTGTACAGGAGAAAGCCTCATCATCCAGGTTTCCTAACTCTGTTTCATCTTTGGAGGAATGTTCAAAATTTCAGGGGAGCTAGATATCTAATCTAGGATGCTAGAAAGAGAGCATGTGAGAGAAAAAGAAAAGAAAAAAGAAAACTCCAAACCCTAAGCCATGAGATTGATCTTAACTAACATCTTTTCAAGGCTTTGATGAAAGCATTGCACAATTTTACTCTGTTGCTTTACAACTATGGTGCAGAATCATGATGATGATAAAGAGTGCTCAGGTGTTTTAAATAGTACCTTGCTGGTCACCTGGATTCTAAAGGTGAAGCATTAACCTTTAGTAACCTGGGCTGACTCTTGTGGCATAGGGTGAGACATGAAGAAGCATATGAATCATGCATGTTTACTTCCTGCCCTGGTGATTTGTCTTTGCTGATAAAATATAGGTGCCATATCTTCTGAACTCCCATGGCAAAGCCATCATACTGTGTGGGTGGTGGAATCAATATCTTCAAAGTCATGTGACTGAATGGGGTAGTCAAAACTTTGAAAGGGAAAAAGACCCAGAAGAGGCTGCAAAAGGTCAGTCCTGACCAGTGAGGAGGTGTGGTGTTTTAGGGAGGGGCCCTCTCATGCTGAAAACGTATATATATTATGTGTACATATATATAATGTATCTGTGTGTGTGTATGCATGTGTTTATACTATATATATATATATATATATTTTTTTTTTTTTTAATGAGCCACTCAGGTCTTTAAAATAGCAGCTAGCTAGACCACCTCTATCTCTTCAATTTGCTTTTGGCTCCAGGTGCCTTGATTCCTACAACATCACAGCTCTCCTTTCTCTACTATTCTCCTCAAAGACCTAGAAAATGGGGCCAATCCCCTATTTGTAATACACTCCAGGCGAAGCTTCTGTCGTAATGAGCTCCCTTGTGATGCAGAAACCAATAAACCTCTGGCATGAAGGCCTATTAGTGAACCAACTTACACTTTTCTCTCAGTTGAGTATTGTTTTATTTAATATGCTCATACCTTTCTAATGGTAGGCATAAAATTATCATGTGTGTGAAAAACATATTTGGCTCTGATTGTGTGTGTGTGTGTGTGTGTGTGTGTGTAAGCTTCTCGAACACGACTGTTAAGTAAAGGTTCTTCTGGGATGAGGCATTGAGATTGGGGTCACTGAAACTCCATCCAGTCATGTTTCTGAAGGCCTAATGCAGAGGAAGTTCTTAACATACAGAATATAATTACCCAAAATGGAAGGTGGCCAAGGTGCTGGAGTTAAGATTTCTTGTTCTTACACACAGTGGGATAGTTGAAGAACCTTCTTGTCATAACCAGTTGGACATAGTTTCCAGAAATGAATGTGCTAGGGCAGGAAGATAGCAGCTGGTTGTTTGGCCAGTTCATTGTTTTGCATTAATTTGACCTTTTTTTTTTTTTTTTGGTCAGAACCCAGGTGGTGATGAACTCATTTAGATTCTCTCGGGCTGCCACATGTCAGTTCAGAAATATCCCAATGCAATGCAGCATTAGTTATGTGCTGTGGGATCTGGGCCAACCAATTGGATCCATTGAATGTGGATAAGCTTTATTCATTGGCAAAATTAATAAACAGTCACTGTGACTTGAGCCAGTCATAACAGTTGAGTGCCTCTGGGATGAACTGGTCTAGTCCCTGATTGGTTTCAGCCACACAATAGCTCTGTTATGTGTACCAATCAGTGTGTTGGGGTCCGCAGGGGCACTGTCACAGCTCTGCACTGATACCCATTGGATAAACTGATTAAATCTGCAATAATCACAGGGCCCAGTGCAAGTGCAGTCAGTGCCCTTGAATATTGCCAGGGGGATCAAGTGCTTTGTTTTGGAAACATAAATGCATTTTATTGTTGCTGAAAGTGATTACTTGGTGACAGTGTTCTAGTACATCACTATTATCTTTTAATTAATGAGGACTGAGGGATAAATTCTGACCACAACGTCGTGTACATGCTATTCAGATACGGGAGCAGGTAGAAGGAAAGATGGAGTAATACACAAAAGTTTTTCAGTGGCCTGTAAGACTCGACATTCTTGACTTCTGTCTGTCTGATAATTCCTTACCCCTGTCCCTGTATGTGCTACACTCTCCTGGTGCACATTGCTTCCAGCCTGAGGATTTTGCACTTGATCCCTCTGCCTGGAATGCTTTGCCCCCCAGATTTTGCATGACTGGCTCTGTTGTCATTGTCATTCACATCTTCTCCACAGGGAGCTCTCTGATCAGCACATAGTGAGGCCCCACTCCTTCACTCCTTATTATATACTCCTGTTTTATTTTCTTCATAGCACTTATTGCTATCTGAAATGCTTGTTGAATAGGTTATTTTGTAAGGTGGCTCCACTGAGTTCACTACTGTATCCCAGCCTGTTAGCACTGAGTCTGGCACACATTAGGTACTTAAACTGTTGAGTGAATGAATTTCTCTGTGTCTTGTCATGAGTTTTGAGTAAGTCAGTGGACATATGGCTCAGAGGAAAGAGCACTTTGCCAGAGGGCATTAATGCTTTTACTCTAGACTCAGCCTCTAAACTATATATAGCATGGCTTTGGGCAAGTCAGTCCACCTTTGGGGACCAACTGACTATGTTGGAGCTCTTTAGCTCTAAGACAGTGTTTCCAAATGCTTTTTTAGTTTTTGGTTGAGAGGGGGACAAATTGGGTAATGAGTATTTCCTGTTTTAGTCACTGAAGTCTTAACCTCAAAGGGGAGGGCCCTAAAAGATTATTCTAGAATGAGATGGTAATGGGTACCTATTAGGGTACCAGAATGTAACACATTTAATAGCTTCCACACTATTTAACAGATACCCAGTCAAGATGCCCATATGAGAATCTGGTTTTCTCTCTTTGGTGACCTGTGGCCTAATGAGTATTTACAGGCCAGTAAAATTAGACTATCAGTGAATGTAAAAATTCACACACACCATAGAGGAGTTTCTGCTAGATCCCCCAGTGTCCACTTCCTCTCAAAGAGCTTGTAGAGGGAGCTTGGGAAAGCTGCAGGGCGAACCAGAGCTGTGAGAAGAAGGCAAAAGGGGCCCAGTGCTCCTCTCCCCAGGGGGATGAGCAAAAGCCTGCTCTCTAATCCTGTGCTGGTGACAGCCTTCACCCCTTATTCTTATCAGACATCTTCACATTCAGGACACCTAGAAAGCAGATTCATGAGGTTGGATGGCCATGTTGTGTTCCCAGCTTTAAAAAGAACTGCACCAGGGGCGCCTGGGTGGCTTAGTCGGTTAAGCGTCCGACTTTCGCTTAGGTCATGATCTCGCGGTTCGTGGGTTCGAGCCCCGCGTCGGGCTCTGTGCTGACTGCCAGCTCAGAGCCTGGAGCCTCTTTCAGTCTGTGTCTCCCTCTCTCTCTGACCCTCCCCTGCTCACGCTGTCTCTCTCTCTGTCTCTCTCCTAGAAATAAATAAAACATTAAAAAAAAAAATAAAAGAAATGCTTTAAAAAATAAATAAATAAAAAGAACTGCACCTTAATAAGTAGTAAAAGGGCCCAGGCAATTTGAAAAGAAGCACAATACAAATGGCAGAGTACTGGTGTGACAATGGAGATAATAGTCCCAGGGCTGGAGACCAAATGTGATCTTTCGAAAGAAACACAAAATGAGGCTGTTAAACCAAAAACAAGAACAGGAAAAATGAGCCCCACATAAATTCTTCAGAGGAAGTAAGATGTGAAATACAATCGAAGTTTTGGAGCAGTAGTTTTGTTTCTGATGGAATTTTTCTGATAACGTGTTTCTTATGTGGCAACTCCCCAACTGCCCCACCCCATACACTAAAGGGATATGTTTTGTTTTTCTCCTGAAAAAGAACACATGAATAAAGGTAAACTTTTAGAGGTGCTTTCTATTCCAAGAAAACTCTTTGCTGCCAGTGGAGAATTTTCATGGGCGCTACATAAAAAATACAATTATTTTATTCCAATCAGGTGATGTTCCTCAAGAAATCATTTTATTCGAGGGAAAACACAATACTTAAAAAGCATTTTGGTTTTGGGGCCAAAACCTGGGTGGCTCAGTCGGTTAAGTGACAGACTCTTGGTTTCAGCTCATGTCTTGATCTATTGGTTTGTGAGATCAAGCCCCACGTTGGGCTCTATGCTGACAGTGTGGAGCCTGCCTGGGATTCTCTCTCTCTTCCTCTCTTTCTGATCCTCTCTCACTTGTGCTTTCTGTTTCAAAATAGATAAGTAAACATGTAAGAAAAAAATGTTAAAAGATATTTTGGTTTTTAAAAATTGATCCCTTCAACACCTCAGCTATTATTGGGAAGAGGCAGAATTTGACATTGGTCCCTGTCCAAATAGGGCTTACATTCTAATGGTAGGAGGTAGACAGCAACCAAACAAATGATGAGCACTCTGAAGGAAAATGAAGCAGGTGAGAGGGTAGAAAGGAAAGAAATTATTTTTTAAAAAAAATATTTATTTTTGGGAGAGCACAAGTTGGGGAAGGGCAGAGAGAGGGGGACAGGATCTGAAGTGGTCTCTGTGGTGACAAATGTGGGGCTCGAACACATGAACCATGAGTTCATGACCTGAGCCATAGTTGGACCCTCAACCAACTGAGCCATCCAGGTGCCCCAGAAATTACCTTTTTTAATGAACTGGTTGGGAGCCTCTTCTTAGAGGGTGGTAGTTGAACAGATCTAAATGAAGTGAGGGAGAAAGCCACATAAATATTTGGGAGAACATTCTAGGCTTCAGGCAACCAGACCAGCATGATTGGAACAGAAAGAGTGGTGGGGAGAATGAGGCTGCGACATGAAGCTCTGATGAGGACATCACACTTTACTTTCACGTTGACTGCTTTGGAGGACTTTGAGCAGAGAAGTAACAGGGTCTGACCTAAGTTTTCAAATAATTCCTTTGAGTACTGTGTGGAAAATAAAGTGTACTAAGAGTGGAATCAGGGACGCTATTTAAGAAGGTATTTTATTGTAGCACCTGGGTGGCTCAGTTGGTTAAGTGTCCAACTTCGGCTCAGGTTATGATCTTGCTGTTCATGAGTTTGAGCCCACGTTTGCGAGTTTGAGCCCCATGTCGGGCTCCTACTGTCGGTGTGGAGCCTGCTTCACATCTTCTGTTTTCCTCTCTCTCTGCCCTTCTCCTGCTCATGCTCCCTCTTTCTCTCTCTCTGAAAAATAAACAAACATTAAAAGAAAAAAAAAGGAAGGTATTATATTTGTTCAGGCAAGATAGTGGTTTGGACTAGGATATTAGAGGTTAGTTATATTTAAAATACAGGTAATAGGGTTTATTTTTGTAATGTTTGTTTATTTTGAGGGGGGTGCTTCTAGAGAGGAAGACAGAGAATCCCATGCAAGTCTCCAAATGGCCAGTGCAGAACCCAACATGGGGCTCAAACTCATGAACCAGGAGATCATGACCTGAACTGAAATCAGTATTCAGACACTTAACCAACTGAGCCACCAGTGAACACTGGAAACAGGGTTTATTGATGGATTATCTGTGTGGGGTGAGGGAAAGACAGGAGCTGATAATGAGTCCAAAATCATTAGGAACTGAAGGAATGGAGAAAAAGTTTTGCTTTTCCAATGCAGTAGAAAAATGAAGTCAATGGGAAAATAGGGCTGGGTACCTAAATTAGTTGTGGTGTGGAGTGTGGCCAGGAAAGGTTTACTGCTTTCCCTTTACATGCTAGTTCATTGCTTTGTTAGCTTTGGCCAAGCCTCTCTTTCTGACATTGTGAGGTTTTTTTTGTTTTGTTTTGTTTTGTTTTTGTTTTTTGGCAGGGGTGGAGTGGGGTAGAATTTAGTATTTTTTTAAAAATTGAAATATAACTGACATATAACGTGTAATTTTAAGGTGTACCAGGTGTTGATTTGATACATTTATATATTGCAATATGATTACCACCATAGGATTAGCTAACACCTCTATCACATCACATAATTATCACTTTTTTTTGTAGTGAGAACAATTAAGATCTAATCTCTTAGTAATTTAGAAGTTTATGATACAGTATGGTTGGCTATAGTCACTATACTGTGCATTAAGTCTCCAGAACTTATTTAACTGTTAGTTGTAAGTTTGTACCCTTAAAACATCTCCCCTGAAAATTACTATTTGACTCTCTGTTTCTACAAGTTCACTTGTTTTTTGTTTGTTTGTTTGTTGCTTTGTTTTTTGTTTTAGATTCCACATAGAGGTGATATCATATAGTATTTGCCTTTCTCTGACTTATTTCACTTAGTATAATGTCCTAAAGTTCCATCCATGGTGTTGCAAATGTCAGGATGTTACTCTTCATGACCTAATAATATTCCATTGTTTGTGTATATATACCACACATTTAACCATTAATTGATTGGTGCATACTTGTTTCCATATCTTGCTTTTGTGAATAATATTGCAATGAAAATTGGAATGCAGATACCTTTTTATATTGTTTTCATTTCCTTTGGATATGTACACAGATCATATGTTTCAGTTTTTGAGGAACTTCCATACTGTTTCCCATAGTGGCTACACCACTTTACATTCCCACTAACAGTACATAAGTATTCCTTTTTCTCTACATTGTTGCCAGTGATTATTATCTCTCATCTGCTTGATGAGAATCATTGTAACAGGTGTGAGGTGATATCTCCTTGTGGTTTTGATTTGCATTTTCCTGATGATGAGTGATGTTGAACATCTTTTCATGTACCCGTTGTTCATTTGGTTGTATTCTTCTTTGTGTGTGTGTGTGTGTGTGTGTGTGTGTGTGTGTCTTCTTTTGAAAAATTGTCTATTCAGTTCTTCTGCCTATTTTTAAAATCAGATTTTGTTGTTACTTAGTTGTATGAGCTTTTTATATATTTTGGCTATTAGCCTCTTATCTGATACATGGTTTGTAAATATTTTCTCTCATTCCATAGGCTACCTTTTCATTTCGTTAATTGTTGAGTTTGCTATGCAGAAACTTTTTGGTGTGATTTTGTCCTACTTGTTGAGTTTTGCTTCTGTTGCTTGTGCTTTTTGTGTCATATTAAAAAAAAATCATTGCCAATACCAATGGCAAAGAGCTTTTCCTGTATGTTTTCTTCAAGGAATTTATAGTATCAGGTCTTATGTTTAGTCAGGTCTTATATTTAAGTATTTAATTTATTTTGAGTTAATTTTTATGTGAGTGTGGTAAGACAGGGATTTTTTCTGTTTTTTGTTTTTGTTCTCTTCTAGGAATCATATTGATTCCTAGATCATCCAAGATCGTCTTGATCTTGGCCTATGGATCTTAAGACTAGATCCATGCCTTACTACCAAGCTGAACATCTGAGGGTAGAGATCCCTGGTCTTCAGGACTAGGCTCTGGACCTTTGCTTTGACCAGAAGAATTCATAGCTGAGATCTAGCTTTCAGGGGTAAAGTAACTCACCAGGGAAGGCACCTTGTCCTCTCACTGGCACTGTAGGACAACATAATGAGGGGTGTCCTAGCCACTCTGAGCACACTTAGCCATCTGTGGTTCAAGCTATTCAAGATTCACCAGTGGAGCCAGGATTAGAGTCAGTTTTTCCTAGTGCATATGGTGGAGTTAGATACTTGAATGATAAACTTTCTAAGAGGTAGGAGAAATATATACTGAATGGCCCAAAAAGAAAATGTCTGCTACCTAAGGGAAGAGAAACAGCATGCTCAGGCAACAAGTGGAGGAAAAAAGCACTTTGGGAGCGCCTGAGTGGCTCAGTCAGTTAACGTCTGACTTTGGCTCAGGGCATGATCTCGCGGTTTGTGAGTTCGAGCCCCATGTCAGGCTCTGTGCTGACAGCTCAGAGCCTGGAGGCTGCTTTGGATTCTATGTCTCCCTCCGTCTCTGCCCCTCCCCTATTCATGCTCTGTCTGTCTGTTTTTCTCTCAAAAATAAATAAACATTAAAAAACAAATTTAAAATTAAAAAATGCACTTTAGGGTATCTGTAGTCCATGGGTGAACATGATGTAACAATCTATTTTGAGCTCACTTACAGTTAGATACCTCCAAGGATACACACTTAGGTTGAAGCATACCTTGCCTTCAGGTGTTAATGGGAAAATGGTAATGTATGTGTAAGTCAGAGCCTCTTGTGCTTAAGGGACAGAAGCTTCTCAGAAATTGTACGTTGACCTGTTTTCAGTCATCTTAGAAACAAGCCATTCCTCTCTGTAATTGATGGCAATATTAGCCATGCTTCTGGTTTAAAGAGATCAGAGATCAGAGATGGGAAATGGACCGGTTTCATCAAATGTGCATCATAGGTCATGCTATGTTAGAGCTGAAAAGGATTTCAGAGGCTGTTCAGTCCAATCCTTTAATTAGATGATAGAGAGGAAAAGGCTTAAGTAGAGTTCTAGATATAAAATTACATATACATTCAAAGACTTATTTAACCACTCCATGCAGACTGTGTGACTGCCCTCTTAATTTGCTATTTCTGCTGAGTCCATGTCCAAATGAAGGGAAATTAGGCTCTTTTGGTATATACATCCTTTGTCTTTTCTTGTTGGTCATCCATTAATTAGAAAAATTTTCTCTGAGTACCTATTATATGTCTGGAACTGTTCTTAGTTGAGAATATACTAATTAACAAGACAGACATATAGAGGGAAGAGACAGAAAAAAAAACCTCAATAGTCAAGTGCATTATTTAGATTGTGATATTATAAAGAAAACAAAAGGACGCTATAAACTAGTGAAAAACAGGGGGCTACTTTAGCTAAGAAGATCAAGGATGAATTCTCAGAAGAAGGGAATAATTCAAAAACTTTAACTCAGGGTAATCTGAGAAAATTCCAGCAGGCCTCGTTCACCTCTAGCCACTAAGGATAGTTCAGGTCTGGACATTTGAGGTGATCCTATAGCTGTTGTCTGACTACCCTCAGGTTAAAGATTCCCTAAGCTGCTGGGAGCTATCCAGATCTACATAGCCCAGTTTATGGAGGCTGTAATACAGAAGGGCATAAGAACCAGCTGGCTATTTTGGGGGATGTGTGTACAGATGCCAGGTTGTGTCTTATATTGCTGTAGGGTCACCATTCACATCGACTGAATTGAACACAACTGTACATGGTGGCTTTGATCGAGACAAAGATTTAACGTGGTTTCCCCTTTCAATTTATTGTATGAAATAGTCTGGAATTTAGTCAGTGGATTTGGTTTAATCTACTCTCTGCTTCTCTTGATAAACTCAATGGTGGTGGCCTGGACAATCAAGTTTTGTGAATTTTAGCCCTATGTGTTTCCAAACAGAGTCATCACTGCAGAACATGGAGTCCAAAAGCCTTGAGGGGCTCTTAACTAGTTTTTTGTCCCAGGAAAGAATTCCAGAAACTTGCTACTGTTGACAAAACTTCCAAATATAATGAATAACTTGGAAAGCTCAGGTATCATAGCACTACCCTCCTGCCCCCAACATAGTGATAATATATATTTATTCACATGCCTTTTTCCCTGCCTCTCTTATATCCACATTTAAGCTTCATGAGAACAGAATCATTGATTCCTTCATGCTTCCCAGAGCCCCTAGGACAGCACTGCTTTATGTGTAGTTGGTGTCCACTAACTGTTTATTCCATGAATTAACCTGGAGCTTCACAGAGCTTCTGTGATCATGAGTCAGAGCTTTTTCATCTAGGTCCTCCCAGAAAGATTTGGCTTCTAGTCCTGCAGCAGAATAATTCTATTTTTGGGAGCTGGGAACCATCTGGAGACTCTCAGCTGGGGAACATGGAAAATCCAGTATCAGAGTTAAGATAGGTGAGGGGACAGGATGCCCTCAGAACTCACATCTCAGTGAGATTCCCAAACCCTTTGCCTGAGTAGGAGTGCTAGACAGGGATCGGGGCTCCTTGGGACCCCTCTTCCCCTCAGTGGGGAGAGGACTGCACCAGCATCATCCATCCAGTATGTCCAGGATTCTATCTCAGGATTTGTATTTATAATTCTTTTTTTTTTTTTAATGTTTTATTTATTTCAGAGAGAGAGAGAGACAGTGTGAGCAGGGGAGGGTCAGAGAGAGGGAGTCACGGACTGAAATAGGCTCCAGGCTCTGAGCTGGCAGTCAGCACAGAGCCCGACGTGGGGCTCAAACCCACGAACCGCGAGATCATGACCTAAGCGAAAGTCGGACGCTTAACCGACTAAGCCACCCAGGCGCCCCTCAGGATTTGTATTTAAAGGGAACCTTATTTTCTCTTCCTTTTTAAAAAAAACTTATTTAAATGTTTTATTTCTGAGAGAGAGAACGTGAGCAGGGGAGGGTCAGAGAGAGAGGGAGACACAGAATCTGAAGCAGGCTCCAGGCTCTGAGCTGTCAGCACAGAGCCCAATGCTGCGCTCAAACCCATGAACCGTGAGATCATGCCCTGAGCCTAAGTCGGACGCTTAACCGACTGAGCCACCCAGGTGCTCCTCTCTTTCTTTTTATTTTTAGCCTTTGAGTCAAAAATAAAACCTATTTTATTATAAACAAGAATGTCCTTAATGACCTTTCCCAAGTGGAAGGCAAGGTGCCCATAGCCCATAATTTGAATTTAAATCAATTCCTTTCCTAGCTTGAAAAACAGACAGAAATAACTTCCCAGAAAGGTGAACTTGGGGGACTCCAAAGCATTCTCAGGGTACTTTCAGTGCTCTGTAGTTGAGCTTTTACAAAGGTAAACAGGATTTACCTTGCTGGTTTCTGAGAAGTTTGTGGAGGGATGTGTACCAGGCTTCAACAAAACACCGTTGTGAGGCCAAGTGCCAAGTTCTTTGCGTGAAGGGCAAATCCATGCTGGTGTAGAGTTGCGGCCACATATGGTGCTGATGCCTGCTGTTTGGAAAGAATTGCAGTGCAATTAAAAGACTTTCTGAGACTTGGCAATATTGTTAATTCCTTTGCCATTTTATATGAGCAGGAGGATTAATTAGTGTTGGCTTTACAGAGTTATATCTAAATGCATATGTTTTGGGTTAGATATTTCTTTTTACTAAATTAGTCAAACTTGTTCCCAATTGTGAAGGCTGCCTCTTGGGATTCATTCGTGCCTGTCTGAATGCTTCTTGTTTGCTGGGGTGTGTTATCCAGGGCTGACACCAGAACCTTACTCTGTCCTTACCTTGCAGTATTACTTTTGAAGAAGAAATCAGAAGGCAAGAATACAGGGGTTGACTTGGCCACAGAATACCTCTTGTTTTTGTCCATTTCTGCAAATGACTTTTTATTTTATTTTATTTATTTATTTTTTTAAAATATTTTTTAAATTATTTATTTCTAGGAGAGAGAGAGAGAGACAGCGTGAGCAGGGCAGGGTCAGAGAGAGAGGGAGACACAGACTCTGAAACAGGCTCCAGGCTCTGGGCTGGCAGTCAGCACAGAGCCCGACGCGGGGCTCGAACCCACGAACCGCGAGATCATGACCTAAGGGAAATTCGGACGCTTAACTGACTAAGCCACCCAGGCGCCCCTGCAAATGACTTTTTAAAACAGTCTAGTTTTCCCAGTTGCATTTCCTTGATATTTCTTTGTTTTCTCACTTTTACAGGAGAGAGAAAAAGAGACAAAACTCCCTGCAGCAGGGGCATCTTTTAATGAAGCTTAGAATAGCCCTCCAGAGCTACTTATTCAGGCCTCCTCAGTGTTCACATCTGAGCCCACAAGGTTCCCAGTTCTTCTGTCAATTAAGCCATAATTAGTAGAATACTTTTTCATGGACGCTTTGGTGACCTTGGAAATATAGGGTATTCTAGAAATAGATACATTCATGATTCTCTTTCTCATTGCTGATGGTAATAAGGGTAGTTTTCTTCCTGGCACTGGGCCTAACACATGGGGGTGTGCAGTAAATGTTGAATGAATAAATGTTTGGCTTGGTGCTTGGGACATTGTCTGGGAGTTGTGGCTGTCAACTTAGCGTGCATGAGGCTCACCAAGACAGCTTATTAACAGAGTCATTCCAAGCTCCTGCCTCAAGTTAGGATCTGGTAGGTCAGAGGAAGGTTGTAAAAGTCAATATTTTTAACAAATATCCAGGTGAATTTGGAGGCAGCTTGCCTGTGGACCTCACACATTGCAGAAGAAACTGCTTGGGGGGATATAGCGTTTCAGAGCTTTAGAGGAAAAGTGTCTTCAGACCAGCTTAGGCTCCTTCTCGTTTCCATCCATTCCCATGGCCTCCTCTAGAGGTCCTCGTGGTGACAACTCCCTTTCTCCCAAGATGTTGCTCAGGCCATGTGTCCAGGTGCCATTGCCTGGTCTTCCACTTCCTGACCATTGCAGAGTCCACTTTGCTACAGATCAGAGTCTTTTCTTTTTAGTGTTTATTTATTTGTTTATTTTGAGAGAGAGAGAGAGAGAGACAGACAGACAGAGAGAGAGACAGAGAGAGAATGAACAAGTGAGGAAGAGGTAGAGAGAGATGGAGACAGAGAATCCCAAGCAGGCTCTGCACTGTCAGCCCAGAGCCCAGCGTGGGGCTCCAACTCACAAACCACAAGATCATGACCTGAGCTGAAACCAAAAGTCAGACGTTTAACCAGCTGAGCCACCCAGGTGCCCCTGCAGATTAGAGTCTTGCTGTTCCTCTGGAGCCACCTGAGAGCAGCATAATTGGATCACACCCCTTGGTCTTACTTTGGGATTGTACAAATTCACTGGTGGCTGGAGTGCCTTATGCTTCTTAGTTTGGTTGAGGTGACCTTTCAAGGCACTTGTGCTGAGTGTTTGTACAAGACATTGAATGATGTTAGTCATATGGGCTTAGGTGTATAAATGAGATGATGAATTTAAATTTCTTGACATAGCTCAGTCTATATAACACATGCTCTGTATATATTGTGGATATTTTTGCCTCTATGAATTGTAAACTCCTTTAGGGGCATTCCAGGGACACAAACTAGCCTGCATTAGTCTACAAATCACCAGTCAACTAGGCTAAGAGTGGCTGAAAACGAAGGAGAACTTTATTTTTATTTAATTTTTATTGTTTAAAATTTATTCATTTTTGAGAGACAGAGACAGTGTGAGCAGGGGAGGGGCAGAGAGAGAGAGGGAGACACAGAATCTGGAGCAGGCTACACAGGGCTGAAACTCATGAACTGTGAAATCATGACCTGAGCTGAAATTGGATGCTTAACCGACTGAGCTACCCAGGCATCCCAGGGAGAACTTATTCTTAACAAGGAGTTGATGACCTGCAGTTTCAGAGTTTATTCGGAAGATCAATCCTCTGGGTTGGTGATTTTTTCATTCTTTTGGCTTTTTTGTTGAGATCACAAGATGGTCATCACAACTCTGAGGTTTATTCCACATAACAGAGCTCCAAAAGGGAAGGAAAAGGTATTTTCTCCCCACCCCCTCTCCCCACCCCCTCTCTTCCCTTTGTCTGTCTGTCTCCTTTTCCTTGTTCTCTCTCACCTTTTTTCTTTCTCTCCCTCTTTCCCCATTCTTCCCTCCTCTCTTCCCTTTCTCCCTTTCTTTTTCTCCTTTCTCCCTCTCTCTGTCTTTTATCTAGGATAGAAATCCTTCTCAGAGCTTCCAAAAGATTTACCTTACCTCTCTTTGACTAGAACCAAATCATGTGCTCTCTTCAGGCTGATCATTAGCCAGTGCCTAGGGGATTACCATCTTGGTTTAGACCTATCATGGCCTCTTTCCCACGTCTAGAGGAGGACTCCCATTTCTGAGCCTGTAGCTGCATGAATGCTATCAAGACTCAACGTGCTAAGAAAGAAGAGAGGAATGACTGTCTGGTAGGCCCTTGTAATAACTTCCCAGAGCGGTTATGAATGGTATCACAAACTAGGAGGCTTAAATAATAGAAATTTATTGCCTTGCAATTCTAGAGGACAGGAGTCTGAGGTAAAGGTGTTGGTAAGGTCAGCGCCTTTTGAGATCTGTGAGAAAAGTCTGTTCCACATCTTTCTCATTGTTTCTGGGTTTGTTAGCAATCTTAGGCATTCCTCAGCTTGTAGGAGCATCATCTCAATTTCTGCTTTCATTTTCAAATGCTGTTTTTTCTGTGTGCATGTTTTTGTCCAATTTTCTCCTTTTTATAAGGACATTAGTCATAGTGGATTAGGAGCCCCTCTACTTTAATATGGCTGCATATTAATTAATTATATCAGTGATGATCCTGTTCCCAAATAAGGTCACTTTCTGGTACACTAAGGTTTAAGACTTCAACCTAAGAATTTTGGTGGTGGTGGGGACACAATTCAGTCTAATTCTTGAACCCTGTGAGGTCAAGTGGCTGGGCTGACTGGAACATGACAACCTTAGCTACTCTGCTTTCTTGTTTGCATTTAGCATTTAATTCAGTCCAAAGAGAACTTGTATCCTTTCAATGTTAGAGAATAAGAATAATAATTTAAGAAAAGCAAATGAGTAGAAAAGGGGACAAACTGGAAGCTTCAAAGAACATAAAAAAATTAAAAATCATCACCATCATTAACATCACCATCAATCCATCCATTTATGCATCTATCTCTTTCCTTGCTGTAATAGCAGTAGAAAGAAAACCACAGCCACTCAACCGGCAAATATTGGGAAAGCTCTCAGACAGAAATCTAAGCAGCAATAACACCGTATAGTTACTAAACTCCATACTCATGGGGATTGTTAAGTAACTCTAATCATTTATGAAATTTAGTCTACTGGAGTCATAAAATTGATTTTTCAAATTTGTATTCATTATTTAAACATCCCCCCCCAAATTTGGCTATGGAGAACACATAGAAAAGTCAGGTTACTCATTTTAGACATTTTGGGACTATGTTTATGTCAAATTTTATAAATATTTAAGATACCTTTTAGAGCTATAAATGTTATATAACATTCTTAAAGTAACTGAATCCACTTAGTTTGACTTTTTCATTTAAAAAAAATTTTTTTTTAATGTTTATCATCCATATTTGAGAGAGAGACAGAGAGCATGAGCAGGGGAGGGACAGAGAGAGACAGAGAATCCAAAGCAGGCTCCAGTCTCTGAGCTGTCAGCAGAGAGCTTGATGCAGGGCTTGAACTCACAAACCATGAGATGGTGAGCTGAGCTGAAGTCAGATGCTTAACTGACTGAGCCATCCAGGTACCCCTCCAACTTTTTCTTTCAATGGAAAGTACACTTCCCAGAAGATGAGCATGACATTTTCTACCTAAAATCTGTAAAAGAACATCATTAAAAGGTATCAAAGATCATAAAGCACCCTGAGATAGAATTATTTTGAAGTTATTATAATAATTTTTTGGTCAACATGGCTGTTCTGTAGTGCTTTCTGATGGGTGCACATGGACTGTGGGAAGAAGACACGTGGCTCATGTCTAACCCAATAAGAGAAGACATGTGGTGGGTCAGAGGAGGCTGGCTCCACTGAGCTGTGTGCTTTTATATACTGGGAGAGGCCCAATTCATGCAGGGCTCTGCCCACCACATCATGAATTTGAGCTTCATCTGAAGCCATGGGACTGCACTCCAGCCAATGCAGTCTTTCTCTCTCCTCAGTGATGTTATGCAGATGAGGTCTCTATTTAGCCATACTGTCCTAGGTGACTGACAAGGCTACCCTTCTTTGTCTGGATCACCAAGAAGGGATCTGGACCTCAGCAAAAATATGTTTTCTCAAGCCCTTCCCCAGTGAGCATAGACTTGCTAAAAATCTTTTCATGGGCTTTTGCCAGGTCCTCTTCTGAACTATAGAGTCCGGAAAATTTGTCCTGAGCTCCCCTCTTCCCAGAAGTACACTCTCTGATGCATTTAAGGGGCAACAGTTGCTTTACCTGCTTCTGCTCTCACTACCCCTCTCTCTACCCACCATACGAGCATGGAGAGCATCCATTTGAGTGATGCCATGACTTTGTTAAAAATTAAGGTGAAACCCACTTTAAAGTGAACAATTCAGTGGCATTTATACATTTTCACTGTTGTACAACCATTACTTCTGTCGAGTTCCAAAACATTTTCATCACCTGAACAGAACCCCTTACCTTACATCCAGCAGTTACTCCTCATTCTCCCTTCTGCCCCTACCTCCCAGCCCCTGGCAGTCACTAATCTGGTTTCTGTGTCTGTGGATTTACCTAGTCTGGATATCTCATAAAAGGAATCATGTAATATGCAGCCTTTTGTGTTTGGATTCTTATACTTAGTATAATTTTTTTCAAGCTTCATTCATATTGTAGTGTGTATCATCACTCCACTCCTCTTTTTGATTAATCAATTAATTTATTTTTAAGTGTTTATTCATTTTTTTGAAAGAGAGAGTGTACACACAGGGGAGGGGCAGAGAAGAGAGGGAGAGTGAGAATCCCATGCAGGCTCTGCCCTGGCAGAACCATGAAATCATGACTTGAACTGAAATCAAGAGTTGGGTGCTTAACCAACTAAGCCACCCAGGTGCCCCCTCCCTATCTTTCTTAAAGGTCCTTCTGACTCCCTCAATCACCTGATTGGGCCTAACAGCCCTTGCCACCTGTTCTTCATATCAGTAGCACTTGTACATCCACCAAATGAGTTGGTCTCAACTTCCTTCCACAGTGATTCAACATCTCTCTTAGAGGTTGCCTTTCCTGTCCTGTAAGCCTGCCCTAGACTTATTTTCATTGCTCTTAGATTTCTCCAAAGACTTGGAGCTTCCTATATTCTAGGCATAGAACTAGAATTTGGTGGTTACGATATAAGCCCAGCAAAGTGGCTAGCTCTTTTTAGCTTTTAGGTTTCCTTCACGTGAAAGCAGAGCCCATGGGAATGTTAAACTGCCTTGTGGTTTTAAAAAATGCCAAGTGCTAAAAAGATTATGTGCAAAATGGAAGGCCTAGGTGAATGCGATTTTTAAAAATCTCAGCCTTTGGGCCCCCTGTGGCTAAGGGCAATAACAAACTGCCACCCTGCTGGGCTTTGAGTGAAGGGCCGTAACTCTCCTTGACCCTTCTGCTGACTCCACAAGCCATTTGAGACCTGTCTAAGTTTTATAATGTTACCAGGACTCCTACCGGTGTTATAACGCTCACATCTGCCTAGGAATTCTCCTCTGTCAGTTACATGGAGTGTGCTCCTATGAGGCTATCTCCTGGATGGCCAGTCCTCAGGGCCAACACGTGTTTTGGCTTACTCTCCATGTTGAGACAGTTTAGAATTGCCCAGAACTGACCCTACACATTTATAAAGCCTCAATATGCTGACATGATTAAGTGATAATTCTTTAAATGTGAGGAATGTTTTTCTACCATGAAGCCCAGAAGGGGCTTGATGAACGTATGGGAAAACCACTGGCAGCTGCATCACGTCTTTGGGGGCCTCTTGTTGCTCATGTCATTGATGACCCCTCTAGTTTGTTTGTAGTGTGACAAGAGTAAGGAGATGACATCATAAAGGGAAGGAGTTTAGCTCCATTATAGATGAAAGAAAAACTTCTCTTACCCCTGCCCACCTAAACAAGCCTAGTGAAAAACCTATAAAGCTTTCCTGTTACCGTGAGGCTTGGTCCACCTGTTTATTCAGGCTTTTCCTGAAGCTGGAATGACAACTGACATGGTTGGGTGTGATGTAAGGGCCTCGTAGGTGACGTGTGTGCCACTGTGTTTTAAGACAATGTCCCTTAGCTCAGACTCATGGAGAGGAAGGAATGTTTTCATTTCAGGGCTTTGTGCAGCTTTATGAGAAAAGGAAGTCAGGGAAATCCTCTGACTCCCAAACTGCACTGCAGGCCTAGAATGAAGGTGGCTCTGTTTCCTCCCCTCCCCCCCTCTTCCCTGCCCCATGCCCTGTACACCACCACCACCCCTACCCCGAATGGCCCCAATTTACTTATAAGCAAAACCCAGCAGAAATTTTTTCCCACCACCTCCCTCCACATCATCACTAGAGCACTTTCCGGAAAGAACGCGAAGGCCAGCTTCAAGAATTCCAGGGCAACATGCTTTACAGGGCCTTGTGACCTGTATTGGAAGAAATTTTGGGCCTTGTGCCCACAGGCCTATGGTAAAAAGGTTAACTATTATTGCAAATGGGGTGGGGGACCCGGTCAGTAAACAAGAATAAGTAAGATATGTGACAGCTTTTCATGACTTGACTAAATGGGAAGATCTCTACTGAGAAGTTGTGCACTCCCATGGAGCTCACCCTAGCTCCACAGTCCCAGCATGGGCCTCTCCTCCTGGGTCTCCTCTCCCCTCTCCCACCAGTTCCTGTCTTTCAGGGACCATTGGCCTAGTGTTGTCCAGCAAGCCCATACCCCCAAGGTCTATTCTGGGCAAAAGTAACCAGTAAGAAATGTTTCTTTGTGAAATGTGATCTGAGTTCCCTGAGGTCCTTATTAGGCTTGGCACAGGGAGACAAGGTTGGTGGGGAGGGTCCCAGTGCCTGGCAAGCCCCTCCCCGCCCACTCCCTCTGCTAGGCCATTATGCAAGCTAACTTACTCTATCCTCCCTGCCATCCTGTGAAGTATGAATTATTATCATCTTCTGTTCTAGATGAGGAGACACAGTCTCAGAGAAGTTAGATTTATTATTCATTTTGCTCCCTACTGTTCTTTGAAGGATTTGAGGTAGTTAACAAAAGCACTTGGAAGTCAAAAGGAAAACAGTAAAGACTTGATGCAGAGAGGTGGAATGAAGGCAATGCATGGAAGGGATAATAAGCCACCCAGAAATGCACACCACACTGGTAGAGTGGTTAGAGATAGCCAGGCCATAAATTTAGAAGCCAAGACAGAAGGAATAACAATTTATAGTTAGAAAAGTTAAACAACTTATATAGTAGGTAGAGGAGCTAGGATTTGAACCTAGGTTTATCTGATGCCAAAGATGACTCATGCATTTGTTCTTTTATGGGGGGGAATCCTGTGCTGTGGTCTTGAATGGTGGCTAAGACCCAAGTCTACAACAGGAAGCTAAGCAACCCATCCTGTGGATCTCAGCTGGATGCTCTAGCCAGGCTTCTCAAGGCAGGAGAGGGTCTGCCTCCACCCGCTGTCATCCCCTCAGCTCCTCCCCAGGTCCTATGGGAAGAGGATTGGGAAGGTGGTCTTCCCAGCACTCAGGCCATGCGTGTGATAAAGGGCTAGTATCTCACCATGAGGAAGGGGTGCTTCCATTCCTTCAGTGTGCAAAGATCGGGGACCCATGAACAGGGAAACTAGCTGCTGGAGGTTTGCTGATTTACGGAACCCACAGGTTTACCCTGTGCTGTCATCAAAGTTCAGAACGTTGAGGGACTTCTTGGAAAGGCCAACTGGGTCCCCTGAAGTTGAGCAAATGCGGATATTAAGACTGATTCTCACATGGGCCAAGACAGTTCTGAAAACAGAAGGCCCACTAAAGTTCTGGTGCCAGTGACACTGGGATTGTGGGGCAGAGTCCCTGGGAAGAGAAGGGAGCAGCTCCCATCCTGTCTTGTTCTCTGCAGCCCTTGGAGGGTAGTAAAAATATCCTTAAAGCTTTTCTTCTTCGTTCATTCTTAAAAGTTATCTGGATAGGTGAAAACAAAAGCTGCAAAACAAAAAACCTTAACTTAGAGACGTTAAGCAAGTTGTTGACATCCGCTGTGTCCTCACTGTTGCCATCTACAAAATGGACACAGGACTTGCCACCTCCTCCTCCCACCAAGAATTTGTGAAGCTTCACTGAGACCAGCACAGGCTGCGTCTCACAGGCCTGGCTCACGTGGGAGACACAGAATATGGTGTGGAGTCTGTTTCCTGTGACCTTTCTTTCATCATTTCTCTTGCCTCCTTTCTCTGAGTCTGTTCTGTCCTGAGGAATCCCCTGGACACCCTGTCCTGTGGATTATAGCCCTCTCTTTCTGGGCTGATGATTATAAGAGTCTTCAGGAGTGTTGTAAGCCCACTCAAGGCACTGCTCACCCAGTAGCCTAGTGTGGAAGTGGACTTCAGAAGTTTTAAAAGCTTCCTGGGTAATTCTGATTCATAGCCAGGTATGAGCGCTCCTGTGTCAGGCTATACTTGAAAATTTCTTTTCTTTTTTTGGTTAAGTTTATTTATTTTGAGAGAGAGCGAGAGAGAGAGAGAGAGAGAGCACAAGCAGGGGAGGGGCAGAGAGAGACGATCCCAAGCAGGCTGTGTGCCACCAGTGCAGAGCCCAGCGTGGGGCTTGAACCCATGAACCGTGAGATCATGACCTGAGTCGAAATCAAGAGTCAGATGCTTAACCTACTGAGCCACCTAGGTGAAAATTCTGATTGTTATTGCCTTCTGGATAGTTTGACCAGGGTGCCACCTACCCATTGTTTAAATATTACTTGTTTCTAACAAATGCATGAAGTTCCCATGAGGTTCTCACCTTTGCCTAAAAGGCCAAGTAACTTCAAAAGGTGGTTGCAGAGAGCCCTGATGGGCTGCTAACACTCCAGCACAGACTGGTTTATTAGATTAGCCCTCATCATCCTCACAGGTCCCTGAGGAATGGGACTGGCATTCCTTTTGATGAGCAATAGGGTGAGAATGGCTCCAAAGCTGGGAATCCTGTTTAGGAGACCAGACATGGCCCTGAGCAGCCAGAGGAGAACCAGCGAGAGGTGGTGTCTTGAGGAAGAAAAAGGGAATGGGGAAGAAAGACAGCCACGCCTCGCTTAATAAATATTTATATCATTAATTTTTTAAAACCTTTTTATTTCGATATAATTTCAGACTTAACAAAAGAAGGTGAAAAAATAGTACAAAGATTCCCTATACCCTTTACTCAGCATATTCAAATATTAACCTCTTAAAAACTCTAGTCAAATGATCAAAACCAGGATGTTCACATTGTTATGGTGCTATTATTACTACAGTTTAATTCTGTGGAATTAAATTCAAATGAAATCATTCAGATTTCTCTAACCATCCTACAGATGTCCTTTTTCTGGACTGGGATCTAATCCAGGGTCCCATTGATTTAGTTGCATTTCCTTAGCCTCCTTGAGCACAGAATAGTTCCTCAGTCTGTCTTTGTCTTTCGTGACTGCTTTTGAAGAGTGAAAAAAAAAAAAAAAAGAATTATTTTGTAGAATGTCCCACCTGTTTGGATTTGTCTGGTGCCTTTTCATGATTAAATTAAGGTTATTAATTTTGGTAAGAATATCCCAAAAGATGATATTTTTCCTTTAGGGTATTATAAGAGGTGGTGCAAGGTTTTTTTGTTTTGTTTCATTTGTTTGCTTTTGTATTTTTCCCCCAGAAAAGCATGTTAGAAGAAAAGATACCTATTTAGCAGCTAACCATCTATTTTTGTGATAACAAAGACGAGGTGAAGCTCCATCCTGAACTGGTACTTTATGGGACCCTTTTCTGCTGCCCTGCATCACCTCCTTACCAGCATCTCCTTCCAGATGCTTCCTTCCTCCAGCTTGTCCTCCTGGTGTGTGAGGCCTCCTCTTAGCGAGGCAAAATTCTTTGAGAAACATTCATACAATATCTTATGAAAATAGGTCCCAAAGTCATAAAAATGTAGCTAATACCTCTAGTTAAGCAAAGTTTTCTTTGGGAAGAAAATTGGATATAATAAAAAGAAATGAATGTGGTTAAAGAAACAGATATTTGTGCTTGTATGTGCACAAGATTTGCCAGTAAGGAAAAAATTAAACTGCAGAAAATATAATTGTTGGTTCAAAAATAGCTCGTGTTCCAGTGGCGGGGGGTGGGGAGTGTTGGAGAGAGATATTTCCAAGTACTATAGGTAGAGAGAGAGGAAGCTGAGTAGAATCACGAGTGAGAGCGATATTTTTTTTGCTTACCCTGTCCGGCAAGAGGTCATATAATTTTAGGATGACCTTTGCTAGAGTGACAATATCCAGAATGTGCTTGTGTGCTTGTGAACATTGATCTATTTTTGCCTTGCTTGGGTCCTTTTGGAATAAATTAAGAGCTTTAACAGAAGTAAAGTATTAAGAACATCAGGAATGAACTTTAGTTTATGTTATATATATATATTTATAACTATAAACTTTAGTTTATGTTATATATATATATATTTGTAACTATATACTTTAGTTTATGTTATATATATATATATTTTTGAGAGAGACAATCATGAAATTATGACCTGCGCCAAAATCAAGAGCTAGACACTTAATCGACTGAGCCACCCAGGTGCCCCAAGGATGAACTTCAGTTGACTACTTGTTTGTCCATTTGGTGCTGTTGGCCTGAATGGAGAAGAAAAGTACCCAGAAAATAGGCCTTTGTTTTTACACTTTAATGTCAATGACCTTGTTTTTAGAGAAGATCATATTTGTCTATTTAAGAGAATAAAATAAGAGAGAAAAAGATAAAATATACAGAAAAAAGGAGGTGAGAAATTTCTGGATCAAACACTTTGTAGCATTTGGCATCATTTAAGATCTCTTTTTTATCCATATACCCACTTAGAGGTATGTTATCCTATGAAGATGAGATACTGCCCATGCTGATTTATATCCTGTTCTTTTTTAGTCTCTTTTTATGCTTTAAATTATTAAATTCTTATGTAAAAAAAGATGCAAATGCTTCAGAATATGTGAGGCAGGATGTGGAAGTCTCCAGGGAACACCATTTTAATAGTTCAGTGTATGCTCTGTCTGATTTTCTCTATACTGTCTTGGAACCTAATGTTTTCACTTAATGTATCTTGGACTGAGTAACTTTCTAACTGATGTTAGTGGGGTCATGACCTTTTTGATATACAAAGTTTCTTTTCTTTGGATTATTGAGGTCAAAGATGTTCATTGATCACCTGTTTTGTAAGCATTTCTTTATTTTGCATCTTGTACAATATTTTGGAGGCATCTGTCTCCACTGATTACTCCAACCCTCTTTAAAATTCTCCTTTAAAAAAGTTTTTTTTAACATTTATTTATTTTTGAGAGACCAAGAACATGAGCAGGGGAGCAGTAGAGAGAGGGAGAGACACAGAAGCTGAAGCAGGCTAAAAGCCCTGAGCTGTCAGCACAAGCCCCACTCGGGGACTCGAACTCACGAACATGAGATCATGACCTGGGCTGAAGTCAGACACCTAACTGACTGAGCCACCCAGACGCCCCCAAAATTCTCCTGCTTTGACGTCATGACACTGCCATCCATCCTGTCACCGAACTAGCCAACTCCCTCCATTCTGCACACACTCTCTTTGAACTGAAAGATCCATCCCGTTTCCTGATCTCTCATCCAGTGTCCCACTCTGGCTTCTCAGTTTGCTTCTCCCTTTCTCTTTGCCCTCATTCTGGTTTAGTTCTTTCCTACCGTCTCTGAGGCTTCTAGAAGGATGACTGCGTACCTCCTCCAATTACAGCTCTTATAATGATCCCTAATGAGGAATCTGCTTATATTCATTTTGTAGGACTCTTGTAATAGAGTACCACAAACTGGATAGTTTAAAGCCACAAAAACTTACTTGTTATTAGTTCTGGGGGCCAGAAGTCTGAAATCAAGTATCAGCAGGCTTATATTTTCTTTGATGGCTCTAGGGAAGAAATCCTTCCTTGCCTCTTCTGGCTTTTGGTGCTTGCTGGCAGTCCTTGGTGTTTCTTGGTTTGTACCTGCAGGACTCCTCTGCCTTCACACGGTCTCCTCCTCTTTGTGTGTCTGTGTCCAAATTTCTCTCTTTGTAAGGACACCAGACATTGGAATAGAGCCCACCTTAACCCGGTATGACTTAACCTTAACTTGATAAATATATCTGCAAAGACTGTATTTCCAAATAAGGTCACATACCAGGGTACCAGGTGAACATGCACTGGGGAAGGACACTGTTCAGTCTGGTACACTGCTGTAGTTCCATATTGTCACTTCTCTTTTAGACATTTCTTTGTGGATGTACCACTGGGGTCTTTGACTTAACATGTCAAAAAATGAGGTCATCACCTTACCAGTCCTCTAAGGAGCTCTGGCAAGAAGTGGCTAAATAAATCCAATGTTATCAAGAAAAACTTGAAATTTAAATTTTACATGTAATTTTGAAGTAAATGCACATTGTGCTTTGAGGTTGTGTTTCTACCAGTATGAAGCTATCACACATTGTAAGACATTTGGATATTATAATCTCATCCTTTTTAGTTAATATTTTCCTGTACATTTCATTTTTTTTAAATTTTTTTTAATGTTTTATTTATTTCTAGGAGAGAGAGAGAGACAGCATGAGCAGGGGGAGGGTCAGAGAGAGAGGGAGTCACAGACTCTGAAACAGGCTCCAGGCTCTGAGCTGGCAGTCAGCACAGAGCCCGACGCAGGGCTCGAACCCACGAACTGCGAGATCATGACCTGAGCAAAAGTCGGACGCTTAACCGACTAAGCCACCCGGGCGCCCCTGTACATTTCATTTTATATGAGTATCAATGCATATATATGTGCAGTTATATATAATATATATTATATATATGGTATAATGCATTAATATAGCAGATCAGGTATATAATTTACAAGTAGTTAAATGCATATACCTGTGTTAGAGTGTGTGCTCAGAGATTTTTTTAATGAATGGAGTATATGATCAAGGGTTTGGGCAACACAGTTGGGTTCATTTTCCTTAGCAAGACCTTCAGTTACAGGCGCTATATTATTATTATTTTTTTTGCACGATTTTTTTTTTTTTTGGAGCAGTTTTAGATTCATAGCAGAACTGAGAGAAAGGTAACAGATTTCCTTCAGACTCTGCCCATACACATGCATATATTCCCCCCTCATCAACATCCCACACCACAATGGTACATTTATTGCAACTGCTGAACCTGCACTGACCCACCTTATTATCAACCAGAGCCCACAGTTTACCTTAGCGCGCTGTTGTATGTGCTCTGTGGGTTTGCACTAATGCGTAGTGGCACGTCTCTACGATTTCCAAATGGTACAGGGTAATGTCACTGCCCTAAAATCCTCTGTGCTTCACTTCATTATTCCTCACTCCTTTCAACCCCTGACAACCACTGCTCCTTTTACTGTCGCCACAGTTTCACTTTTTCCAGAATGTCATGGAGTCAGAGTGGCATAGTATGTAGCCTTTGACCTTTTTTTCAACCTTGTCTTCACTGTTTCCCTCTGTGCCAGTGCAGCCTATGCCCCAGGCATCCATTTACACACTTGGTTCCTTGGCTTTGGCTGTCTTCTCTGTTGACAGAGCCCCTTCTCATGGTTCACTCTCCTGCAGCTCTTCCCTTCTCTCCAAGGTGAGGTCAATCTCATCTCCTCCCTGAGTCTGTCTGTATCTTCAGTCACTCAGTCATGTGTGACTCCTCCTGTACTCTCACTCATGTGGTTTTTCACATCACTGTTCAGCTTCTCCACTCGGACAGGTGTTGTTGTTGGCTCTGCGTATGTTTGTGTGTGTGTGTGTGTATGTCTCCACCCTGTACTAGCTGGGAAGATCCCTGAGGATGGAGCCAGTGACTGTCCCTCATTCTTGGTCACCCACATCTCCCCTCCTCTATTCCAATAAGGCACTTAATATTTGTTCAATACATTTTTTCCAGTATTGACTTGTTATTTCAAAATTCTCAAATTAATGACATTTTATATTTGAGCATGGTCTACATTTCCTGTACAAAAATTGGAAATCATTAGTAAGGGAGGAAATGATAAAATCCAGCAGTTAGAACGCTGTTTCTAATCTGAGACCTCTCTCTTTCTCCCCAGAACCGTTAGTAGGTAAGTTTTCACAGTGCCTGAACATGGCAGAAGGGCAGGGCACAGGGTCTCAGATGGGACAGCGGAATAGAAATGGAATATTTTCCATTCTGGTCCTTTGTTACAAAAACCTGGTTTAAGAACAGTGTTTCCCTACTTGCCAATAGCAATAGTCACTTCCCTTAACTAGAAAATAGTTTTCTTTCCTTTTTTTCCCAGTTCTCTAAGTCTCGTATATGTTTCATCCATTTTTAACTTTCTCTTTTTTTTTTTTGGCAAAAGAAAAGCTTTTCTTTAACTGGGTATGAATAAGTTGCAAATGTTAAGTGCAAAAGGAATGAACTTTTGTAGTCAATAGAACTTATGTTTATACTCATCTAAGAAATGGCTACTGCGGTGAGCAGTGTGTGACCGCTTGTCATATGGCTTTCTTTTCTGTCTACTTCAGTAGTTCTTAAGGCTGTCTAGAATGACATTTATTGTTTATACTTGCACTGCACATAAAAACCAGACAAAAAGGTAATTTTCAACCATCTCTTACAGTATGTTTAAGCAAATATAAGAGCATACATAAGTATCATATAAAAATAATAAAAAAATAATACTCAGTTTTGGCTAAGTGGTGGCCCTCATTAAATGGAGGGCATAAATTATGCCCTCATCTCCTGTTGGCAGGAATTTGGATTTGTATAATGTTTCTGGAAAGCAGTTTGGCAAAATGGATCAGAAGCTCATAAAATGTGCATATCCTTTGATCTAACAATTCCATTCTTAGCAATGTATTCTAAAGATATTATTTCAGTTTTGGACAAAGATTTAATACAAGTATGTTCATTGCAGCATTGTTTATACTAGTGATAAAAATTTGGAAATGACCTGCGTGTCCAATAATAGGAAATGGGTAAAACAAATTATGGTTTTCCCATATGATGAAATAGAGGCCAGTACAAGTTGAATTGTAGATGAATTTTTAAGATACGACATATTGCTAAGTGAATTAAGCAGGCTGTAAACAATATGTTCAGTTTGATTACAATTTGTTATAAAAAATGTGTGTAACTTTGATTTCTGAGCTTCTTCTTGCATCAAGAAGCTACGCTTGCTTTTTTTTTTTAATTGAGAGAGAGAGGGGGAGCAAATGAGCGAGGACAGAGAGAGAGAAGGAGAGAGAGAGAAAGAATGCCATGAGGGACAAAGAGAGAGAGAGAAGAGGGAGATAGAGAGAAGGGGGCTCACCTGGAAGTGGGGCTTGTGCTCACCCAATATGGGACTCAAACTCATGAACTCTGAGATCATGACCTGAGCTGAAGTCAGATGCATAGCTGACTGAGCCATGCAGGTACCCAGAGGCTATACTTGCTTTTAATATTTATATCCTGTGTCTGAAGCCCCCATCCAGCTTAACTGCAAGAGGTTGTTCTTTCTTCTAGAAGATTCCCCTGTTTGTTCTCCACTTTGTCTGGCATTTCACTCCTTTGCAGGTTACCTGTTGCTCTCTTGAAGCCAGCTTCTCCAGGTTAATATCTCTCTCCTTATGAAGCTTTGCAGAATCGTGGACAACAATGAGTTCCCTGTAATTCCCCAAACACAGGTAAGACTAAGCTATGATGCTCAGTACAATTTTCCTGAGTGCTTTAAAGTCTGTTTGCTTCCAGAAAACTTACTCTTGGGTCAGTCTCACCCAGGTTGCCTTGTGTCCTATATTGGTTTTGTCTCTCCTTGTCCTGCTAGTCACCATTTTGCAAGGATTAACTTTTATTCCTCTCTCCAGAGTGTTCTTCAGTTTGTGTTCTTAAACTTATGTCCCCTCCCAGGAACTTTTGCCACCAATACCTCTGAGACTCTGGAGAGGGGAAAACTGTTTTCCTAAAAGGAAACATAATTTGTACAATTAATTCCACTCACATGGAGCATAATAACATTTAAATTATTATGCTTAGTGTTTTAACTTAGTGTCTGAAGCCTCCCATGTCAGATGGGCTCTTATAATTGCATGACTGAAAATGCTATGAAAGGGACCCTTCCCTCTATTCTCCCTTCTTCCCCCCCTCCCCCAAAAAAGGGGACAGTTTGGCTCAAAAATACCAGCTGTCACTCTGGAATGGAAACATTTCTTATAGTAATAAAAGGAAATATTGTACTTCTGCCTTATGCCTTTGCTTTTTACCAGCAGTGCTTAAAAAAAGAAATCCAGTTTCTATGAGAATACATATGTAACTTAGAATATATATATTCTATATACATATATATATATTCTATATATATATATATATAGAAAGCCCTTGAAATGATTAACCTAAAATATAAACAGTAATGATCTTTAGGTAAGGGTATATTAGTTATCTATTGCTGTGTTACAAAGTACTATAAAACTTAGCTTTAAACAGCAAACACTTATTATCTCACCATTTCTGTGGATTAGGAATCTAGATGTGATTTTGTTGGGTGTCTTCTGGTTCAGGGTCTCTCACAAGGCTACAGTCTAGGTGATGGCAGGACCTTAATTATCTCAAGGCTCAACTGGAGAAGGATGTGCAAGAGAACGAGAGAGAGAGAGAGAGAGAGAGAAGAAGTCATAGTCTTTTGGTAGCTTAATGTGTCAAGGGTCCCTAAGACCCCATCCCATCCCTAGGTTTGATGATTCACTAGGAGGGCTCACAGAATACATAGTTGTATTCTTTATAGCCATAGCATATAGACTATGATTTATTATAGTGAAAGGATGCAAAGCAAAACCAGCAAAGGGAAAAGGTGTATGAGGTGGAGTCTGGAGGAAACCAGGTACAAGCTTCCAAGAGTCCTCTCCTAGCAGAGTCATCAGGGAAAACTGAATTCCCCCAGCAGTGAGTTGTGATAACATGTATGAAGTATTGTCTACCAGGGACCCTCATTAATGACTCAGAGATTTTAGCAGGGGCTGGTGGCATAGGCACCCTCGAATCAAAATTCCAGACTCCTAGAGGGGAGGCTGGTACTTAGCATAAGCCATGTTGTTTGCACAAACAGTTTAGGCACAGTGAGCCCTTCTTATCAGGGAATGATTGGAAAACTCCTGAAATCCAAGTTCCCAGATGCCAGCCAAGGGACAACCTTTATAAGCAGGCCTTCCTAAGTCTCAACCCTGCTATGATAACTCTTTTTTGCACACCTAATCTCAGAAGTGATATCCATGACTTTTCTGTATTTTGTTCAATGGGTGTGAGTCCCTAAGTCTAGCCCACAGGCAAAAGGAGGGGATTTCACACAGACATGACTATCAGGGGGAAAGATCATTGGGGACCATCTTAGAGACTCCTCCCTTGCAAGGGGTGACTTTGCTTTCCCTTTTGTTATTTTCTATTTTCTCTCTAAGGGCATTAGTATTTTTATAATAAGAAAACGCTATTTGAAAAATGTGATGAATTATATATGCAGCAGTATGTACTACTGGTGGAAGAAGTGTATTTCTTGGTGGAAGAAAACTGGGATTTCTATAGGCCCATCCATACTCATAGGTATGGATTCTTATGGCCTAATAAATCTTGTTGATTTTTGAGATGGTGAAAATGTTTCTAGTTATATTTATAAGAATAAACGTAGTATTGGGGTGCCTGGGTGGCTTAGTCGGTTAAGCGTCCGACTTTCACTCAGGTCATGATCTCGCCGTTCGTGGGTTCGAGCCCCGCGTTGGGCTCTGTGCTGACTGCCAGCTCAGAGCCTGGAGCCTGTTTCAGTCTGTGACTCCCTCTCTCTCTGACCCTCCCCTGCTCATACTGTCTCTCTCTCTCTCCTAGAAATAAAAAAAAAAAAAAAAAAAGAATAAACGTAGTATTGAAAAAAAGTTTAGTGTTTTAGAAACAGCAGTGGCAGGAGAACTCAAGTGGACAATAATTTGTTTGTGAAGTGGCAGGATGTGGAGGCTAGGGGGAAGCCTCACCAGGCTCCAGGAAGCTTCAGACCAAGGCCAGTATTATGCATTAAATGTCTGGCAAGAAACCCTGCAGGTCTTTGGCAAATGCATGAAATGTAGGGGCAGGGTGAAGGGGCGTGTGGAGGGTGGAGCAGGGCACTTTCCCCTTAGGTTGGGGGCTAAGTGTTCTCACTGCTGCTCTGGTGTGAAGAGAAGAAGGGAACGTCTTCCCTCTTCTGAGCTCAGGAATTCAGAGAGGGAGGCCTAGGGGAGGTGAACCTATCACAGAATGAGTGAGAGTCCTCTGCTGGTCTGATGCTAAAGATGCCCAATAATCTGAGGTAGGCAATCTCATGGGGATCCAGTGTTACCACTGCTGTCAGCCACCCGGAAGCCCATTAGGACAGCACCTGGGGCATGAATAGGCATTTAGTGAGAGAGAGAGAGAGAGAGAGAGAGAGAGAGAGAGAGAGAGAGAGAGAGAGATGTATGATTGTAGAAATGTATTCTGGAGACTACTCGGAGGCCTCCTCTAGCATACATGATCCCCCAAATCTGCTCTTTTTCACACATGTTAATTAAGATATTCTAGTATGATATCATCATCATCATCATCACCATCATTATTATTTGGTATGTTTCTTTCCACCATAATGTAAGCTCTGTGAGGGCAAGGATCTTGTTTGTTTTGTGTCTGGCATGTACAAACACTCAGTAAATGTAGTAGAATTGAATACAAAAACACAGCGATGCTAGTACTTCATGTTCTCTGCCTTGCTTCTATTGCATAGTGGTATTTAAATAAAAACTGCATGTGTTTGCCTTTCAACTTAGTGGATTTTATCTGTCGAACTCCGTGAACTTTAATGCAGATCTACCAATATCATGCCAACTGAAAGAAGCCAGACACAAAAGGCCACACAGTGCATGATTCCATTTATGTGAAATGTCCAGGGTAGGGAAGTCCACAGAGACAGAAAGTAGCTTAGTGGCTGCCAGGGGCTGCAGGGAGGAGACAACAGGGAGTGAGTGTTAATGGGTGTGGGGTTTCTCTTTTACGGTGATAAAAATGTTCTGGAATTAGATAGTGGTTATAGTTATACAACTTTCTGAATATACTAAAACCCACCAAATTGTACACTTTAAAAGTGGCATGGGAATTTTATCTCAGCAAAGCTGCTGTTTAAAAAATTAATTTCCCATGAGGCAGGGGTGGCTGTTCTTTTATTGCATTTCCACAGATAAATAAAACAAGACTAATGAGCAGTGCAGTGTGATACAAATGGTGTGGATATGGGAGTCGGACACACCCAGATCAGTGTCTGACTACTTACCACTGTACAACCTTAGGTGAGTTACTGTTCTGACCTCTGTAGCCTCATTTCCCTTCTTTGAAAAGTGGGTATACTAACACACAGACATAGGACTGTGTGAAGGTCAACTGCATTAACCCATGAAAAATGTCCAGCACTGGCCTTGACAGCCTGACAATGAGCTTGGTTCTTTTTCCTTTCTCCTCCCTCAGAAGTCCTTCAAAGTGCCCAGGTGAGTGGCAGAGCAAGTAATTAGAATCTGATTACTGAGATAGGATCCATTTTGTCGCATCCAAAATGATGAATCTGCCTTTTGAAACCCATTTGTCTGTGGTGGGTTCAGCATTGTTATGCACATTATGTGCCCTGGAAAATCACTGTCCCTCAGTCTCTTTTCTCATCAAATTCAGAACAAAAATTCTGTCAGTGTCAGTGAGCATTCCCAACAGGGTCTCTTCACTGCTCTGGAGATAGGTGCTGTCCCTGTCCTTTCTGAGAAGGAAAGAGGCATGGAGACAGAGCTCATTCCACACGGATTCCTATTTGCCTGGTGGTTTGCCAGCATCTCCCCTTCACGCAGGGGGGCTGGTAAATGTTAGCCATCGGTTCTCTGGGACATACAAAAGTACCGAATTGTAGTGTGTGTCCATTTCCGTGGTGTAAATACTTTCTTCAGGAATGACTTCAAGCTACCAATGTGCTATCAGTGAATGTGGAATTGGGAGGAGAGGCACCTCATCAGTGTGCTGAGGTTGGGGGGATGGGCTCCAGGGTATCACTGCCTTTACAGGGCAGTTCCACCATCGCGGCTCCAGGCAGCTTCTCCACATGATCTCCCAGGAGGAAAGGGGTTTCCTCCCATGAATATTCACAGCATGACACATCTGTGGTGCCTCCTGCCTCCTGAGGACTCAGCTTGTAAGGGACAACACCATGAGCTTGAAGGGACAGTCAGGAATCTGCACAGGAACTTACTGCAGAGTTGGGGTTGGGGTGGTAAGGAGTCCAGATGAAGTCTGTCTGGAAGGTGTACTTTTTTGACCATGTGTGAAGTTGTTTTGGAGTCAGCACATCTGGGCCGCTCAGAAAGCCTCATACACTAGCACTGGTAGCCTGACCGAATTGAGTGCATGCGTATTTGACAAGGTCAGAGTCACACAGCTGGCGTCTCAGGATTATAGGGTGCATGTTAAGGAGAAAGGCAAAGGTATCTGGCAAGTTGGCAGCCTTACAAACAGAAGCTATGCAAACCCAACTAATGAAACCCCCACTCCTCCAGGGGGTGACCCATCCCCTATTGGGTAGCAAGTTCCTGATTAATATATTCCTGGAAGCAAAGCAATATTGATGAAGGTGATTACGGAAATAATCTTGAATTCTGGGGCTGTTTAGAGTTTATGGGATTCTCCGTGTTGTTGCGGGGAGTATGCTGTTTTTTGGTGTGAGAGTAATAGCTGGGTTCGTACTTTTCTAATGAGGGACAGTGGGTCAGTTAGAGCAACCTAACTGCTGTAGCAAACTCCGGTGATTTAATACAAACATGCTATTTCTTAGGACTTTCTTCTGGTTGGCTGAAAGTAGGTTGGCTCTACCTCTCACAGGCATTCATGAGTTCAGCCTGGGAGAGGCTGTGCTCTCTTGTCAGTGCATGGCTCCTAGAGTTTCCCTGCTATCAGAACCCAGCCAGGAAACGGGAGAAGGACAAATAAATAGACAAAGCATATTTGCTTTTCAACCACATCCATTCCGCTCTCATTCTTTGATGAGCCCCCTTTACATTAGAAACAGTATCTGGAACTAGGTGAGCATTTATTGAAGACTCTCTGCCTTTATGACAAGTTCTTTGATTTTTAGATCACTGAGTAGGTCCTGGCTGGGCTTCTACTGCTCAAGAACCACTGTGTATTGTGGAGGGGAGCAAAATCTTTGGTGGGCAGCATGCTCTGTTTGCCAGAGACAGGAACAATTCTGTGGTCAAAGTTGTGCTGACCAAGAATGTCCTTTTGTTAAGAGTATCTTTACTTGCAGATTAGGCATGTTAACATTTTGTCTCCTGTGTTTCCTTTCCATAGGAAACTTGTATTATTTAAGCAAGCATGGTACGATGTTAGGCTGATAGGGCACCAAGCAATGTATTTGGTCTGTGTTCCCCCAAGTGCGACAGTTCTTGAAGGCGTGACCTTTCAGCCCTGGGGGAGCCATTAAATGAAGGCCTCCTGCCCTTTCTGCTTTAGCAACTTCTTCTTCTTTGATCCCTAGGCTAGCTCTTGTTAAATCCACCAATTTACTAATTTACTGCCCTGGGGATTTTAATTGAAGCCAACATGAGTAACAGTTAAAGTCTCATGGTAATTATTGGGGCCAATAAAGTAACCATTCCAACAACTAAAGCTACTTACTAAGAATTCAAACCTTAACCATTTCTTTTCATACCCAGATATTTCTAGAAAATTTATTTCTCTAGGTTCATACTTTAAGAGACAATGAACAGTAGATGAACACATTGAAACATTGAAAACTGGCTTTTTTTTTGGCCAGAGAGAACATCTGTGCCCCAGTGCTTTGCATATATAGTGGAACGTGATCCACTTCATGTGTTTACATTTTACAGAAAAGCAGAGAGTTAATTTAGCATGAGACAGTTGGGGTGGACAGGACTCTTGAGCTGCCCAAGAAGGTCAGTAGCTCTGTATTCAAATGTGAAGATAAGTAACTTCGCACCCTACAGGTTCCTTTGATGATATTCTGAAAGCCATTTGGTAAGCTTTAATCTTTGTGCCTTGAGACAGTCTTTTAGGCTTCCCAAAGGGAGATCATAGATTAGTGCCATGATGTGTATTTACAGGGAGCTCAGGCAGTGGAGGTAAAAACGTTGAAGGTTTCCATCCTGGAAACCCACTCTTTCTGTTTCA
The DNA here is from genome assembly GCA_017311185.1 of Proteles cristata cristata. NCBI lineage: Eukaryota > Metazoa > Chordata > Mammalia > Carnivora > Hyaenidae > Proteles > Proteles cristata. The sequence continues at coordinate 1,539,715 of JAESUZ010004426.1, read as the reverse complement.
CTCTCTTTTGTCTTTCTGTGGCTTTTTATATTTTTTCTTTCTTTCTTTTCATTGTTGTCCTTGATATTTTGTGATGGTTAATTTTATAGGTCAACCTGACCAGGTCACAGGATGCTCAGATATCTGATTAAACAGTTCTCTGGATATGTCTGTGAGAGTGTTTCTGGCAGAGGTTAGCATTTGAATCAATAGACTGAGTAAAGTTGGTTGCCTTCCCCCAGTATATCAGGTGGGCCTCATCCAGCCCGTTGAGGGCTTACATAGAACAAAAAGGTGGAGGAAGTTTGAACCGGCACTGTCTGTCTGAGCTGGCAGTCTTTTCCTGCTGTGGGGCTCCCAGTTCTCAGGCCTTCAGGGTCTGACTGGAATCTACACCATCTACTACTATTATACGACGACAACAACAACTACTACTACTACTGGAGAGTTCTCAGGCCATTGAACTGTGTGACTGGCTCTGCTGGGTTTCCTGCTTGCAGATAGCAAATCATGGGACATCTCAGCCTCTATAATCATGTGAGTCAGTTCTATATAATAAATCTTTCTTAAACTATTAAAGATATAAAAGAAAAGAAAAAAATAATCTCTCATGATATTTAATGTCCATTTGGATCTGTTTCCCTTGGGAAACGTTTGTAATATAATATTTCACCTGTGTGGGGAAAGCATGATCCCCCAGATGATGAACCAGATTCCAGACGCTGGACACGCCTTGAGTTAGCACTGATGAAAGGTGTCTACTTGCTGGGGTGAGGATGTGCCTCAGAGCTGGATGAACCTCTTCTACATGGTTGGGATTAGAAATGTAATGACTTCCATAGGGGTCTAGAAATATAGATTTACCTGGAAGGACTCTAAGTGGACTGGTGTTATGGTGTCTTCAGTAATCAAAAGTATTTCTTGCCCTAGTCAGAATGATAAAAATCCAGATCCTTATGTAGAGTAGATGGAAAGATTCAGTCATGATTATATTTATCTTTCCTGAGTGACAAACAGTCTACCTTTTAGTATTTCTCTTACCATAGAAGTTGAATATTGGGAGAGTCTTAGTTTGTCTACGTATGGCAGTGAGGTATCATTTCACATGTGGGCACCAATGGATTGGCTGTACCTGTCTGGAGAGTTATGCTGAGAATTTGACTCTGTATCCAGTTTCAGTATGGAAAGTTTTCATAGTTGATTAGCAGGGCCTGCCAGTGATACAGAAATCAGAAGCAATGACATGTTTGCCACATCCATTCACTGAGCCACTGACCAAGGAATGCCTGTTACATGCCTGGCACTGTTCTAGGGGGTGAGGGCATTGTGTATGTTTGTAGTCTCTATTGTAGGTGCAGGTGCACTGTTCTAGGAGCTGACTCTTTGTAACCCTGATTGTCCCCTTATTTTACAGGTTTAGATAAGTCAAATGATTTATCTGGGGCCACAAAACTAGTCAGAAGAGTGTCAACCAGAACATAGGGCTCTTGACTTCCTAATCATCCATCCTATGACCCTCTCACCATTAAATGGGTAAGCTAATTATAAGTATTTTCATTCTAAGCAACTTAGAGTTGTCGAAAAATTCTTGACCTTAACATCTCTTTGATAAAGTGTTGGCCTTCAACTTGGACTGCAGCCCAGGAGTAAGGAGACATTTCCTTCTTTCTTGGAAACTTCCATGTGGAATCACCTGCCCCTTTTGAGAATATAACAGAGGCAGCAATGCCTGTGGAAAATTCTTCTCTGTTGGCAGTTATCAGTGTGGTATTTAGTTAAAGCAGGATATTATCCAAAGACCCTATAGTGGTTACAGAGTGCCCGAGGGGGCTGGGAGCTCCATGGACTTGAAAAGTATCAAATGGTAGTTCGGTGAATTTTTCCATGGCTGAATTCCAGGAAAATGATCCCTGATATGGCTCTGTTGTTCAAAGTAAGCTGTTCCTGCCCAGAGCTTATGAGAGTAGGCATGTTCAGAGGGGTGGGTGGAGAGGTACTTGGGAAGAGATTATTATTATTATTTTTTCATTAGGATCCAGTTTATTTCACCAGTTCCTGAGCTCACTTTACCCTGTACTTAGGGAAGGGGTGTGTGCATCCCTGCTATGATTTTAATCTGAACTTCAAACTGTTTCAAAACAGGCTACTCTCTCTCTTTTCCTGCTTGGTTTCCATGGAAAACTGGTGAGATCTGACCTCCTCCCAAAATGTCCAAAGCAAAGTGTCTACTCAGAACTCTGCGGGCTCTTATTGCAATTCCAGGGAGACAGAACTCAGGCCACTAGTGGGGGAGGCTTTGTTTGCCCATGAATCTTTCTTTCAAAGAAATCATAGGCTGATTTATATAACTGTGTCTATTTAAGCATTGTTGAAGGGATTTCTAGGAAGTTAAGACAAATCTGAAATAGATGTTCTAAAATGCCTCTATCCATGGGGCACTGTTTTTATTTTTGTTTTTGTTTATTATTTAGAAACAGAAAGACACAGAGCATGAGCAGGAGAGGCGCAGAGAGAAGGGGAGACACAGAATCCAAAGCAGGTTCCAGGTTCTGAGCTATTAGCACAGAGACTGACACAGGGCTTGAACCCACAAACTGTGAGATCATGACCTGAGCTGATTAACCAACTGACCCACTGAGGTGCCCCCATGGGGCACTGTTTTTAAGAATCTTATTAGAAAGCCTGATGTAGCAGGATTTGTCCGGCCTGGCTCAAATCCCTTTAGCCTACCCTGAACATTACCTGCAGACAGATCCTGTATGAGCCCAGTGAGCTCAGAGAGCTCAGGAAAAGCTCTCTGCCTGAGAACATTCTCTGGCAGTGCTTCCTGGGCAGAGAGCTGGGGAGTTAACACCCCAGGAGCAACTCTCAGCCAATAAGGGACAGAAGTTGGTGGGTAAATCCTCTAGCTTCCTTCCCCCACAACGATCAGTTCTGAGGTGGTTTCCTCATGGTTCCTAAGACATCTCAATGGGACAGAGCCCCATCTATCTGCAGCCAGAAGTCTGTCATTGATGCCCCTTCACTGGCTTGCCTCTTTTCACTGTCTCAATTTCTAGCTTTGTCACCATGAGTCTGGCTACCTCCAAATAAACACTTGTCCCCAAATCCTGGTCTCGGGCTTATGAGGAAACCCAAATAAGATCTGACAGACCTCCGTGTCTTTTGTTGCTTGGGTAGGAACATCTTGAGGAATATCTAGAAGGTGGAGGGGGTGGGGGTCTATAACTGGTTATTCTGGCTGAGCTGCAAGAGCTTACTGAAGATGCAGTCTCTTCTGCGGTTCTCTGTTGGCAGGTAGATGAATGTTTGTCCAGCTGGGGGTTTGTCTTCTCTATGGTGAGACACAACACCACAATGTAAACAAAGTAAGAATCACTTTGGGGAAATCAGAATGATCTGGAGAAATTACATTATTACTAGGCACAGCATATAACTTGGCACTAATGAAAGTGCTGGGTCTCAGGCCATGGGAATGACCCCATGCTGTTCACTGAAATACCAGGCACTATCTGTGGATCATAGCCTGAGAACATCAGCTGGGTTTTGATGGCAGGTTCAAAGTGGTTGGGTTTGGGAGGGTGAGGTGCCTGCAGTGCTAAGAGGTGTGGTGTGGTGGGTATGATAGAGATAACTCTGGTCCAGACCAGGAGTACACAATCCCTTTTCCTTGTGACAATACGTGTCTTCATTCCCTTTGGGTACCCAATTAACCCAGGAAATGCCAAATCCCAGTGCACAGTTGCATTGTTTCTCTAGTGCAAAGAATGTTGATGGTCTCATAGGCTTGAGCCCATACCAAACTGTGGTCACAACCAGAGACTCACCTTTTTCCTCTTAGTGTCATAGCTAACATTATTGTGACTTATCAGATGTTTCTGATTGCCTTATTTTTAGGTGGCACAGCTCGGAGGGGATGGTCACTTGTCCCTTAGCCTCAGGCAAGGTAGTGAAACAGCCTGGGTTGAAGCTGCCCTGTCTGTAGATCATCACTTTGACCTCTGGCCCCTGGTGCTTGGTAACAAGTATAAAGCCAGGCTCAGTTCTTTTGGAGTTGGCAGGGATAGTGGGAGAAGAGGAGGGGGAAGGAAAGAGCCCTTCTGAAAGGAATAGTTCTTATTTGGGAAATAGAAGGTGTTACTTTCTTGGCCTGATCCCATGAGCTCTTCTGTGACATTTCTTTTCCTGGCATACTTTCCTGTAATGTCTCCCTACATCTGTCCTTCTCTGTGGCCATGACTCCTCTGCATTCTTTCAGGCCCTGGCTAAGCTGGGAAGCTAATGAATACTGGGAGGTGACCAGAGAGCGAATGGGATAACATACTGATAATGATAATAACGTGTGTTTCCTGAGTGCCCACTCTGTGCCAGGCACTCTGCTAAGGACAGTACAAGGATTATCTTGTCTAATCCTTTTACCAATCTCAGAAACGAGGCACTAATCGTCCCTGTTTTTAAGATAAGAAACCAAGACATAACTAGGTTAAGTAATCTTCCCAAGGTCATGCAATCAGTAAGTACTGGGGCCAGTAGACAAACTCCATGTTTCAAACATGTATTTATTTAGCACCTACTATGTACCAGCTACTTATTCCAGGTGAATGAGACAGGCAACACCCCTGATCTCCTTCCATAGACTCTGAGTCATTAGTTCCATGCAGAGAATTAAAATAAAATAAGCTGATATGGTGGAGCTACTGAGTGGCCACTTTAACCTGGGTGGTCAGGGAAGGTTTCTTAGAGGAGGTGATGTTTAAACTGCTATCTGAAGGACAAGGAGCCAGACTCCAAAGACTATGGGGAAAAAAAGTTCTGCAGGTAAACAGCTGGGGGTGACAAAATAGTCAAGACAAGAACAGAAAGGAGAGGAAGAAGAGTAATGTCTGTGAGAGGAAGGAGAGGCCGGAGGACCCCTTCTGGAGCCTCCTAGTTGCCATTCTTCATTGGATCAGGTCTTTCAAAACTCAGAGGGGCTCTGTGGCTCCCATGTGGGAATTAGAGGTCCAAGGGGGCCTTTTCAGCTCATAATGCCAGTCATACGGGTAACAATGTGCCTAGGACCAGAGTGGGAGCTGCAGGCACACCCAGCCTACATCCAGGCTGTGTGCTCTCTGACCTCATCCCGGAAGCTAGGCAGTGCTGTAGGGTGGGAGCCCCCCAGAGACGCGGTGGGAGGGCTTTGCGTCAGGTCAGCACTATCTCCCTTCCCTGGCAGGACAAGGCCTGTGCAGCCACCTCTGGGCTTGGTGCCAACACCTCTTATTGAAAAACAGTGGGACTGATTGCAGTGATGTTTTGCAAAGGAAACCAGGGAGAGAACATGACGTGGGCTGAGATTACAGCTCACAACATTTCAGGCCTGGGCCAGTTTTAATAGCGAGGGTTCAAACTCCTCTCTGAGAATGTTTCCAGGAAACCGTAGGGTATGAAACTGTAGTGCCAGATGTTGTATTGAAAGGAAAACCTCCCAGAACAAATAATAATAATAACAGAAGGGCAAATTAATCCCACAGGTGAGAGAGCCCAAGCGAGCAGGAGAGCACTAAGTCTGTAACTACTTCTGGGTAATTCTGGATGAATTCCATATGCCGTATGCTTATTTCTTTTCACTCTCTAACCCTTCTCCTCCCTGTGATCTTTGAGGCCAAGGCTTCTGAACTGCCGAGGTACCAGTCATAGTGAAGCAAGCTGCTTGAGGAAGAGGTTTGCAGCCACTACAAGCAGCACTTTTCACACATTAAGAAAGATACTTCTGATGGTGTATATAGATTGCACAGCCAAGGCAGAGCTCACTGTCCAGGTCCTGAGCTAGAATTCCATGCTGTGGAGGGTGGGAATGTGTGGCAGGTTAAGTCAACAATATCCAGGGTGCTTAGATGGGACACCTGTTCCAGAAGAGGCAGAAAGAAGTGGGTGAATTATTTAGAAAAACAAATGCCCGAGAAAAGTGAGGGACATACCTGGGGGTGGAGGGAATGTGAAGAGCTGTTAACCAAACCTCATCTGCCTTGAGTACTTTAAAAGTGGGTCCCGACAATCGTTACGTTCACACCAGTCACAGCATAAGCTTGGACTTTACTTTATGCTCAAGTAAGAGTTGAGGTTCTGACAAAGCCAGTGCAGTCTGGGAGGGAGTTAGGGTGTCAGTGGAATGGGCTTTCTTAGTGTTCATGTTTCTGGTGACGGAAAGGACAGAGAACGTGTCACAGATTTGTATAAGGTCAAGTAGGGCCTTCATGCACAGTGATGCAGGTTGTATCCTGCACAAAGATGCTTGGCAAGGGGTACACGTGGGGGCCAAAATCCAGCCAGCACTGTTGACAAAACCTGGTATACAGCTGTGTCAGCCCAAAGGAGGGACACATTTTAAAAATAGGTTCTTCTAGCAGATTACCTGTTTCTAATTCCCAGAAAGGAGTTATTGTGTGAGTCCTTGTCATACAAAATTGTTTCTCATATTTCCCTTCTGTATACCTTCTCCCTCTCCCTTCTTTTTTTCTTTCTCTTAGAACACTTCTCCACATGTCTCCTGGGAAATTGATAGCTGATATGTAAAACAAGGGTTCAGTGGTAAAATAAGTTTGGGAAATGCTGGTTTAAACAGATTTCTTTGAATAGTAGTATTTCTAAGAGCATTTCATATGTGATGTGGATTACGAATCTCTGAGAGGTAATTGAGGTGAGCAGAGTTTCCCAAATGTATGTGGTCATGGAAACATCTTAGAGGACTAATGTTCTGTGAACACATGTAACACTGTTTTAAATGATCCATGTTTCATATGCTAGATTTTCATTCAGGAGAGGATTGCTCTGGAAACATGTCATTGTTTTATCAACTGGGGGACTAGCATTAATGTCAGCCAACTGCCTTGACTTCCTAGTGGAGTCATGGCCTCCTTGGTGAAGGAAACAGCATACTTTTCTATAAGCGGTGACGAAATATTTGAGGGTGCACAAAGCATTTAGCATGTGGAAGGACATCTTCTTGGATGGATAATTGGGGTTTAACAGCCACTTATCCCTGTTATTCTCCTGTTATTCTTCATGGGTGGGATTTTTCAAGCATCAATAACCAAAATGGTCCCTGGAGAGCCAAAAATTTTTGGTGCTGTTTTTCAAAAAAGATAATAAGAAGAGGTAGTAGAGTAAGGAATTTATTCTTAAAAATCCACAGGTTTTAAGTTCATTAGCAATAAGGAGTCATCCAGAAAATATCTGATGACTTCTTTGACATGAATCTTGCAAATATGGAGAAATGTCTATGCCCCACCTCCTCCCTCACCAACAAGCAAACAAAGAAACCAAAAGGATATTCTGTGCTTCTCTGTTGCTTTCCCATGAACCTTACTAGAGTCTCTATAAGACCAAGGGAAGTTTGTGAAGGACTAAGGAGATTCTGTTCAGACTGATGGACCGCAAATCTCCTTGTGGCCCTAATGGGTGAAAGGATCCGGCTCCCAAGTTGGTCCTGTCCTCTCTGGCACAGATTTATGCTCCACTGGCCGCAGCTGATGAAGGGGCCAGCTTAGTGTCCCGTTCAGAGTGGAATTTGAGAATGTGTTTTGTAGACCGTTACTGCATCTAGAAAGCTGAAGATGAGCAGGTTTCCCAGGAGTCCCTAGATCAGGAAGGGAGCTGCGAAGCCTCCCACTCACCTACATATTGAGGTCCCATGGGTTATCCCCTCTAAATCTAGATAAACTTATTGTTTTATTTTGTTTATTCAACTTTGTGATTCATGCAAACTGTACACATCCTAACCCAGGATCACCAAAATCGCAACTACCAGTGTTTTGCTAAAAGTATTATTTTGGTTTGTTCTACATGGATCTGGGACTAGCCAAAAAATTTAAAGAACATCACAGAATCATAATAACCAGGCACACCAGTGAGAGATTATTTCTGCTTTGTGCTTGGGGAAGGGAAGATATCTTATACTGATTGGAAAAGCAGATGAATTCAAATGCAAATCCCCTTGCCTACATGTGGGATTAGAGAAAGTGTACATTATAACGACTTGAATACCCATTTAAATTTGGCTGTATTTATCTTCCCAGATTTTACTCACATCTATCCTTATTGTGTTTGCCAGCCAGATAATGAAGAACTTGGCGAGCTTTAAAAGTAATTTCCCTTTTTGTACCCTGAGCTAGCCTCATGGAAGAGGTTCTACAGATTTATGAATAGAATGACCATACGTTTTGGTTTGCAGACAGTCCTGGCTGATGCTTGTTGATGGATTAATGATTGTTAATTATTTTTAGCTCCTAGTCCCACTCTCCTAGGTGTCCTATTTGGATGATAAATTATACGGTTTCTCTACTCATGAGTGGGAGAAGTGGGTAAGTAGAAGAAATCTCACAGTTGGTAAATCATTTTGGCTACTACCATCATTTAAACAATACACACATATTTGTATACACACATATACATTATTTCTTGAGTTACTAACTTTAGACAGTACATAATAATTCCATACTGTGTAAAATGAGACAAATGGAATATCCTCCACGTATAGTATTTCCTCCACTTCCATCACCTTTCCTCCCTCCTTGCTTTGGTCAGTCGTAATGTTACTTTCACATTGTCAAGATTTACATTTGTTAGTTGCATGTATATTCTGTTGCATAACTGCAGTCACGCTTTCTGCTTTGTCTGGAGGTAGATCCTAAAAGTTTAAATGCAGTGAATAACATTCATAATATTATAATTATGTAACTGTTAGTCCTAGTAGAACCAACTAGTATAAATGAACCTTTAGAGATGGACATGCCATGCTATGCCATCATCTGGAGAATGTTTCAAGTGAAATAAATGAATTATTATTATTTTTTACCTTGTGATAATGGGTCATTTTTTTTTCACATTTTAGTTTGCATTATATCCGAAGTCATTTTGTCCCCTCCACAGGCTTTGTTTTTCCTCCCCTGGAGATGCTAAGTATTTTTCTTTCTATTCATTGACTGAAAAACATGCCCATAAGAGCGTCCAGGTTCTTAATCATAAATGGAACCATCTTGTTCTTAAAGACCTTCATGGAACCCTCTGACCTTTTGTTTTAATTTGGACTCAGTTGCTTTCAAAGTTGTCTTCTTCAGTTTTCTACTCATTGGGTTCCTGTGATAGTTTCTTCCCACCGCTCCCAGAAACCATTTATTATTCTTTCTTAAATTCTTCTGTTGTTTTGCTAAAGGCCATTGCCAAATAATGTACAGAATAATTCTCCATATTGCTAGGTATCTGAAAATGTCTTTCTTTCACTCTCGTACACAATTGATGCTCATCAAGATCCCATCTAGTGTATCACTCTGGGTCCAATCAGGAGATGGAAACTACACAGTAACTTAAACAGGAAAATAACATAAAGACTTGTTAATTCTAATGGCATATTGGAGCAATGAGGAATTATCTAGTAAGAAGTAAAGAAAACTCTCTAAAGAATATGGAAATAGCAGGTATACAGAGCGGTTCCACCCCCACAGCAGAGACATAGTGCCCAGGAAGAGCCACCCTGAGCCCAGAGCTGAAATCCAGATCTTTTTGGAGAAAGCCCAGCCGTGACTCACTGAATAGCAGAGAGGGTGCTGTGGTGCCATGCCAGTTGGGAATCCACCCCCTGGAACTTGCTAGAAATCTACCCTGTAAGGTGCTAGGGAAAACTGTTCATGGGTGAGTGTCTCGCCAGGGATGCCACACTGTAACACTGCTCAGAGGACTCCAGAAGTCGTTCTGACCGCTGGGTGCTGTTGCCAGTGTTGTCCTACAGGAGGTAGCTGCTAGAGCAGCTGCTTGTGCTGCAGCGACCTGCTGAGTAAGCACACCAAATCCAGGACACAGAACCTGCCCACCCGGCTCTCTTCGGTATCATCTGCTGGCAAAGCTTTGGTGATGGCAGGCAAGGAAAAATAAAGGGTCCAGATCCATTTTCACAGAGCAAGCAAAAGAGGAGAATTTGGAGCCAGGAGGAAATAAATCAGTAACTGGCACGACTAGGTTCAGACATGCCTTCAGAGTGTTGAAGGCTTTGCTCCATTGCCACTCATTGGGGTGCACATGAGAAGTTTGATGCTATCCTAACCATTGTTCCTTTGTGGGTGACCTGTTTCTTCCTTTCTGTAAGGAATTTTCTTTTTATTTTTGGAATTCTGAAATTTCATCAGAGTGTGTCTGTATGTCAACTTTTTTTCTGATTTGCCTGAGACTCTGTGGCTCCTCTAACCTAAAGACCAGAGTATGCAGCTTAGAAAATTCTTATATTTGGTTATCTTATTATTATTCCCTCATGTCAATTTCTGTTCTCTCTCTCTTTTGAACTCCTACTAAGCAAGTGTTGTGCCTCTTGGATGGTCATTTCTGTCTTGACAGTATTCTGCTCAAACTTTCTCTTTGTCTTTCGGTTGAAGTTCTGGGAAATTTCCTTGGCTCTATATTATACATTACCAATTCAGCCTTGGCCACATCTGTGTGAATATTCCACCTCCTCTGTTAAGTAATTTTATGTTGCCAATCATGTTAAATTTCCATGTGCTCTGTTTTTTTCTGATGTTTCCTTTTCATAACAGTGTTCTTATTTTATGAATGCAATATCCTCTTGAATCTTAGGATAGCAATTTAGAATTTATCTCTGAAGTTTTTTTCTGTTCCTTGAATTTTCTGCTTCCTGAATGGTTCAGTTAGTTTATTTTGGTTCTTCTGTCTCATATGCTGATTTTCCTAAAAAGTTCTAGCTTTTTGGACGTCCCTTTCATTTATGAATGCAGGACTAGCTTGTATTAAAGGAGGCTGATGTGAACTTCCTCTGTAGCTGTGTAGGAAAGTTTTCCAAACAGATCCTTTCCTCAAATGAGATGGCTGACTTGAGGATTTGTGTACCTAGTGATATGTGCCAAAAGCCAGTCCGCTGCTGCAGGGGATACAAACTGAGCTTTCTGAGGTGAGGGGCAAGTGGGGTCCATACCAACCCTTGGTAAGAAAGGAGACTTGGTATACCAACAGCTCTTTCTTGAAATCTTTCAGTAGAATCTCCCAGTTCTAAACTCCTTTTATACTCTCAGTGTTCACAAGGGGTTAATGAGTTGATTAAGTGGTTATCAGCCACCTACTTTGAAAACTGCTATATTCTGTTTAGTATCCTATTTTGAAAAGCAGTGTCTGATTGAATCTTGTCATCATCAGAATATTTAATACTATGTTAGACATGTCTTTGAGTACTTATGGAAATATACTTGTAGGATAATATTCCTAAAAGTGTACCAAATGGTGTTCAATCTTAACTTTGAGAATCAGTGGCTTACTGATGGAAGTTGTTGTGGCTGACTCAATTATATTAGCTATCTCAGAGCTTTTTAAACAATTACAGTCATTGATTCTCTTTCACCTATATTTCCTTACATGACTGTCAGGAAGTATCTATGGCAGAGGTATGAAGAGTGGGTCTTGTGCTACCATGAGCTTCACCCCAGATTCTCTGTATCACCCTAGGTAATAACCATAACTGTTCCTTCTGGTCCAATGACTTCCTATTGGCTAAGCACTGTGCCAAGTCTGCCATATGCATATTTCTAATCACCTCTTAAAACAACTTCATGAGGACAGGACCATAATCACCTCTAGGCTTACCGACGCTCAGAAAGATATCCTATGATGGCTTCACAACTCTGTGAATACACTAAAAACCACTGAATTATAACTTTTAAATGGGAGAATTTTATGATATGTGAATTATATCTCAATAAAGCTGTTAATCTTTTTTACCGACCTGAGGCAGAAGCAATTAAAATTATTAATGAAGTTAAGCATCTTTTCTTTCGCAGAGTGGAAATTCTTATTTTTCTTTTCATGTCTTTCATTCACTTAAAAATGGAGTTATTGGTCTTTTACTTACTGATTCATAAGAGGTCAAGTTTGGTCTGTCACATATGTTGCAAATATTTTTCCACATTGCTGTTTGACTTTTGAATTTATTCATGTTCTTTTGTTCAGCAGAAAATGCTAATTTTGATTGAGAGAAGTTTATCAATCTTTTCTTTATTTGTTTGGAGTTTTACATTATGGCTATAAAGGCCATTTTAATCCTAAAATCTTCCTCAAGATGATGTTTTAAAAGGCATCATACTTTCTTCTAGTATATTTATGATTCATTCAAAAAATGTTTAATGTTTTGGGGCGCCTGAGTGGCTCAGTCAGTTAAGCATCTGGCTTTAGATTTCAGCCCAGGTCATAATATCATGGTTTGTGAGTTTGAGCCCCGGTTTGGGTTCTAATGCTGACAGCGGGGAGCCTGCTTGGGATTCTGTCTTCCTCTCTGTCTACCCCTTTCCTACTTGCTTTCTATCTTTCTCTCTCAGAATAAAGATAAATTTAAAAAAGTGTTTAATGTTTTATCTGTTTGGACTGAGAATAATGTATAAAAATCTAGTCTGTTTTCTTTCAGATGGTTGGCCAACTGTCCCAACATCATTTAATAATTAATATATTTTCACTTCATCTATGGCAAAGTCACTTCTATCATGTATTAAATGCCCATATGTGTTTTATTCTAGGTTTATACCCTTTACTCTGTTCCACTGATGTTTCTGTCACTTCATTCATTAACCTCTTTTATTGTTGTAGCTTTATAATCAGTTTAAAACACCATATAGTTAGGGGGCGCCTGGGTGGCTAAGTTGGTAGAGCATCCAATTCTTGCTCTCAGAGTTGTGAGATCAAGCCCCATGTTGGGTGTAGAGCCTACCTAAAAGAATCAAAAATAAACAAACGAAGAGCATGGTAAAATTCATTCTTTTTCCTCTTGCCTTTATTTGGGAATTTTCATGGTTTATCTCTTAACATTTATTTTTTTAATAGACAACTTTAGTTCAGATGATCAAGTTCCAATAAAAATTTTGTCGTTTTTTATTTGATAGCATGAAATTTATACATTTAATTAGTGGTCTATTCTGTGTATGGTTAAAGATGCCCACTTTTTTGGTTTCCCTCTACTTCTCAATAGTCCTCTTTGTCTCCTTTATTCTTTGTTTGATGGTCCCCAGAGTTGGGTTATTAGTTAGGGGTACTATAGAATTTATTGTTTAAATTAGGACACTTTTGCGATTAAGCAGGTTGCTATGGATAATTACGCTAGGACAACAGGTGTAAACCAGTACTGTTATGGGCAAACTGGGCCATATGGTCTCCCTAGTCATTGGCCCTTTCCAATTTGCAATTTTTTCCCCTTTGTGATCTTATATATTGCCATTTTATCTACTGCAATCTCTATGTTAATGATTCCCAAATTTTCATCCAACTTCTATCTTGAGTTCTTGATCTGTATTTCTAGCCCTATGCCCAATACATCATCCACAGGCCCCACAGTCATGTCACACTCAAGTTGGATTCAGCCTCCCTTCATAACTGAGTCTTCCTTACTTGTTTTCTCATGAAGTCAGCCATCTAGTCTTTTGAGCTATAATTTGGAATTCATCCCTCATCCAGAACTTATCCCTCTCCCTCATTGCCTCCATCGCTCTCCAGATCTTTTCAATTTTATCACTGCAATAGTTTCTAAATACAATCCCACTTCTTATTGCCACTGCCTTTTCTGTATTAGGGACCTTATGAATCTCTTTTCTGGATTATTAAGTGGCTTCCTTTCTGTTCATTCTGTCTCAAGGCCTTCCTTACTTCGTTCAGCCTCCATTCTTCTGTTAAAGCGAAAACATAAACCTGATCTTGTTATTCATCTGCTTAAAGGTTTGTGCTGGTACTACCTTGCCAACCCCCTTAACCATTCTATACAAGGCCGTCCCAACCTGGTTCTGTCCTCCTGTTGAAGTTCTCACCTCTTCTTCTTTTTTTTTTTTTTAATATTTTTATTTATTTCTAGGAGAGAGAGAGAGAGAGACAGTGTGAGCAGGGAGGGTCAGAGAGAGAGGGAGTCACAGACCGAAACAGGCTCCAGGCTCCGAGCTGGCAGTCAGCACAGAGCCCGACGTGGGGCTCGAACCCAAGAACTGCGAGATCATGACCTAAGCAAAAGTCGGACGCTTAACCGACTAAGCCACACAGGCGCCCCAAAGTTCTCACCTCTTCTGATACAAGTGCCCCCAGTCATGGTGAAAGTCATTCCATCTCCCAAGTATACCAGGATGCTTCCACAACTCTAACTCTGCACAGACTGGACTCACTAAAATGCCCTTTCTGTTCTCTCTTATTTAAACCAAAAGCAGCCTCCTCAGACACTGAGATAAAGTCTCACTTCCTTTGTAAAGCCTTCCCTGATTCTCCCAGGCAGTGAATCCCCTTTGCTGTGCACCTGCAGCGCCCCCTTCCCACCTTTCACCCACTCATCACACCGTGATTCCCTTTCTGTGTACATGTCTCCTTCACTCTCCCAACTGGTCACTTATTAAGAGCATGGACTTACTTCCCCAGAGGCTGGTACTTAGCAGATGCCTCATAAATATTTGTTGGATTAACTCATGAAAGATACTGTGAGTGGTGGTTTGTGACTACTTGTGGTTACCTGCAGATTCCATTTAGAATGCAGCCCAGGGCAAACTTGCTTATTTTTAATATACATTAAAACAATAAATTCAAATTATTACTGGTAGAAGTTATAGAAGACTTGCTTTATTTAGATATTATTATAGGCCCTTCAAAAGGCATTTTTTATGCTAGTCTTAAAAGGAACCTATCGAGATAGGCTTTTCTCTAGCCATTTTATGATGGAGGAAGCAAAGATTGAAAGAGATTGAGTAATTTAAAAAAATGTTTATTTATTTATTTTGAGAGAGACAGAGAGAGCATGTGATGAGTGGGGGAGGACCAGAGAGAGGGAGAGAGAGAATCCCAAGCAGGTTCTGTGCTGTCAGTGCAGAGCCTGATGTGGGGCTGATCTCATGAACCATGAGATTGTGACCTGAACTGAAACCAAGAGTTGGACTCTTAATCAACTGAGCCACCCAGGTACCCTTGGAGTAACTTTTCTTAAGAGCAGTAGATAGTAGGTAGGATTAGAACCAGTATTATTTTACTTTAGAATTCAGCCTTTTTTTTCCATTCATTTGGAGGCAACTTTTTCCTACTAATAATTTTCTGGGATCACATATCTTCCTCACTATCCTTGACCTCCCTTGATATCTCTCCTCTTTAACTCTTTGCCCAGAGGCTGGTTTTGAGCAGCTCACCATTAGGGCCTACGCTTTTTGATTCACGATGCCTTATCCCTCAAGTAGTCCTGAGCATCCTCAGGCCATTGAAGAGTCACTTGTTATTGGCATCTAAGGTGAGAATGAACTAATCTGAGAAGGAAATCTCCTATGTACCAAAGGAAAGGTCCAGACAAGGCTCTCAGGTCTCTTGCTTTCCTCCAAAAGAACACTGGGGATCTCCAGGGGTCACCACTTAGTTGTTCTGTACAGAGGGGTAAGATGAATGATGGGAATGGGGAGGAAGGTTTAAGGCTACAAGGAAGCTGCTGCTTAGATATTTGAGGATGTTGGAGGCTCAGGCAGTGTCAGAGGCTATTTGCTCTGAACAGAGCAGGTTCAATTCATAATCCTATTTAAATTTATTCTAAAAACGAATACATGCTAATTGTAGGATACTTAAAAATTAGGCAACCACAAGGAGAAAATATCACTTTTAAGCCTGTTGTGATGTATGCACCTTAAAAAATTTTCTATGAATATACCTCTCCCCTGCGCACTTTTCCTTTTATAAAAATAAGATTGCTGCCGTCTGGGTGGCTGAGTCAGTTGAGCATCCAACTTCCACTCAGGTCATGATCTCATAGTCCATGGGTTCGAGCCCCACATCAGGCTCTGTGCTGACACCTTGGATCCTGGAGCCTCCTTCGGATTCTGTGTCTCCCTCTCTCGCTGTCCCTCCCCCACTCACACTCTGTCTCTCTCAAAAACAAAATAAGATAAAAAAAAAAAGATCGTATTCTGTATACATTCTGATATATATAATATATTTCATGTTATTGAACAGTTTTCCTCCACAGCATTTTGCATGTAGAGGGGTCATATGAACAGTTGTCTGATGTTGTTTTGGCATCCCACTGAGTGGGCAAGATGGGGATGAGGAGGCAGATGATGACACCCAGGTTTAAATGGCCGACCTGAGATCACCTCACCAACCTTTGACATCTGGCTCAGACATTATAAGTTAGGACAAGAAGGAACTTCAGAAATGAACTTCAGAAATGGCCACGTCCTTTTACCTTTGGAGGCACTCTACCAAAAGGTAGAGTTTCTTGCCCAAAGTCACTGAGGCCGACACTGGCAGGTCAGGCCTAGAACCCAGGATTCCTGATTCTTTGTCCAGAGCTCTTTCTACTCTTCCACTAAACACTGTCTCAAAGTCTTGGAAGAGTGTGATGGATTTGGAAAAATTTTACTTACCCATGTTCATGTAGAGGTGAGAAAGTGAGAGCTTTGAGGGAAGAAAAAAGCAGAAATTATTTAGACAAGAGAAGAACCAAGTGTAAGTGATCACGATCATCATTAAGAGTTGGAATTAACCAGGTGCCTGGGTGGCTTAGTTGGTTAAGTGTCTGACTTCGGCTCGGGTCCCAATGTAGCAGTCCATGGGTTTGAGCCCCAATTCAGGCTCTGTGCTGACAGCTCAGAGCCTGGAACCTCTTTGGATCCTCTCTTTCTCTCTCTCTTTGCCCCTCCCCTGCTCACACTCTGTCTCTGAGTCTGTTTCTCTCAAAAATAAACATTGAACAAAATTAAATAAGAGAGTTGGAAGTAACAACATAAAGTGAGCATGGCCTGTTAGGCATTCTAAAGGGAGAATTAGATCAAAGGGTATCTTTGCTTATTGTTATGGCAAGTGGGTTATAAAAGGTTATAGCTGATATTCACAAGAGGAAACCATCTGTGAGATTGGTGGCTTTAAAGACCTTCAAGGCAAGTAATAGTATCACTATTTTTGAAAGGGTGATAGAGGCTTAGAGACGTCGAGTAACTTCCCTAAGATCACAAAGCTGATTGGCCACTTCTAGGGGTAACTGGGTGCTTTAGCTCAGAAGCCCATCAGAGATAGAGACCTAGCTGCCTAGGAAGGAGGAAGCATCTGTCTTTTGTCTGATTTCCCTGTGGTCAGGTGTTGCTCCATGGGTATTAATTCTCTTGCACTTCTAGGTTATTCTTGTCTGAGCCCGTGTTTCCTGGTCAGACAAACCCCAGGGTGGGATGTGAGAAGCTTGTGTTGAGGTGCTGCTGTCAAACAGTACTTGTGTGAGCTATTCAGAACCTATGCATAACTGCTTGCAACGGCTGCGGATGCTTAAGAGGTGAGAAGAAGATCTGAGTTGTTACAAAAAGTATTCTATATATCCAGACTAGAACTCATACCTGTTTGCTTCCAGGTAAAACATCCTGTGCAGCTGAGACTTATTTTATTTGTCAAGGCCTTTCTGAAATATGTAGCCGCAAAACTTAGACTCTTGCTATTATGGTCCAGGGGGCAGGTTACGATGACTGTTCTCACTTGGGTCAGGAGCCATCTCTAGACAATCACTGTGGCCAGGGAGGCTGGTCTATAAAATGACAGATGGTAGCATTTAATCATATTTAGAGTTTAGTGAAAGGTACTAAAAGTTCCTAGAAGACAAAAGTAGACTTCTATTAAGACAGCAGTCAATAATAACACACTTATCAAAACTTCTTTGATCCAAAGCTCAAAGTGCTTAACGTTTATTTAAATCCTAGTCTTCATAGGAACTCAGTGAGGTAGGTAAAAAATGTTTGATACGGAGCAGAAAGAAAAGCATCATCTTTTGGAAGAAAGCCTCTAAAACATTTGCAGGGTTTCTACACTCCGTCAAGGTCACAGAAAGAATACCTTGCATACTGCATCCAGAAGGCAGGGCAGAGTTGGTTCTGTTGAACTAAATTGGAATGGAATTTCAGAGACAAAGACCCAAGAATACTTCTAATGGCTATATCCCACAATAGCTTTCCAAGATGGATTCAATGCAGCATTCCAAGTGGATACAAAGTTGAATGAAACACAAAGGAAATATTTCACTGAATGGATTGGGACAATCTAACCAAAGGGTGTGGGCCTATTCCAGGATCCCCTGTTTGTGAATGAAATGGCAAAGCATACCTGTCTGCATATCTGAGCTTTCTGTCCCTGGTGCTCAGAAAAGAAGGGTGAGGCCAGGGGCGAACTCAAAACTTCTGGTCTGTTTTAATTGGACTTTATTATTATTATTATTATTATTTATACAAATAGTTTATTGTCAAATTAGTTTCCACATAACACTCAGTGCTCATCCCCACAAGTGCCCTCCTCCATGCCCATCCCTCCTCCCCACCACATCCATCAGTCCTCAGTTTTTGTCAGCATTCAAGAGTCTCTCATGGTTTGCCTCTCTCCCTTTCCCCCACCATTTCCCTCCTCCTTCTCCGCCTTGTTCCTCCGTCAAGTTCCTCCTAATCCTCCTATATGTGCAAACATAAGATATTTGTCCTTCTCTGCCTGACTTATTTCTCTCAGCATAACACCCTCAAGGTCCATCCATGTTACTACACATGGCCAGATTTCATTGTTTCTCATTGCCATGTAGTATTCCATGGTATAGATAAACCACATCTTCTGGATCCATTCATCCATTGATGGACACTTAGGCTCTTTCCATGTTTTAGCTATTGTGGAGAGTGCTGCTATGAACATTGGGGTACATGTGCTCCTATGCCTCAGCATTTCTGTATCCCTTGGGTAAATTCCTAGCAGTGCTATTGCTGGGTCCTAGGGGAGTTCTATTGTTAGTTTTGAGGAACCTCCACACTGTTTTCCAGAGGGGCTGTACCAGTTTACATTCCCACCAACAGTGTAGGAGGGTGCCCGTTTCTCCACATCCTCGCCAGCATCTAGAGTTCTCTGATTTGCTCATTTTAGCCACTCTGACTGGCGTGAGGTGGTATCTCAGTGTGGTTTTGATTTGTATTTCCCTGATGAGGAGGGATGCTGAGCATCGTTTCATGTGTCTGTTGGCCATCTGGATGTCCTCTTTGGAGAAGTGTCTGTTCATATCTTCTTCCCATTTCTTCACTGGGTTGTTTGTGTTTCGGGTGTGAAGTTTGGTGAGTTCCTTATAGATTCTGGATATTAACCCTTTATCTGATATGTCATTTGCAACTATCTTTTCCCATTCCGTTGGTTGCCTGTTAGTTTTCTGGGTTGTTTCCTTGGCTGTGCAGAAGCTTTTAATCTTGATGAGGTCCCAATCGTTTATTTTTGCTCTTGATTCCCTTGCTTTTGGGGATGTGTCCAGTAAGAAGTTGCTGCGGTGGAGGTCAAGAAGGTTGTTTCCTGCTTTCTCCTCTAGGGTGTTGATAGTTTCCTGTCTCACGTTCAGGTCCTTTATCCATTTTGAGTTTATTTTTTGTGCATGGTGTGAGAAAATGATCTAGTTTCATTCTTCTGCATGTTGCTGTCCAGTTCTCCCAACACCATCTGTTAAAAAGGCTGTCTTTTTTCTATTGGATATTCTTTCCTGCTTTGTCAAAGATTAGTTGGCTGTAACTTTTGGGTCCACTTCTGAGTTCTCAGTTCTGCTCCATTGGTCTATGTGTCTGTTTTTGTGCCAATACCATACTGTCTTGATGACAACAGCTTTGTAGTAGAGGCTAAAGTCTAGGATGGTGATTCCTCCCATTTTGGTTTTATTTTTCAGGATTACTTTGGCTATTCGGGGTCTTTTGTGGTTCCATACAAATTTTTGGATAGTTTGTTCTAGTTTTGAGAAGTATGCTGGTGCAATTTTGATTGGAATTGCATTGAATGTGTAGAGTGCCTTAGGTAGTAATGACATCTTAACTATATTTATTCTTCCTATCCATGAGCATGGAATGTTTTTCCATTTCTTTGTGTCTTCTTCAATTTCCTTCATAAGTTTTCTATAGTTTTCATCATACACATCTCTTGTATCCTTGGTTAGGTTTATTCCGAGGTATTTTATGTTTTTTTTTGTGCAATTGTGAAAGGGATCAGTTTCTTGATTTCTCTTTCTGTTGCTTCATTGTTGGTGTATAAAAATGCAACCCATTTCTGTACGTTGATTTCGTACCCTGCAACTTGGCTGAATTCTTGGATCAGTTCTAGTAGGCTTCTGGTGGAGTCTGTCGGGTTTTCTATGTAGAGTATCATGTCATCTGCGAAGAGTGAAAGTTTGACTTCCTCTTTGCCAATTCTGATGCCTTTGATTTCCTTTTGTTGTCCGATGGCTGATGCTAGGACTTCCAGCACTATGTTAAACAACAGTGGTGAGAGTGGACAACCTGTCGTGTTCTTTTTTTTTTTAAATTTTTTTTTAATGTTTTAGTTATTTCTAGGAGAGAGAGAGACAGCGTGAGCAGGGGAGGGTCAGAGAGAGAGGGAGTCACAGACTGAAACAGGCTCCAGTCTCTGAGCTGGCAGTCAGCACACAGCCCGATGCGGGGCTCGAACCCACGAACCGTGAGATCATGACCTAAGCGAAAGTTGGACGCTTAACCGACTAAGCCACCCAGGCGCCCCTATCCTGTCGTGTTCTTGATCTCAGGGGGAAAGCTCTCGGTTTTTCCCCGTTGAGGATGATGTTCGCTGAAGGCTTCTCATAGATGGCTTTGATGATGTTTAAGTAGGTTCCTTCTATCCCAACTTTCTCGAGAGTCTTTATTAAGAAGGGATGCTGTGTGTTGTCAAATGCTTTTTCTGCATCTATTGACAGGATCATATGGTTTTTATCTTTTCTTTTATTGATATGATGTATCACATTGATTGATTTGCGAATGTTGAACCAGCCCTGTAACCCAGGAATGAATCCCACTGGATCCTGGTGGATGATTCTTTTTATATGCTGCTCGATTCGATTTGCAAGGATCTTGTTGAGAATTTTTGCATCCGTATTCATCAAGAATATTGGCCTATAGTTCTCTTTTTTTTTGCTGGATCTCTGTCTGGCTTGGGAATCAGAGTGATGCTAGCTTCATAAAATGAGTCCGGGAGTTTTCCTTCAATTTCTATTTTTTTGGAATAGCTTGAGAAGAATTGAGATTAATTCTGTTTTAAATGTCTGGCAGAATTCCCCAGGGAAGCCATCAGGTCCAGGGCTCTAATTTGTTGGGAGATTTGATAACTGATTCAATTTCTTCACTCGTTATGGGTCTGTTCAGGTTTTCTATTTCTTCCTGTGTGAATTTTGGTAGTGAGCGTGTGTTTAGGAATTTGTCCATTTTTTCTAAGTTGTCCATTTGTTGCATATAATTTTTCATAGTATTCCCTGATAATTGCTTGTATTTCTGACGTGTTGGTTGTAATAAGTCCATTTCCATTCATAATTTTGTCTATTTGGGTGCTCTCTCTTTTCTTTTGGATAGGTCTGGCTAGAGGTTTGTCAATTTTGTTTACTTTTTCAAAAAACCAACTCTTGGTTTCATGGATCTGTTCAATTGTTTCTTTGGTCTCTATGTTGTTTATTTCTGCTCTAATTTTTACTATTTCTCTTCTTCTACTGGGTTTAGGGCGTTCTTGTTGCTCTGCCTCTAGTTCCTTTAGGTGAGCTGTTAGATTTTGGACTTGCGCTTTTTCTAATCTCTTGAAATAGGCCTGGAGAGCAATGTACTTTCCTCTTAGGACTGCCTTTGCCGCATCCCATAGATTTTGAATTGTTGTGTTTTCATTTTCATTTGTTTCCATATATTTTTTAATTTCATCTCTAATTGCCTGATTGGCCCATTCATTCTTTAGAAGGGTGTTCTTTAACCTCCATGTTTTTGGAAGTTTTCCAGACTTCTTCCTGTAATTGATTTCAAGTTTCAAAGCATTGTGATCTGACAGTGTGCATGGTATGATCTCTATTCTTTTATATTTATTGAGGGCTGCTTTATGTCCCAGTATGTGATCTATCTTGGAGAATGTGCCATGCGCACTTGAGAAGAAAGTAAATTCCCTGACCTCAGGTTGTAAAGTTCTAAATATATCCGTCAGGTCCATCTGGTCCAATGTGTCTTTCAAGTCCATTATTTCTTTAGTGATTTTCTGTCTGGTTGACCTATCCATTGCTGTAAGCGGAGTATTAAAGTCCCCTGCTATTAGCACATTCTTATCTAGAAGCTTGTTTCTGTTTGTGATTAATTGTTTTAGATATTTAGGTGCTCCCATATTCGGTGCGTAGACATTTATGATTGTTAGTTCTTCCTGATGGATGGACCCTGTAATTATTATGTAGTGCCCTACTTCATCTCTTGTGATTGTCTTTAATTTAAAGTCCAGTTTGTCTGATATAAGTATAACTACCCCGGCTTTCTTTTGATTTCCTGTAGCATGATATATATTTCTCCATCCCCTTACTTTTAATCTGAAGGTATCTTCCCCTCTAAAATGAGTTTCTTGTAGACAGCATATAGATGGATTTTGTTTTTTAATCCATTCTGCTACCCTATGTCTTTTGATTGGTGCATTCAGCCCATTTACATTCAGTGTTATTATTGAAATATGTAGGTTTAGAGTCTTTGTATCTTTTGTAGGGTTTATGTTTGTGGTGGTGTCTCTGGAATCTTTGTTCCTTGCCACCTTTCCTTCAGAGCATCCCCCTCAGGATTTCTTGTAGGGCTGGCTTAATGGTGACAAATTCTTTCAATTTCTGTTTATTTGGAAAGGTTTTTATCTCTCCTTCTGTTTTGAATAACAGGCTTGCTGGATAGAGGATTCTTGGCTGCATATTTTTACTGTTCATCACATTGAGGATCTCTTGCCATTCCTTTCTGGCCTGCCACATTTGAGTAGATAGGTCTGTCACCACTCTGATAGGTTTCCCTTTGTATGTTAGGGCCCTTTTCTCCCTAGCTGCTTTCAAAATTCTCTCTTTGTCCTTGTATTTTTCCATTTTACAATGATATGTCGTGCAGAAGATCGATTCAAGTTACGTCTGAGGGGAGTCCTCTGAGCCTCTTGTATGTCCACATTTACTTCCTTCCCTCGGTTGGGGAAGTTCTCTGCTATAATTTGTTCCAGGACTCCTTCAGCAATTTTCCCTCTCTCTTCCTTTCTGGGATTCCTATGATACAGATATTGTTGCGTTTGACTGTATTACTGAGCTCTTGAATTCTTCTTTCCTGTTCCTGGATCAGTTTGTCTCTTTTTTTTTTGTCAGCTTCTTGTTTTTCTATAATGGTATCTTCTAAATCACTTATTCTCTTTTCTGTCTCTTCAATCTGTGCATTGGAGTCCTCTAATTTATTGTGTATCTCATTTATCGCATTTTTTAATTCTTCATGCCTATTTTTATTTTCCATTCTGTCTGTAGCCATAGTTTCTTTGATGTCCCCAATGTTATTCTCAAGCCCAGCTATTAATTTTACCATTATTATTCTAAAATCTTGTTCAGTTATGCTGCTGATATATGTTTTGAGCAGTTCATTCGCTGTCATTTCTTCTTGGAGTTTCTTTGGAGGAGAGCTCTTTCGTTTCGTCATTTTAGTTATCTTTCCGGCTCTTGTTGGTTTCAAAGACCTGTTATGCTCTCTGTATCTATGAGCGCTGCTATATCCAAGAAGACTCTTTGACTTTCCAGGGCCTATCCTTTCAGAGAGTGTTTTTTGAATGGTATCTTTTGGTCTTTCTTGTTGGGACCTTGGTTATTTTATTTTCTTATTCATAGTGATATTTGGGACTCTTCACCTTGTGTACTCTGGCTTGTTTCTTGAGGTAGCCCTGGAAAAGAAAACAGACAGACAAACACACAGGGAGCAGGAGCACACAAACTCACAGGCTAATTCAACTAACATGCAAAGCGAGAGGGAAAACGAAAAAGTTAACAGAAAAGACGGAGGTGTGAGGGCAAATAATAGGGAGTATAAAATACATAAAAGGGTCAAAAAGGGGAAAAGAAAAGGAAAAAAGAAGAAAACCGTTGGACAAAGAACGGTTTAAAGCATATACCTGAATTTCCCAGCTACAGTTAAATAGCCATGTGTATGCATTGCTGGTTGAAGAGCATAGAGAAAGAGAGAGAAGGCAGGGCAGGATGAGGCAAAACTGGAAATAGGATGAACAGGTAGAAGGGATAAGAAGTTTTTTTCAAAGAGGTAAAGGGTAGAAGATGATTGGATAGGTGAGAGAAGGATGCTGGAATTATCCAGAGAAACTATATAGTCTAATTACTCCTGAGAGAAAGAGATGAAAATGTCGGTAGGTGTAGAATTTACAGTTACAGAATGGACTCGTTGTGATTGTTTAAGCAAGCTGGCGACCAGAGTTAATCAGGCCAGTGTTCTGGGGAAAACAGAGAAAAAGCGAAAAAAGAAGGAAAAGGAAAAAAAAAAAGGGAGGAGGGCAGCTCTCAGGCAGGGATGGGCTTGGCATGATCCAATGCCTCAGGCGGGAGTTCTTCCTTGGTGGTTGTGGGGAGGAGAGTGGCGGTGCTCCAGTCCCTTCTTGAACCAAGTGCTGCACCTTGCTTTTTTGGGTGTGTAAACTCCCTGTACCGGGGGGCGCAGCCAAAGTTGGTTGCACTCTTCAACCCAGGCCAGTTCCAATCTGCAAATCCCAGTCCGTGAGCCCTGCTGAAATTGCCTTAGACACAACCTCCCATGCAACCTCCTCGGGGCAATTCCAGGCCCCCTGCCGAGCTCTGGGGGTGGAGTCAGAGTCGCTGCTTCCTTCTCTGGGTTGGGCTGGCGAGCATGCGCGGGGGCTTGCCTGCTGGGTGCTCTGAGCCCGAGCCCGCTGGAGTGAGGAAAACCAGGTCCGTCCATGGCTCGTCACCTGAAACACGAACTCACAGGCAAATTCCCCAGTTTTTAGCTTTTTGCTTTCCCTCTCGAGTTCCAGCCATCCAGGAGCGTGGACGCCCAGTGTCCGTGCGTCTCTTTCAGGGGCCCCAGCTGCCCGGGAGCTACAGTGGTGGCAGGTGCGCCGCTATTCTGAAGTGCAGCCGCCAGGAGCCAGCACAAAGAAGCAGTTTGTGTGCTCAGGCCCCCTGGGACCAGTTGGCGCGAGGGGACCTGGTGTGCAGGTATTTGGCAAGTACGGTCTTTCTATTCACCGAGTGGAGGTTTTTCCCCCCGAGCAGAGGTTTTTTGTTTCGGACTCTCTCCCCGTAGACGGGGATCGCCCCCGACCCTAGAGTCTCCGATCCCCACCCGATTTTATCTTCCCAAGTTCACACTCACGTTAGAAGGCTCTCTCATTGGATTCTGCGTCCTTTTTTTCCCAATCTCTCAGGTTTTGTAAGGTTTCCAATGGCTTCAGATCTTTTCTGTGTGATGTATGGGCGCGAGTGCAAGTATGGAGCTCCTTACTTCTCCACCATCTTGCCCCCTCCTTAATTGGACTTTAATGTTTCGCTTTGTCCTGGTTGATTTTTCTAGAGAAACAGATGGCTTCGTGCAATGTAGTTGTTTTTGCTCCTATGAAAGGCTATGATGAAAACAAAATTGCAAACCTAGTTGTTTTGTTTTTAAAGTTTATTTTATGTTGAGCGAGGGTGTGAGCAGGGGAGGGGCAGAGAGAGGGAGAGACAGAATCTCAAGCAGGCTCTGCACTATCAGTGCGGAGCCAGACACGGGGCTCAAACTCACCAACTGGGAGATCATAACCTGAGCTGAAACCAAGAGTCAGATGCGTAAACTGACTGAGCCACCCATGCGCCCCTGCAAACCTAGTTTTAAACTCAGGCCTATCTTTCTAACCCCACCACAAGTCCTTTGTAAAACCAGCTCAGGAGGGGCAGCTGTACTCACATTTATATTTTGGATAGAGTTGGATCATTTTCTCAAGGAGAAAGTACTTTTGCTTTTAAGCGTGTTTTCTTTTTTTTTTTTTCTTCTTTTTTCCTTCCTAGTGCTGGAGTTCTCAGGCTTCTGACTGAGATAAATTCTTTTTTTTTTTTAAGTTTTTTTAACTTAAAAAGAGATAACGTGAGCAGGGGAGGGTCAGAGAGAGAGGGAGACACAGACTGAAACAGGCTCCAGGCTCTGAGCTGGCAGTCAGCACAGAGCCCGATGCGGGGCTCGAACCCACAAACTGTGAGATCATGACCTAAGTGAAAGTTGGACGCTTAACCGACTAAGCCACCCAGGCGCCCCTGATTGAGATAAATTCTTGATATTTCACCTGGCTGAACTGTGTGTTGGGGTGAGGTTTTCCTCTCCCCTCATCTCAGCATTTGCCGCTTGACTCCTTGTTTTGTATCTCTGTCCCCCTAGAGTTTTCTTTCTCTGCTTAGACCTTTCTCCAGAAAATTTCCTATAGAGCAGAAAGGAAAAGAGATGTTCTTTATCTGACTTTGTGCTGGGTGTGAAGGCAGGGGAAAGAAGGTCCCACCTCAGAATAAAGAAATATTAAGGAAGGGGTGATGATGAGAAATCCTGAAACACTGGGAATCATTTTTGGCATTTTTCCCTAGAAGAGGATGAGAATCAGTGTGCTGGAGCTAGCTCCACATCCAAGTTCAGTGATCTCATTTTGGTAGTTTGAAATTAGCAATGAAGGAAGTATGTACACCGTGGAGATTGACACACATCACAGGCCTGCCTAGAGTCCTGGTCGTTAAACCTTTACCAGTGAATCATAGGTGTCACCACAGAGTGCCCGAGTTATTACAGCTGGCAGGCCTGGGTTATAACGTCTTTGTAATAGATTTTCTGTAAAACGCCCATTTGTTCCACTTCCCTTCCCCATATCAGATTCTACTGGGTGAGGTGCCAGAGGCTCTGTATCAGATGTTAGGGGAATACGGTTCTGATCCACGCTATTCTGTCTGCCTGGAACTCTCCCCAGATAACAACATGGCTCACATCCTCTCCTCCTCTGGTCTGTGTTTAAAACTCCCCGTCTCCGGTGCCCGGGTGTCTCAGTCAGTTAGTCCTGACTCTTGATTCTGCTCAGGTCATGATCTCACATTGAGTTCTGTGCCAAGAGGGCGGAGCCTGCTTGGGATTCTCCCTCTGTCTCTCTGCCCTTCCCTGCTCTCCTCCTTTCTCTCTCTTAAAAAATAAACTAAAAAAAAAAAAAAAGAGAGAAGAAAAAAGAAAAATAAGACTCCCCATCTCAACGAGGCCTTTTCTGACTGTGCATGGATCCCTGTGACATGCTCTTCGTGTCCCACTGTGTGCTTCACTTTCATCTTCCACATCCCTTATTGTCTTCTAACATAACACACACTTCGTACGTTGATCTTGTTGTTTCTGTGTTGCCCCTTCTGGAATGTAAACTCCTCCACTTTGTAAATCTGTGTCTCTTTTGGTCATGGGTCTATCCCAAGCACCTAGCAGTGCCTAACACATAACAGGTGCTCAATAAATATCTGTTGAGTGAATCAAATGAACAACCCTGTCTCTAAACAAATTGGTGGAAGGTATAAGAAGGCAGCAACTCTGTGGCTCATGTGTCCTTGCCCCTCTGTGAAGGAGGCCTCTCCTAGGAGCTCCCCAGAGGATGTGCTGGAGATCTCATGGCTGAAAAGGGTTGCCCAAAGGATAACAGTGGAGACAGGCTACTGTCTCCTGTGTGTTCTGCCCCTGTATGATCACCATCTTTGTGTATTTGCTCAAGGCTTTTCAGCAAGAAATAAATACAGGACAAGGCAGTCTGGTGGAGGAAGAAGGACAGACTCTGGTGCTGGATGGACACCAGCCTCTCGCCTTCCTTTTTTTTTTTTTTTTTAAATATTTTTATTTATTTCTAGGAGAGAGAGAAAGAGAGCACACGAGCAGGGGAGGGTCAGAGAGAGAGGGAGACACAGATTCTGAAATAGGCTCCAGGCTCTGAGCTGACAGCACAGAGCCCAACACAGGGCTCGAACCCACGAACCGTGAGATCATGACCTAAGCGAAAGTCGGACGCTTAACCGACTAAGCTACCCAGGCGCCCTAGCCTCTCACCTTCCTGATGCCTGACTCAGTAGGACAGATCTCCTCTGGGCAGTGGTACTGCTGTAGTATGTTTACATGATGCTTCAGCCCAAGGACAGACCACTAACTGGTGGGCTTGAGGACACCTTGGGGCTGAGCTTTTTCCTTCTCTTCTCTTCTTTTTGGAGAAAAGAAATAGAGTGGTGGAATTATTTTTCTTTTTTTCTTCTTTTTTGGTTTTGGCAGAAGGTATAGAATGGCAACTCCAATCTTCTAATCCACAGAATAATGAAATATATTGGTTTTATTTCTGAGGATTTTCACTAGGCTCAAATGGGAAAATACACAGTCATAATTTAAAAATACAAAGAAGTTTCCCAAAGTGAAAGGCATTGTATTGAGTATAATAAATTCTTTATAAAAACCAACCACATTATCTGAACTTCAATTCATGTTTTCCTTCCAGGAATTACCTTCACAGAGAAGGAAGGAGGGAGAGAGGGATGGAAGGAAGGAACAAAGGACAGAAGGAAGAAAGGAAGGAAGGAAGGGAGGAGGGAGGGAAGAGGGGAAAAGGGAGGAAGGGAGAAAGGGAGGCAGGGAGGAAGGGAGGAAGGAAGGAAGGAAGGAAGGAAGGAAGGAAGGAAGGAAGGAGCCCCAGATGGAGTCTGCCCTTGTTAGTGTACAACATTAATGCATTTCCATTATTAAAATGAAGCTTGAAACTGCCCTTCAGCGTTGTCTAATGGCATGGTTATGCCATAAAAAAGCCATTGTTCTCTGGGAATAAAATACTACTGTTTTCAAGACAGGGTTTCTTACACCACCAGGAAAAATCAGTTATGAACCGAAACCTGGAAAATGCGATTCACCTCACATGGGAGTGGGGAATGATTGACTTCCAAAGGGCTGCTTCTGAGATTGTGGATAAAACTAGTGATGGCATAGTTTTGGGTATAGTGGTTCCCCCTTGTTTGTAGCTCACTTTCTACTGTCCAGTTACTTGCAGTCAATTGTGGTCCAGCAGTAGATGATTCTCCTTCTGACAAATCTTCAGAAGTTCAGTAGTAGCCTAAAGCTACATCACAATGCTTACTTCATTCACTTCACAGCATCATATCATGGAAGCATTTTATCATCTCACAACATCAGAAAGAGAAGAGTGAATACATACACTAAGATGTTTTGAGAGACTGCATTCACATAACTTTTATTACAATATATTGTTCTATTTTATTAGTTATTGTTAATCTCTTACTCTGCCTCATTTATGAATTAAGCTTCATCGTAGGTATATATGTATAGGGAAGAAACATAGTATGTATAGGGTACAGTCATATGCAGTGTTTCAGCCATCCACAGTGCGTCTTGGAATGTATCTCCTGTGGATAAAGAGGGGCTACTGTATCAATGAAACACCTATCACACAAAATGCCCCGTTGTAGTGTGTTTTTATAGAGAAAATTATAAGATTCCAAGGAGAATCAATATCCATCCATCCACCCATTCATCCACCCACCCCTCCTTCTTTCCTTCTTTCCTTTCTTCCTTCCTTCCTTCCCTCCCTCCCTCCATCCATAATGGTTAAGAGGAGGGAACTCTGTACCCTGGGTGTGAATTTGACCTCTACTGTTTAAGAGCTGCATGCCCTTAAGCATATCCTTTATCCTTTTCATGAAGTTTAGTCATCTATAAAATTGGAATGATATTAGTTCCTATCATATAGCATTGGTCTGAGAATTAAGTGAGTTAATATATGTAAGGCCCTCAATTAGAGCCTGGTAGGTAATAAACATTCTATGTGTTAACTATTATTCATTTAACCAGTGTTTATAGAACCCCCAGTATGTACTGAGCACACTTTCCCATTAAATATTCATCTACAAGAACATTGTCAATAGTTGTATACTATTCCATGAATTATATATGGATATACTTTGGTACAGGGATTTTTTAAATCTATTTAAATTCAAGTTATTTAACATATAGTGTAATAATGGTTTCGGGAATAGAATTTAGTGATTCATCACTTACGTATAACACCCAGTGTTCAACCCATAAGTGCCCTCCTTAATGCCTATCACCCTTTCAGCCCATCCCCTCCACCTATCTCCCCTCCAGCAACCCTCTGTTTGTTCTCTGTATTTATGAGTCTCTTATGGTTTGCCACCCTCTCTGTTTTTGATTATTAAATTTTAACCTGTATCAGAAGGGCTTATTAAAGAAGATTACTGGACCCACCTGTAGAGTTTCTAATTGAGGAGGCCTGAGGTGCTTCATAAGAATCTGCATTTGTAACAAGTTCCCAGGGGCTGTTGATGCTGCCCATTGGGGACCACACTCTAAAGACCACTGCCTTAGTATTTTTAGCTAATTTCATATTTTTGAATATTTAGATGGTTTTAGGAAGCCTCTGGGCAACTCAGATTCTTATCAGTCACTGACAGATAAGTGTGGGTTAGTTTATCAGATAAATGAGGAAAATGATTTGGACAGTGTCTAAGATCCTTATATCAGATACCTATTAACATCCTGTTAGCCTCACCTGTGTCTTATTCTGGACACTGCTATGGGGATCCATTCAGGGAGAGCTCACACTGGCTTCACACAGCAGCCTCACACTGAGCTGTGCCTCACCTCAGGCCTAGCCCTTGCATCACTCAATACTCACCTTACAGCTTCTTTATTGATGCCTCAGCTTGGATTCCTGAGATATTTACTAGACTTGCAGGTCATACCATCCAAGGCAGTTTATGTTTCCCCACTGCCCCTTTTCAGGTTGGCACATTTTATAATGGATCCTTCACCCCTCTCCCAAACCTTCCCTGGGATCACATTTTCCAATCAAGTGCTGACTTTTAAGCCTTAATCTCAGGCTCTGTTTTGTGAGGAACCTGGGTTGGACAATCTTTTTCTGTGTAAAATCTAAGTTTTCTGACTTCTTTCCCCCATGATTGCTTAGTGGGAGAAAGGCAGAAAGCAAGAAGAGTTCTAAAATTGGGATAGATGGATCAGGTTATAAGAAGTCTGAGAACTCTCTTAAATCGAATGCAAAATTGTGTGTTTGCATGCTTTTTTTTTTTTTTTTTCTGAAAGAACTCCATTGCATTCAACAGATCATCAAAGTAAATAATCAGTAATATGGAGAGAAGAAGGAAAAAGAAGGAAAGTAGAAACTTGGGTTCTAAGGCAGTGTTGAGACAGTAGATAGAGATGGTCACCTTGGTATAGATTCTGGGTAGCTGGAGTAAAGAGGAAAGAGTCGGGGGTGGGGAAGGAAGTAGAAGTAGATGGAAAACAGGTTTCTGTGATTTACAGCTGGACCTAGGAGGGAAGCTTCTCTGGCTTTCACTGCAGGCTTTTACCACTGTTCAGATAATCCATGCTTAACATCTGCTTCAGAACCCACTTGTCTTGCTATTGAACCTCCATTTTTCTGATTTGTCAAAGTAGGGAATGCTAAAGAGCTTTTAGCAAGAAAATACTTGCTTCTTCTGATTCATGTCCTTGTGGCTTGATTTCTGATGGCCTTTACCTTAGGAAGACCTAGCATTTTTGGTTTTACCACTGAGTAGAGGAACACCAGCCTAGTGCTTAGCTGGGACCCTACCTCTCCAGCCCTCACCACCTGAAGTGTCACACCGGGATGAAAATCATGTTAATTGAATTTCGGGCATTGTGCCTTTAGAGCAGCCAACCAGAGAGTCGAGTTTAATTTACATACTGATAAGAGTTGAAAAATTATGCCTTCTAATGAACAAAATGCCCACAACTGGTGTGACTTAATAATTAGCATAAAAGTGTTCATAATATTGGCATACAGTTAGAAGGCTGGGGAAATTTGCCTTTAAAAATCCATTGAAGCAGAGGCCTCTCTCCATTTTTGGTGTCTGTGTAGTTTATAGGTATTTTGACAGGCCTGAAAGCAGAAACCAGAATCTGATTAAAGACCAGTGTTTGACATTAGTGGTTGGTTGTATGTGTTTGATTGGTGAGAACCCTAGAGAGTGAGAAGAGAAACCCCCAACAGCTACAACATAGCAGCTCTTGGTGACATTGGCTGAAAGTGCCTGGTTTGGGGATGACCAGTTCCTCCCTTACTACCCCTTAAAATGTAGGGGCTCAACAGTTCTAGGCTGGCCAGATTTCTACAAGCTTCATATGACTGTTTAGAAATGAAAGATTTCTTTTCTTTTTTTTTTAAAAAATTTTTAATGCTTTTTATTTATTTCTAGGAGAGAGAGAGACAGCGTGAGCAGGGGAGGGTCAGAGAGAGAGGAAGACACAGACTGAAACAGGCTCCAGGCTCTGAGCTGGCAGTCAGCAAAGAGCCCGACGCGGGGCTCGAACCCACGAAGCGCGAGATCGTGACTTGAGCGAAAGTCGGACGCTTAACCGACTAAGCCACCCGGGCGCCCCGAAAGATTTATTTTCATAATGCTGCGCAGATGTTTTGATCAACTTCTGCCCACCACCAGAATCGACAGGTTGTTTTAGGCTCAGGTCTCTTAAGCCTTCCCAAACCCCTCCATACCCTCCCCCCTGCCCCACATCTTCTGTTAAGATAGTGAAGTCATGATCAGGTGCGTGCGTGTGTGCGTGCATCTGTGTGTGTGTGTTAGATTACTGTGAATTTGTACATGAATGTTCATAGAAGCACTATTCACAGAAGCCCAAAGTGGAAACCACTCAAATGTCCATCAACAGATGAATGTATAAACAAATTATGGTATATGCAAACAATGGAGTATTACTCAGCCATAAATATGAATGAAATACTGTCATGCTACAACACGGATGAATTGTGAAAACATACTAAGTGAAAGAAGCCAGACACAAAAGGACAAATATTTCATGATTCCATTTATATGAAATATCCAGAGTAGGTAAATCCAAAGGGATAGAAAGCAAATTGGTGGTCACTAGTAGTTGTGGAGGGAAGGGAGATGGGAAGAGATTACTTAATGGGTGTGGAGTTTCCTTTAGGGATGATGAAAAGGTTTTGGAACTTGATATAGGTGTTGCATACACAGCATTGTGAATTAACTAAATGCCAATGTATTGTAAACTTTAAAATGGTTAATTTTATGTTATGTGAATTTCACCTCGGTAAACATGAAAACCAGATTTTTCCGAATGTAGTATAGAGGCTGGATTAGACAGGTAGGTTTCAAAACTAATATAATAGTCCAGGTGAGAAATTCTGATAGCTTGGACTAATGTGGTACCTGTGAAGGTAGAAAGGAGAGATGGATCCAAGAGATACTAAGGTAATTGTGAAAAACTAATGACCAACCCTCACATTACAGAAACCCCATTGTTGATGTCAAAATAAAAGGAAAAAGGGAAATGAGAGGAATTCTTCTCTGAAGGTTCTAGCTGAATTTCTTGCATTAGACACTTAGAGCTCCTTGATTGTATAGGTACAAATATAGTAAAATATTTTGTATTGGCAGCCATTGTGCAGCTATGCCATAGCAGGGGATTTTAGGCTTTGTGGGAAAAAATACTTGGGAGCTTGGGTACTGGTTGTTTTCTAGCATCTTATTGTGTCTGAGAAGACTTTCTGGAAGTGAGGAACAATATACCAGAGGCACCCATCCAGCCCTGGATGGTCACATCACACCCCCGAGGAAGCTAAAGCTTTGATGTGCAGTTGGCACAGGTGAGTCAATAAGCTTGTTGAAACAAGAGGGAAAAATCTATGGCATGTTTTCCCTGAGCACCCTCAAGAAAGTGCAAATTAAAGGAAGTGGTTCAAACTGACCATATGTAATTAGACCAGGGGAATTCTCTGCCTGCCTTATCTCCATATAAGTCTCTCCAAGATTAGCTTTGGGGATATGTATTTAGTATCTTGGGTATCTTCTGTTTTTATTGTAAAAATAGATTAATGAAGCATTGGCTGGCCGTGAACACTCTAGCAGAGCCCATTAGAATGAATGCAGCACATCTGAAATTGTTCGAAAGTCTTGTTTTATTTCCCAAGTTTATCATCTTCCTCTGTAATGAAGATTGTTATTTAAAAAAATTTCCAGGGGCACCTGGGTGGCTCAGTCAGTTGGGCATCCAACTTCGACTCAGGTCATGATCTCACGGTTCGTGGGTTCGAGCCCTGCATCGGGCTCTGTGCTGACAGCTTGCTCAGAGCCTGGAGCCTGCTTCGGATTCTATATCTCCCTCTCCGTCTGAACCTTCCCTGCTCATGCTGCCTCTCTCTCTCTCAAAAATAAATAAAAACATTTTTAAAAATTTCCAAAGCAAGGTAAGTCCCAGTGGTTATTTTTATTATGAATTAATCTCCTTCCTGGGAGATCGAGGGCCCTCTGGGTGGGTCTTGCTGCTAATACCATCCTATGTGTACAATTATCTTCTAATAAGCATAGCCTCCATCATTGTTGCTTATAGCTTAATTATATTGCCTGGGACAAAGGCTGGCCCAGGCCTAGTTACTGACAGTTCAGACAGTAAACCCTAGATAGCCACTGGGAGCAGGACAGCACTTCTGGGAATGTAATGTTAAATGGACATATGTCTTGAGTCGTCTGTACCTGTTCTGCTTGTAAAACACTTTGCTCTTGGCCCAAAGACTGGCATTCCCAAGGGCCCTGGTGCCTGCCCCATGTAGACTGAAATGTAAATGGTGGGATGCTCCTGACTTCTGTCCTTATATGTCTGTCCTTATATGTATGTTAAAAAGTGATAGAAGGTGTGGTAATAGTCAACAATAGAAGAAGCCAGAAAAAGAAAAAAACGGTAGGAGAAGGATTTTCAAATTACAACTTTGGAAAATGTTAAAGAAAATTTTTTTTCTTTGAGTTCTTTTTTAAAGTACTGAAGTCATGAATTAATAAATCATAGTTATAAAAATTTTAGTCGCACAGATTGTAGCTAATTATTTGCATCCACTACTAATACAGTGGTCATCTTTTAGTCCCCCTACCGCCATCCCACCCCAGTAATTTCACTAGTAATAGAATTTCTGAGCAAAAATGAAATTGTTTGTACCTTAACATGCACTGAAGCAATTTGGGCCTGGTTTTGAACTTACCATATTTTTTCAGTCAGGATAAGCAAAATTCCTCTTGAGCAACAACCAACCTCCAAAATCTGTGGTTTTGCAAAACAAAAATGTATTTCTCATTCACACTAAATTTCCCTTGGAGGTCAATGGGGAGCCTTTGTCTTATCACTCTGGGATCCAGGCTGGCAGAGGCCCTATCTTGACATGCACTTCCATGATGAATGCCACATGGGAGGGAGGTTGGAGCTGAGTGCCACTAATTAATATCTTCATGGAAAAAAAATGACACCTATCACTTACTTACATTCCATCGTGAAAAACCGATTATATGGCTACATTTCTCTTCAGGGGATGAAGAATATGGGAAGAGGAGAATCTGGATACTTACCAAAAAAATTTTTTTAATAATTAGAAGAGAGAGAGCACAAGTGGGGTAGGGGTAGAGAGAGAGGGGGACAGAGGATCTTAAGTGGGCTCTGCACTTACAGCAGCCAGCAGACATGGGGCTTGAACTCACAAACTGTGAGATCATGACCTGAGCTGAAGTCATACGCTCAACAGACTGAGCCACTCAGGTGCCCCTGGATACTTTTGAACGTATAGATGATTACCACAGTCCTTATTAGTATGCTGGTGTTTCCAGTATGTTCATCTTACTTTATCAAATTATAAGAATTGCAAAGGTCAATGACTGTGACCTTCTTATTTTGTAAAACCATAGTGTCCACCAGAGGGCACAAAACCAGGCACTTATTACATTTATGTTTGACCTGAGATTTTTGAAATCCTGTTTAATTAAGCCCTGTTTATGTTGTCTTCCTATTCTGGCCTTACCATATGGATCAAAAGCTTTACAGAAAGCTAAGGCCCACTTAGTGTTTCTTGCTAACAGAGCTGAGTAAGGGGGTTCCAAGCAGGAAAGCTGATCTGAGGCCTCTTCTAATTCCTGGACCTGTCTGAATGTCCCCAGTGATTGTCAGTCACTTAACACCACTCCCAAACACAGTCATTTGCTCAGCTTGTAACAAACCAGGCAAGGTGACAACTCACATATATCAAGAATCAGAAGGAGTGCACATTCTAGATGACCTTTGAGATTCCTTCTAAGATTCTTTAAAGTTTCTTTCAGGGAAGATGTTAATGAGATAGAGCCTGCAACTTTAAGCTTGCTGAAATACCCCTGAGCCCCAGAGCCAGCTAACAGTTGGCCATTCAGCTTCATGATGAGTCTACATCTTGGGCTCTTGAGTCTCATTTGTCCTTGCATCCATTCACCTAGACCTGTTCACAGTCACCCAGTTCTTGACCTCTTACCTGTGATGCATCCCAAATCTGGGTGATTTAGACAGACTAATCATTCAGTGCTCTTTCAACCTGATTCTTTGTTTTTGTTTTAACATATATTTTAAGGAGAGGCTGCATGGAGGAGAATAGAGAAGCTGGGTAGCTGATGGTAGTGCTCAGATTCCTCTCTGTTGCCTTAACAACTCAGCTGTGGCCCTAACAACTCAGCTCTGGTCCTGGATTGGTTACCTATGGCCAACTGTGTAACAAAAGACCCCAAGATCAGTAGCTTTAAAACAAAAACCATTTATTATTTCCCATGAGTCTATGGGTTAGGTGGGCTCATTCACGCATCTGTTCAGCTGGTGAGTGTGATGTGGACTGCCTGGTCTGGGGTGGCCACAGTTGGGAGATAGCTGAGGTCTCCTCTGTGGGCTTGTCACATGTACATGCCCCACATACCTCCCTAGCAGGCTAGCTCAGGCATGTTCTCAGGCTAGCCTACACATGTTCTCATGACAACCACAGAGAAACAAAAGGGCATAGAAATACTCAAATACTGTGTAAAGCCTCTGTAAGTGTCAGGTTTGTTACTGTCCCATTGGCCAAAGGAAGTCATATGGTCTAGCCCAGAATGACAGTGGAATGGGTCCTACAAAGTTACAGGGGGGCCATTAATTGGGGCCATTAATGCAACCAGTCTACCACAGGCCCCAAACATGCACATTCCACACTATAAAACCAAAGCCCCACAATGACCATGATCCACTAGCTCAGAAGCCAGTTTATTATGGAAAGAAATTTGTATGCTTTTGCTGTACATTCAGGAACCTACTAGGATTTCACTATGGGTGACTAGGAGCCAGCTGGGAGAAATAGGAATCACGGTGGGGTATGGGACCACTGGACACTTACGTCATTTGCATCTGATACCCTGGCTTCTCTGAATTAATAGGACACCTTGTTGAGTTATGAAGAATTGGTCACTGTCATTATCATAGTCATGCATTTGCAGAGAGATGGCGAAACTGATGTCTTTCCTTTTGCCAGGA
Source organism: Proteles cristata cristata (assembly GCA_017311185.1). Classification (NCBI taxonomy): domain Eukaryota; kingdom Metazoa; phylum Chordata; class Mammalia; order Carnivora; family Hyaenidae; genus Proteles; species Proteles cristata. The sequence continues at coordinate 1,502,537 of JAESUZ010004426.1, read as the reverse complement.
CTTGAATTTGCAAGGGAAGGGCAGGGAGTGCAGAGTTTTCCATATTATGGCTTTATCCCCTAAGGAGATGCCGTCAGTTTCGGAGAGCCAGATAATATCCTCAGTCAGAAATCAAGAGCCACTAAAATGATGTAATGCAAACAGTTTTTTATCAAAGGCTGCAGAAACCAATTTATACGCTGTGCCTTTCTGACCCTCTCTACCATTCTAGCCACAGGAGATAAATGATAAATATTATTAAAATATTACACAGCTCCAGAGGGAGTCCAGAACCTCTTCAACACTGCATTTATATCATGTCATAAAACTTATCTTTAATTTGGCAGGAAAATTTTTATTTTCAATAGTTTTTGGAGTCTGCAAAGAAATGCCTTGTTTAAAGTGAGTTTCTTATCTCATCTGCACTGGGACCTGTGTGACAGCTAGGCATACCACATTAACTGCATCCACATGCAATGCCAGGGGCAACCAGGCTGTTGCTTAACAAGGATGCATAATAGCTAATTTCATTTTAGGCCATTGGTTTGTCACTGTGACAGTGCCAAGTAACAGTTTCAGAAGCAAAGCAATGAGGCCAATTCTTATTCACTTATGAGCCTGAAAATCATAAAACAGCCTGCTCCCTGGGAATATGATGTTCCCAAGGATTTTGGCTTGTACTGTACTGTATCCTGTCCAGTGCTAGACTTGACTGAAATGTGTGTCTGGAATATATTATGGATCCTTGATGTCAATCATCAATTGTCATAATCCTCAAATGCACTTGCTTCATCTTTTCCCACATTCTGCATCAATAGCCTGTAGAGACAAAGCCTGTGCACGAGGAAAGCAGTGTTTAACCTCCCTAATTAACGGCTTTGGATGAAAGAACATCTCCAAGGTGCTCAGAGGAAGAGATTCTAAGGAGATTTATGCATCTCTCTTTTAAGATGCTTTGCATGCTGTTTATAATTTGCAAGTACATAAGGAAGTGAATGCTCAATATAATATTCAGAGCTCATCTATTTATGTTTGTATTTATTAAGTTCTTTGTAAATCTCAATTTAGCAGATGTCTTCTGACTCAAAATAAAGCTCTTCATGAGGGAGTCAGTGTAGCTGTACAACAAAAGTCACATTATCATTTGAGTACAAATATTTGCAAAATAGAACAAACTGGAAAAGTGAAGGAAAAAATACCCACTGGAATTTGTGACTCATTAAATTCTATGTGCATGACATATTGTGAAAAACTTTGTTCAGTTCTTGGTTCAAAGGATTCTTTTCCTCCTCCCTTCTTGCCTTTTGGCATGAATAAAAACTTCATGCGAGTCTCTGTGTGTGTACATGAGCATGCACACATGCATCACACACTCTACTCTTTTCATACTAGAATATATTTCTAGAGGACATTATAATGTATGTGTGTCATATTTCATGTTCTGAGGTTCAGAAAGCACATGGATAGGTCACTGGTCCATCAGCAGACATTTTCTCTGAAGGGACATTACCAGGGCTTGTGCCCATAACATCCTGAGCCTCGCCCACAGTCAAATCCTTGTCCCTTCAGAAGCTCCTGTGTCTTTCTGATCTGAGACATTTCTCTAGTCACCAACTTCTTTCTCTCTTCTGAACTTGCTTGTTCTGTCTCTGCCGCTAAATGCCATTCCGTGACTCCATGTCTGATATCATGTTATCTCAGTTCTGGCTTTAGTTCAACGTGTTGACATTCAGATCTCTATCAGCTTCGTGTTCTGTAACCTGTGGGCAGTCTTGTCTCACCTCTGCATTTATCTGAGGCTTAAGAGGTCCTGGATTTTCCAGGAGGTGAATTTAGGCAGAAAGTGACACCAAGATGGAAAAACATATCTCTCTAGGGCTTTAGCCTTACAAGGCTAATTGTGTTCACCCAAAATAAAGGTCCCTTACTATGGTGTCTCCACCAAAAAAAAGGATCCAGATAGTTCTCACCTTGGTTTATATTTTTGGCCTCTGTTACCTCTAGAGCCAAGAATTCCATAAGCTTACTACACACTGTTTAAAGTAATACTTACTTTTACTTCCTCTAAGATATCATTCTTCAAACCTTGGTTCTAGAATTCTGAGGCTCTGGACCTTGAAGAATTCATCACCACTTTTCTGGATTTATAAGCATATATGAGTTACCTTCAGTATTTCCTTTCATCTTTGAGCTTCTGGATTTGAGAATCTTATTATCATTATTTGACACTTTTCCTATTCATGGGTGCACATGTGTGAAGACAGATGCCTGGCCAAACCATTCTTTCTGCAGGGTGTTTAAAAAGAGCTGCTTTTCACTCTACACATTCAATGCAATTCCAATCAAAATTGCACCAGCATACTTCTCAAAACTAGAACAAACTATCCAAATATTTGTATGGAACCACAAAAGACCCTGAATAGCCAAAGTAATCCTGAAAAATAAAACCAAAATGGGAGGGATCACCATCCCAGACTTTAGCCTCTACTACAAAGCTGTCATCATCAAGACAGTATGGTATTGGCACAAAAACAGACAGATAGACCAATGGAACAGAACTGAGAACTCAGAAGTGGACCCAAAAGTATACAGCCAACTAATCTTTGACATAGCAGGAAAGAATATCCAATGGAAAAAAGACAGCCTTTTTAACAGATGGTGTTGGGAGAATTAGACAGCAACATGCAGAAGAATGAAACTAGATCATTTTCTCACACCATGCACAAAAATAAACTCAAAATGGATCAAGGACCTGAACGTGAGACAGGAAACTATCAACACCCTAGAGGAGAAAGCAGGAAACAACCTCCTTGACCTCCACCGCAGCAACTTCTTACTTGACACATCCCCAAAAGCAAGGGAATCAAGAGCAAAAATAAACTGTTGGGACCTCCTCAAGATTAAAAGCTTCTGCACAGCCAAGGAAACAACCCAGACAATTAATAGGCAACCAATGGAATGGGAACAGATAGTTGCAAATGACATATCAGATAAAGGGTTAATATCCAGAATCTATAAGGAACTCACCAAACTACACGCCCGAAACACAAACAACCCAGTGAAGAAATGGGAAGAAGATATGAACAGACACTTCTCCAAAGAGGACATCCAGATGGCCAACAGACACACGAAACGATGCTCAGCATTGCTTCTCATCAGGGAAATACAAGTCAAAACCACACTGAGATACCACCTCACGCCAGTCAGAGTGGCTAAAATGAGCAAATCAGAGAACTCTACATGCTGGCGAGGATGTGGAGAAACGGGCACCCTCCTACACTGTTGGTGGGAATGTAAACTGGTACAGCCCCTCTGGAAAACAGTGTGGAGGTTCCTCAGGAAACTAAATAGAACTCCCCTATGACCCAGCAATAGCACTGCTAGGAATTTACCCAAGGGATACAGAAATGCTGAGGCATAGGAGCACATGTACCCCAATGTTCATAGCAGCACTCTCCACAATAGCTAAAACCTGGAAAGAGCCTAAGTGTCCATCAACAGATGAATGGATCAAGAAGATGTGGTTTATCTATACCATGGAATACTACATGGCAATGAGAAACAATGAAATCTGGCCATGTGTAGCAACATGGATGGACCTTGAGGGTGTTATGCTGAGCGAAATAAGTCAGGCAGAGAAGGACAAATATCATATGTGTGCACGTATAGGAGGATTAGGAGGAACTTAACAGAGGACCAAGGGGGAGAAGAAGGGGGAAATGGTGGGGGAAAGGGAGAGAGGCAAACCATGAGAGACTCTTGAATGCTGACAAAAACTGAGGACTGGTGGATGTGGGGGGGAGGAGGGGTGGGCATGGAGGAGGACACTTGTGGGGATGAGCACTGGGTGTTATGTGGAAACTAATTTGACAATAAACTATTTGTAAAAAAATAAAATAAAATAAAATTAAGCTTTAAAAACAAACAAAAAAAAAAGAGCTGCTTTTATTTATAGTTGCCATTAGTAGGAAATGCTTGTTTGAGGTTCAGTCTCCTCACTCACTATCTTCTCCAAATAAACTCCCCCACCATGTCTCACATCCATGTTACTTTATCCTGAATATTGGCCTGTGGCTTATACTGTTTGATACTGTGTTTATCTTACTGAAGCATTTTAAAAAATGTACTGTCAAATGTTCTCTCCCCAGGGGCACATTGATAGGGGGATTTACATCTTAGGAATCTTCCAAGTAGATCTGGGAAGTAAGCAGTTTGATATTAAGTTTTGGAGCTCAAAAGGGAAAAATCACAGGTAAATACAGAGTTGGAGTCATCAGCATTAGATGGTATTGAAGCCATGGGAATGGATAAGATCCCCAAGAAGATAATGTAGAGGGGTGAGGGAAATGTTGGTATAATTCAACTCACAATATCTCAATTCTGCACAGCTGATGTCCTGATCATCTTTTGATCATTATTTTTTGTTTGTGTCTTTCCTCATTGCTTTTGTCTTCTAGTGCCAAATTTCTTAGTCACTCTCACATTTTGATTTTTAAGTTTGGTTGGTGGTTTCTTTCTTGGCAATTACAGTTAATTGAAAATATTGTCTAGAAAGTCTTTTTTTCCTTCCTGGGAGTCATTTAATAACTGTGCCTTTCCAAGAGCCTCTCCATTCTCTCCCACCACTGCTGCTTTCCTCACCTGGTTCAGAAACCCTGAAGAGAGTTTGAACAAGTCGCCAGTATCTCAGGATTAGTGAAGTAATAAGACCTAGGAGGCAAATGTTTCTCAGCACCATGGTCAGCAGCACACATGTCTTGATTTCCATTCTTCTCTCTAATATTTAGTCCTTGCTATACCTGTGAGTCTCCATCTTCACCTCCTGGTGTCAGTCATTGTTTCTGCCTTTCTAGGTCAAACGAGTGGTGTCTATGTGGATAAACCATATTTCTCAATGTTCTTCCCTACTCTATCCCACCATCATCTTTCCCTTCATCTGCATCAAAGAATTGAACATGAGTTACTCCTAATATAGTAAATTGCCAAATTGAGAAAACTTTATGTAAGGGCACCCATGTAACCTGTATGATAAGTTCAAGTTTTAGCCAAGAGAAAATGGTTCTTCTGTATCTCCCAGTAGGTCTTCAGTTTGTGGAAGAGAGAAATGGACAAAGACTTTTAAAGAAGAATAGGCATTGAGAGATTGCTGGGGAGAGAAAAAAAAGCTCTTGGGACATCATTTTCCCAAGTGATTTACCAAGAAAGAACCATATTCCAACCACAAATGAAATTTAACCCTAAAGAGAGTTAAGAAACTCAAGAAGGAAAATGTAAGATCTGTAGTAGGTTCTGCAAACAGAAAGAGATATCCCTAACCTCAGTCAGTTAAGGATGAAGCTTGATGTCATGTTGAGGTCCCTAAAAACATGTAGAATTGCTTGAGCATGAGCTCTGTGGTGCCTCAGAAGATGCATTTAGCAATAGCTTCAGCTCTGAAGCCCATGGAAAATGGCCAGCTGCTTTTAGGAAAATGGCCATTCTTTAGGAATGGTGTTTAAACTTGGGTTTAGTGTTCATGGTCAGAGAGATGCCAACTCTGCTAAGTGACTTATAATTGTGTGCATACCATCATTGGTGTGTCTCTGGAGGCATTCTTATGAGTTTACAGAAATTGCTTCATGACTGTAAGAGATTTGGTGAGGTTCAGGAGTCAAAAAGATTGCATGATATCTCCCTGCTTTATTCCTACACCCTAAATTAGAAATATTCTGGCCTATTTTCAGTATTTTCAAAACATTGCTACTGTGTGTGTGTGTTGTGTGTGTGTGTAAATTTTTATGGTAAAATAAGAATGCCTATTTTCTATTTAATAGAAAAGGCCACCCAGTTCTCCAGCAAAAAATAACTCTTAATTCACTTAGTAAAAACAAATTCTTCTCAGGGCTTAATTGTAGTTGAAGGGTGGTGAGGGGTAAAAAGAAATCTCTGTGGAGTCAGCAGGATTGCCTAACAATCTTAAATTCATTGCCAGTATTCACTACCGAGATCTCATAGGATTTCAGGGGAGTGACTGGTGCATATAGCCTGGATCCTGGCATTGTGATCTTGGTGGCTTATGTCAAGTCAACATCAGTTCCTGCTTGCCATATCCTGCTCAGCTGAAGATCTGCAACTTTCATTCTGTGGGTATAGTCCAGCCCTGTACTTGAACATAGCCAATGACAGCCAGCTTTGGGATTCTGTCAGAGTGAAACTCCACCTAGGTGATGCTGGATTTAATCTGCTATCTGAAGGGATAATCCTTTAACAATCTGAAGGTGCTGGGTGCCTGCAAAGCTGTAACCTTTTTTCTTTTTTTAAGTTATCCTTGTGGGAAACTTATATCCCAGTTTCAGGTTTATCCACCATAGCAATCTCAGCATACCTTACAACCAAGCCAGCCCAAGATTACCACCAACAAATTGAAATAGTCCATTCTTACTTGTAAATCTTCCTGTATTACTGATTTCATTAGTAGAGTATGCTACAGGCTAAACTATGGTCTGCTCTAAGTTTTCATAGACAGTTTTAGGTGGAGAGAAAAAAAACCTCTGGTAGCATTATGTTATTCACATAGAATCATTTTCCTGACCAGTTTCCTGATCCATTGCATGAAACAGAATACACAGTGGGATAGATTTTCTTGAAAGTGCCTCCCTTCCTCATCCAGTTACTACCATTCGGAAGGAGGCATACTGGGATTATTGGGCCAGGTGCCCTCAAGATAGCACAATGGCATGAGATGTAAAGATTGGAGCCTTTCCAGGTTGGATGTTACACAAAGTCTGTAATCTGGGGAGCCGCATTATAGGTACTGACAGGCCCCAATTATTGCCTTGCAAGGATTAACTAGGCACATGTACTCATCTCTGCCTTCCCTCCTATCAAAGATCTCCTGCCTCTTTCTCAACAGCTCTGCTCTTTCTTTCGCCTCCACTCTCTCCTACATTACCAGCTTCACTCTCTTGGCTGGCAGTTTCAATCAGCATATGTATATTCTCTAAGATCTCCCATGTTAATAAACTTTCCTTTGACCCCACTTACCTGTTCCCTTGAGTAGCTGAATTTTTGGAATGTATTATCTATATTTACTATTTATGCTTCTTTACTTCTAATCTGTACTTTAACTCTAGGCAAGTTTCTGTGCCAGCACTCCATGAAAACTGGTTTCCTTTCACTAAAACTGATCTCCTTTAAGGGTGTCAATGCCTTCCATGTTGTCAATCCAGAGGACTGTTCTCTGCCCTCATCTGATTTAACTTTTGAGCAGCGTCAGCCACTCCAGTTGTTAGTTGGTTGATCATCCTCTCCATCTGCCAACACTTTCAACTCTTGGCCTCCAAAGCACTGGATTTTCCTGGGTTTCCTCCAACATCACTGGCCATTCTTTCTCAACCTCTTTTGCTGGTTACTCCTTCCATACTTAATTTCCAAATGTTGGTACACCTTGGAGTTCAGTCCTGTGCTCTTTTTTTCCTACTCATCCCCTCTTTTTTTTTTTTTTAAATATATTCCCTAGTTAAGTCTAGCTTAGACTTATTCCTTGTGCTCCTTACTCACATATCCAGTTACTTGCCATTTCTTCCCATTAGAATGTCTGACTTCTTAATGTGTTCAAAATTGAGTCTCTTTCTTTCACAAACCCAATATTCCTCTAGTGTTAACCCTCTTAGTAAAAGGCACTACCAAAGTATTGAGTTGTTCAAGCCAAAAGTATAGGAGTTATGCTTGATATTCCTCTTTCCTTCAACTCTCCCCATGTGTTATTAATCAGCAAATCTTGACTCTACATCCAGAGTGGATTAAAAACCTGTCTGCTTCTTCCCGTCTGCATTATTACTACTAGGTCCAAGTCGTCATTATTTCAACGTTTTGTTGAATAAATGAATTATTGAATAAACGAATGAGTAATTGTCTCTGGAAATTCTATTCTAGAGCCTTTTCAACATCAGTTTGCTTTTATGCTGCTCAAAGGTTTCTCTCCCATACCTGTCACTGATTTCCAAGCAAGAAAAAGCAAAGTATTAAGTGCCCAAGCATTGCTCTTTGTATAAAGCTTGAAAGCACTGTATTTAGAAAAAGTTGGCAGACATAAACTCTTAGGGCCAATTAAATTCTGGCATAGTAAAAGTACTAATGGAGACAGTGGGCTGTAGTTGATATCTGGACAGGGAGTTTCTGACCATTTGTATTATAGATGTCTATTAATAAACAGGCAGTTCTTCGAGAATAAGACATAGCAAATAAAATTTAGTAGATTGAGGAATACCAACTCTTTTGGCTAATCTGGATTCACTCTCTTTATCATGAAGAATATTGATCATAAAATCTGATTTGATTTGGCAAGTCATGTCACTAAGGAGTAGCCTTGTAGACAGCCAATCTTACTTAGGATAAATTAGACTCCTGCTATAAAATTCCCTAAGGTAAACAAATACTGAGTAAGGATTGTGATCTGCTTCTTTGCTCTAGGCCAGTAAATACAACTCAGTCAAGTGCATGTCCACACTATTATGCTGTATCCCAATCTGCATTTTGATTCTGGGCACTCACAGAATTGTCACTATAATACAGTTATTGAACCAGAGGAATTTGGTCAAAATGATGCCAGCAATTTGATGTTTTTCTGTTTTTTAAAAGATATTTCTATTGGAAAAAAAATAAATAAAAGATATTTCTTAAATTAATGTACTTTTTTGGTACGTATAGTTCTCTGGATTTTTAAGCCATGTAATATGTTCACCCTCACTCAGGGTACAGATGGCTGCACCACCCCCAAAACATTCAGTTGTTCTGCTCCATTTTAGTCACATCTTTCTCCCACCCCAACCCCTTATAGTCATTGGTGCATTCTCCATTATGATAGTTTTGTCTTTTTGAGAATGTCACATAAATGACGTTATGTAGAACACAATCTTTTGATACTGGTTTCCTTTCCTTAGCATAATGCCTTTGAGATTTATCCAGTTTGTTGCATGCATCAGGAGTTTGTTCCTTCTTCTTGATGAGTGTATTCTGTTGCGTAGATGACTCATATTCTACTTATTTGCCAATTGCACTGGCTAAGTTTCCTGATGTTAAATAGGACCAGTTAGAGTGGATGGAGATCCTTGGCTTTCCCCAGTATCAAACATTCAGCTTATATCATTAAATATGATGTTAGCTCTAGGTTTTTTGCATATGCCTTTTATCAGATTGAGGAAGTTCCCTTGTATTCCTAGTTTGCTGAGAGTTTTTTTTTTTTATCATAGTGGTTAGGTTTTTCAAATGCTTTTCCTGTATCAATTGATATGATCATGCGGTATTTCTTCTTAAGGACATTGGCATGATGGATTACACAATTCAGTTTTAAACATGAACTAGGCTTACATTCCCTGGATAAATCCCCCTGTGTTATATTATTTTTTTTGTGTATTGCTGGATTCAGTTTACTGATATTTTGTTGAGGAATTTTGCATCTATGTTCATGAGGAATATTGGTTTTTAATTTTCTTTTATTCTCATTGTCTGATTTTGGTATCAGGGTAATGGCCTCTAGCCTCATAAAATGTGGTGGGAAGTGTTCTCTGCTCTTCTATTTTCTGAAAGAGATTTATAGGATTTGTAAAATTTCTTTTTTAAACATTTGGTATAACTCACCAGGGAAGACATCTGGATCTTAAGATTTTATTTTTTTTGAAGGTGTTTAACTGTTAATCAATTCCTTAATAGTTACAGGATTGCTCAGGTTATCTATTTCATCTTGGAGGATTTTTGTTTATTTATGTTTTAGGGGAAATTTGTCCATTCCATGTTAGTTGTCAAGTTTATATGCATAGTTTGTACTGTTTCCTTATTATCCTTTTGATATATGTGTCTGTGGTGACACCTCTTCTTTCATTCTTGGTTTTGGTAATTTGTGTCTTCTCTCTCTTTTTTTTTTTCCTTTGTGTATTGCTAGAGGTCTATAAATTTTGTTTATCTTATTAAGTAATCAGCTATTTGTTTCATTCATTTGTTCTATTGTTTTTCTGTTTCAATTTCATGGATTACTGCTCTTTATTATTTCCTTCCTTTGGCCTGCTGTGGTTTCATTTTGCTATTCTTTTCAAGTTACTGAAGGTAGGACCTCAGATTTATCTATTTGAAACCTTTCATTTTTTCTGATGTAAGCTTTTAGTGCTGTAAATTTCCCTATAGCACTACAGGCATCAATTTTAATGTGTTTTATATTCACTTTTATTCAGTTTAAATTTAAAAAAAATTTTTCTTAATATTTATTTTTGAGAGAGAGAGAGACAGACAGACAGACAGACAGACAGACAGAATATGAGCAAGGGAGAGACAGAGAGAGAGGGAGACACAGAATCCAAAGCAGGCTCAAGGCTCTGAGCTGTCAGCACAGAGCCTGATGCGGGGTTCAAACTGACGAACCACAAGATCGTGACCTGAGCCAAAGTCGGACACATAACCGACTGAGTCACCCAGGCGCCCCTCAGTTTAAATTTAAAAAAAAATTTTTCCTTGAGATTTTCCTCTTTGGATTGATTATTTATGAGCATGTTGTTTAATTTGCAAATGTTTGGAGGATTTTCCTGTTACCTTTCAATTACTGATTTCTGGTTTAATTCTGTTATGTTCAGAGAACTTACTTGCGTGATTTAAATTCTTAGAAATTTGTTAAGGTTTATTTCTAAGTAAATGACAAATAATGTGCACATGAAAAATATGTATTTTGCTATTATTGTTTTCTAAATATTTTTAGATTTACAGGTGGTACTCGGTACTCTATATTTTTTACTGATTTTCTATCTACTAATTTTATCTATTATCTAGAGAGAAGTGTTGAAATCTCCAAACATAATTATGTTTTTTTTTCTTTTTGTTTCAATTTTGTGTTTTTGCTTCAAATATCTTGAGGTTATGTTGGTAATTGCATGTACATTGAGAAATACATGTCTTCTTGGTGAACTGACCCTCTATATCACTGCATAATGTCCCTCCTTATCTCTGATAATTTTCTTTGCTCTGAAGTTACTTTGCATGATATTCGTATGGTTACGTTATCACTTTTGTTTTTATTAGTGCTCACATGGTATAATTTTTTCATCCCTTTACTTTTAACCTTCTTATATCACTCTATTTGAAGTGGGTTTCTTATACATAGTATAAAGCTAGGTAGTTGTGTTTTTTCTTCTAACAATCTTCATCTTTTAAAGTACATTTAAAATCGGTATAATTATCAATATGTTTGGATTTAGCTCAGCTACTTTATGATTTGTTTTTTGTTTGTTCTCAATGTCTTTTGTCCCTTTGTTTCTCCTTTCCTGCTCCTTCTGAGTTATTTGAATATCTTAAAACTCCATTTTAATTCTACTTTTGTTTTTGAAGATGGTGATCTTTGTGTCATTTTTTGAAATCTTGTTACAGGAAATATTGTTTATTAATGTTCAAAGAGTTTCTTTTCCATTTCTTTTTGTTGAATACTTCTGCTAATAATAGCATAATAGAATAGCTATGATTTAGTGGGCACCTGATATGTGCCCTTTCCATACATAATCTATAATCTTTAAAGCAATGCTCCATGGTTAAGTAACTTTTTTTATTTTATAGCTGAATAAAATTAAGAATGAAAGGGGCTCAAATGTCTTACTCAAAGTCACCTTGATGTTAAGAAGGGGGGTCAATAGGCCAGTCGCCATCTAACTCCAAAGGCTATGTTGTTTCCATGACAACTTTCTTTTTTTTTTTTTTTAAATACTTTATTGTCAAATTAGTTTCCACATAACACCCAGTACTCATCCCCACAAGTGTCTTCCTACATGCCCATCCCTCCTCCCCCCCACACCCATCAGTCCTCAGTTTTTGTCAGCATTCAAGAGTCTCTCATGGTTTGCCTCTCTCCCTTTCCCCCACCATTTCCGCCCTTCTTCTCCCCCTTGTTCCTCCGTTAAGTTCCTCCTAATCCTCCTATACGTGCAAACATATGATATTTGTCCTTCTCTGCCTGACTTATTTCGCTCAGCATAACACCCTCAAGGTCCATCCATGTTGCTACACATGGCCAGATTTCATTGTTTCTCATTGCCATGTAGTATTCCATGGTATAGATAAACCACATCTTCTGGATCCATTCATCTGTTGATGGACACTTAGGCTCTTTCCATGTTTTAGCTATTGTGGAGAGTGCTGCTATGAACATTGGGGTACATGTGCTCCTATGCCTCAGCATTTCTGTATCCCTTGGGTAAATTCCTAGCAGTGCTATTGCTGGGTCATAGGGGAGTTCTATTGTTAGTTTCCTGAGGAACCTCCACACTGTTTTCCAGAGGGGCTGTACCAGTTTACATTCCCACGAACAGTGTAGGAGGGTGCCCGTTTCTCCACATCCTCGCCAGCATCTAGAGTTCTCTGATTTGCTCATTTTAGCCACTCTGACTGGCGTGAGGTGGTATCTCAGTGTGGTTTTGATTGTATTTCCCTGATGAGGAGCGATGCTGAGCATCGTTTCATGTGTCTGTTGGCCATCTGGATGTCCTCTTTGGAGAAGTGTCTGTTCATATCTTCTGCCCATTTCTTCACTGGGTTGTTTGTTTTATAGGCATGTAGTTTGGTGAGTTCCTTATAGATTCTGGATATTAACCCTTTATCTGATATGTCATTTGCAACTATCTTTTCCCATTCCGTTGGTTGCCTATTAATTGTCTGGGTTGTTTCCTTGGCTGTGCAGAAGCTTTTAATCTTGATGAGGTCCCAATCGTTTATTTTTGCTCTTGATTCCCTTGCTTTTAGGGATGTGTCAAGTAAGAAGTTGCTGCGGTGGAGGTCAAGGAGGTTGTTTCCTGCTTTCTCCTCTAGGGTGTTGATAGTTTCCTGTCTCACGTTCAGGTCCTTGATCCATTTTGAGTTTATTTTTGTGCATGGTGTGAGAAAATGATCTAGTTTCATTCTTCTGCATGTTGCTGTCCAATTCTCCCAACACTATCTGTTAAAAAGGCTGTCTTTTTTCCATTGGATATTCTTTCCTGCTTTGTCAAAGATTAGTAGGCTGTATACTTTTGGGTCCACTTCTGAGTTCTCAGTTCTGTTCCATTGGTCTATGTGTCTGTTTTTGTGCCAATACCATACTGTCTTGATGATGACAGCTTTGTAGTAGAGGCTAAAGTGTGGGATGGTGATCCCTCCCGTTTTGGTTTTATTTTTCAGGATTACTTTGGCTATTCGGGGTCTTTTGTGGTTCCATACAAATTTTTGGATAGTTTGTTTTAGTTTTGAGAAGTATGCTGGTGCAATTTTGATTGGAATTGCATTGAATGTGTAGAGTGCCTTAGGTAGCAATGACATCTTAACTATATTTATTCTTCCTATCCATGAGCATGGAATGTTTTTCCATTTCTTTGTGTCTTCTTACATTTCCTTCATAAGTTTTCTATAGTTTTCATCATACAGATCTCTTGTATCCTTGGTTAGGTTTATTCCGAGGTATTTTATGGTTTTTGGTGCAATTGTGAATGGGATCAGTTTCTTGATTTCTCTTTCTGTTGCTTCATTGTTGGTGTATAGAAATGCAACCGATTTCTGTACGTTGATTTTGTACCCTGCAACTTGGCTGAATTCTTGGATCAGTTCTAGTAGGCTTCTGGTGGAGTCTGTCGGGTTTTCTATGTAGAGTATCATGCCATCTGCGAAAAGTGAAAGTTTGACTTCCTCTTTGCCAATTCTGATGCCTTTGATTTCTTTCTGTTGTCTGATGGCTGATGCTAGGACTTCCAGCACTATATTAAACAACAGTGGTGAGAGTGGGCATCCCTGTCGTGTTCTTTTTTTTTTTTTTTTGCAAATAGTTTATTGTCAAATTAGTTTCCACATAACACCCAGTGCTCATCCCCACAAGTGCCCTCCTCCATGCCCATCCCTCCTCCCCCCCACATCCACCAGTCCTCAGTTTTTGTCAGCATTCAAGAGTCTCTCATGGTTTGCCTCTCTCCCTTTCCCCCACCATTTCCGCCCTTCTTCTCCCCCTTGGTCCTCTGTTAAGTTCCTCCTAATCCTCCTATACGTGCACACATATGATATTTGTCTTCTCTGCCTGACTTATTTCGCTCAGCATAACACCCTCAAGGTCCATCCATGTTGCTACACATGGCCAGATTTCATTGTTTCTCATTGCCATGTAGTATTCCATGGTATAGATAAACCACATCTTCTTGATCCATTCATCTGTTGATGGACACTTAGGCTCTTTCCAGGTTTTAGCTATTGTGGAGAGTGCTGCTATGAACATTGGGGTACATGTGCTCCTATGCATCAGCATTTCTGTATCCCTTGGGTAAATTCCTAGCAGTGCTATTGCTGGGTCATAGGGAGTTCTATTGTTAATTTCCTTAGGAACCTCCACACTGTTTTCCAGAGGGGCTGTACCAGTTTACATTCCCACCAACAGTGTAGGAGGGTGCCCGTTTCTCCACATCCTCGCCAGCATCTAGAGTTCTCTGATTTGCTCATTTTAGCCACTCTGACTGGCGTGAGGTGGTATCTCAGTGTGGTTTTGATTTGTATTTCCCTGATGAGGAGCGATGCTGAGCATCGTTTCATGTGTCTGTTGGCCATCTGGATGTCCTCTTTGGAGAAGTGTCTGTTCATATCTTCTGCCCATTTCTTCACTGGTTGTTTGTTTTTCGGGCATGTAGTTTGGTGAGTTCCTTGTAGATTCTGGATATCAACCCTTTATCTGATATGTCATTTGCAACTATCTTTTCCCATTCCGTTGGTTGCCTATTAATTTTCTGGGTTGTTTCCTTTGCTGTGCAGAAGCTTTTAATCTTGATGAGGTCCCAACAGTTTATTTTGGCTCTTGATTCCCTTGCTTTTGGGGATGTGTCCAGTAAGAAGTTGCTGCGGTGGAGGTCAAGGAGGTGTTTCCTGCTTTCTCCTCTAGGGTGTTGATAGTTTCCTGTCTCACGTTCAGGTCCTTTATCCATTTTGAGTTTATTTTTGTGCATGGTGTGAGAAAATGATCTAGTTTCATTCTTCTGCATGTTGCTGTCCAATTCTCCCAACACCATCTGTTAAAAAGGCTGTCTTTTTTCCATCGGATATTCTTTCCTGCTTTGTCAAAGATTAGTTGGCTGTATACTTTTGGGTCTACTTCTGAGTTCTCAATTCTGTTCCATTGGTCTATGTGTCTGTTTTTGTGCCAATACCATACTGTCTTGATGATGACAGCTTTGTAGTAGAGGCTAAAGTCTGGGATGGTGATCCCTCCCGTTTTGGTTTTATTTTTCAGGATTACTTTGGCTATTCGGGGTCTTTTGTGGTTCCATACAAATTTTGGATAGTTTGTTCTAGTCTTGAGAAGTATGCTGGTGCAATTTTGATTGGAATTGCATTGAATGTGTAGAATGCTTTAGGTAGTAATGACATCTTAACTATATTTATTCTTCCTATCCATGAGCATGGAATGTTTTCCATTTCTTTGTGTCTTCTTCAATTTCCTTCATAAGTTTTCTATAGTTTTCCATCATACAGATCTCTTGTATCCTTGGTTAGGTTTATTCCGAGGTATTTTATGGTTTTTTGTGCAATTGTGAATGGGATCAGTTTCTTGATTTCTCTTTCTGTTGCTTCATTGTTGGTGTATAAAAATGCAACCGATTTCTGTACATTGATTTTGTACCCTGCAACTTGGCTGAATTCTTGGATCAGTTCTAGTAGGCTTCTGGTGGAGTCTGTCGGGTTTTCTATGTAGAGTATCATGTCATCTGCGAGGAGTGAAAGTTTGACTTCCTCTTGGCCAATTCTGATGCCTTTGATTTCCTTTTGGTGTCTGATGGCTGATGCTAGGACTTCCAGCACTATGTTAAACAGCAGTGGTGAGTGGGCATCCCTGTCGTGTTCCTGATCTCAGGGGGAAAGCTCTGAGTTTTTCCCCGTTGAGGATGATGTTAGCTGAAGGCTTCTCATAGATGGCTTTGATGATGTTTAAGTAGGTTCCTTCTATCCCAACTTTCTCGAGAGTCTTTATTAAGAAGGGATGCTGTATTTTGTCAAATGCTTTTTCTGCATCTATTGACAGGATCATATGGTTTTTATCTTTTCTTTTATTAATATGATGTATCACATTGATTGATTTGCGAATGTTGAACCAGCCCTGTAACCCAGGAATGAATCCCACTTGATCTTGGTGGATGATTCTTTTGATATGCTGCTGGATTCGATTTGCAAGGATCTTGTTGAGAATTTTTGCATCCGTATTCATCAAGGATATTGGCCTGTAGTTCTCTTTTTTGCTGGATCTCTGTCTGGCTTGGGAATCAGTGTGATGCTGGCTTCATAAAATGAGTCCGGGAGTTTTCCTTCGCTTTCTATTTTTTGGAATAACTTGAGAAGAATTGGGATTAATTCTGTTTTAAATGTCTGGTAGAATTCCCCAGGGAAGCCATCAGGTCCAGGGCTCTTATTTGTTGGGAGATTTTTGATCACTGATTCGATTTCTTCACTCGTTATGGGTCTGTTCAGGTTTTCTATTTCTTCCCGTGTGAATTTTGGTAGTGAGTGTGTGTTTAGGAATTTGTCCATTTCTTCTAAGTTGTCCAATTTGTTGGCATATAATTTTTCATAGTATTCCCTGATAATTGCTTGTATTTCTGAGGGTTGGTTGTAATAAGTCCATTTTCATTCATAATTTTGTCTATTTGGGTGCTCTCTCTTTTCTTTTGGATAAGTGTGGCTAGAGGTTTGTTAATTTTGTTTACTTTTTCAAAAAACCAACTCTTGGTTTCATTGATCTGTTCAATTGTTTCTTTGGTCTCTATGTTGTTTATTTCTGCTCTAATTTTTACTATTTCTCCTCTTCTACTGGGTTTAGGGCATTCTTGTTGCTCTGCCTCTAGTTCCTTTAGGTGAGCTGTTAGATTTTGGACTTGCGCTTTTTCTAATCTCTTGAAATAGGCCTGGAGAGCAATGTACTTTCCTCTTAGGACTGCCTTTGCCGCATCCCATAGATTTTGAATTGTTGTGTTTTCATTTTCATTTGTTTCCATATATTTTTCAATTTCATCTCTAATTGCCTGATTGGCCCATTCATTCTTCAGAAGGGTGTTCTTTAACCTCCATGTTTTTGGAAGTTTTCCAGACTTCTTCCTGTAATTGATTTCAAGTTTCAAAGCATTGTGATCTGACAGTGTGCATGGTATGATCTCTATTCTTTTATATTTATTGAGGGCTGCTTTAGGTCCCAGTATGTGATCTATCTTGGAGAATGTGCCATGCGCACTTGAGAAGAAAGTAAATTCCCTGGCCTCAGGATGTAAAGTTCTAAATATATCCGTCAGGTCCATCTGGTCCAATGTATCTTTCAAGTCCATTATTTCTTTAGTGATTTTCTGTCTGGTTGACCTATCCATTGCTGTAAGCGGAGTATTAAAGTCCCCTGCTATTAGCACATTCTTATCTATAAGCTTGTTTCTGTTTGTGATTAATTGTTTTAGATATTTAGGTGCTCCCATATTCGGTGCGTAGACATTTATGATTGTTCGTTCTTCCTGATGGATGGACCCTGTAATTATTATGTAGTGCCCTTCTTCATCTCTTGTGATTGTCTTTAATTTAAAGTCCAGTTTGTCTGATATAAGTATCGCTACTCCGGCTTTCTTTTGATTTCCTGTAGCATGATATATATTTCTCCATCCCCTTACTTTTAATCTGAAGGTATCTTCCCGTCTAAAATGAGTTTCTTGTAGACAGCATATAGATGGATTTTGTTTTTTAATCCATTCTGCTACCCTATGTCTTTTGATTGGAGCATTCAGCCCATTTACATTCAGTGTTATTATTGAAATATGTGGGTTTAGAGTCTTTGTATCTTTTGTAGGGTTCATGTTTGTGGTGGTGTCTCTGGAATCTTTGTTCCTTGCAACCTTTCCTTCAGAGCATCCCCCTCAGGATTTCTTGTAGGGCTGGCTTCGTGGTGACAAATTCTTTCAATTTCTGTTTGTTTGGAAAGGTTTTTATATCTCCTTCTATTTTGAATGACAGGCTTGCTGGATAGAGGATTCTTGGCTGCATATTTTTACTGTTCATCACATTGAAGATCTCTTGCCATTCCTTTCTGGCCTGCCACGTTTCAGTAGATAGGTCTGTCACCACTCTGATAGGTTTCCCTTTGTATGTGAGGCCCCCTTTCTCCCTAGCTGCTTTCAAAATTCTCTCTTTGTCCTTGTATTTTGCCATTTTTACGATGATATGTCGTGCAGAAGATCGATTCAAGTTACGTCTGAGGGAGTCCTCTGAGCCTCTTGTATTTCCACATTGACTTCCTTCCCCAGGTCGGGGAAGTTCTCTGCTATAATTTGTTCCAGGACTCCTTCAGCACCTTTCCCTCTCTCTTCTGGGATTCCTATGATACGGATATTGTTGCGTTTGACTGTGTCGCGGAGCTCTCGAATTCTTCTTTCCTGTTCCTGGATCAGTTTGTCTCTTTTTTGTCAGCTTCTTGTTTTTCTAGAATGGTGTCTTCTAAATCACTTATTCTCCTTTCTGCCTCTTCAAGCCGTGCGTTGGAGGCCTCTAATTTATTATGGATCTCATTTATCGCATTTTTAAATTCTTCATGCCTATTTTTATTTTCCATTCTTTCTGTAGCCATAGTTTCTTTGATGTCGCCTATGTTTTTTTCAAGCCCTGCTATTAATTTCACCATTATTATTCTAAAATCTTGTTCACTTATGCTGCTGATATCTGTTTTGAGCAGTTCATTAGCTGTCATTTCTTCTTGGAGTTTCTTTGGAGGAGAGCTCTTTCGTTTCGTCATTTTAGTTAGCTTTCCGGCTCTTGTTGGTTTTAAAGACCTGTTATGCTCTCTGTTTCTATGAGCACTGCTATATCCAAGAAACTCTTTGACTTTCCAGGGCCTATCCTTTCAGAGATTGTTTTTTGAATGGTATCCCTCGGTCACTCTTGTTGGGACCTTAGTTATTTTATTTTCCTATTCGTAGTGATATTTGGGACTCTTCACCTTGTGTACTCTAGCTTGTTTCTTGAGGTAGCCCTGGAAAAGAAAACAGACAGACAAACACACAAGGAGCAGGAGCACACAAACGCACAGGCTGATTCAACTAACATGCAAAGTGAGAGGGAAAACGAAAAAGTTAATAGAAAAGACGGAGGAGGGAGGGCGAATAGGGAGCATAAAATACATAAAAGGGTCAAAAAGGGGAAAAGAAAAGGAAAAAAGAAGAAAACCGATGGACAAAGAACGGTTTAAAGCATATACCTGGATTTCCCAGCCACAGTTAAATAGCCGTGTGTATGCAGTGCTGGTTGAAGAGCATAGAGAAAAAGAGAGAAGGCAGGGTGAGACAAGGCAGATTTGGAAATAGAATGAACAGGCAGAAGGGATAAGAAACTTTTTTCAAAGAGGTAAAGGGTAGAATGTGGTTGGATAGGTGAGAGAAGGATGCTGGAATTATCCAGAGAGACTATATAGTCTAATTACTCCTGAGAGAAATAGCTGAAAAAGTCGGTAGGTGTAGAATTTACATTTACAGAATGGACTTGTGATTGTTTAAGCAAGCTGGCGACCAGAGTTAATCAGGTCAGTGTTTTGGGGAAAAAAGCGAGAAAAGAGAAAGAAGAAGAAAAAAAGAGAAAAGAAAGGGGAAAAAAAGAAAGAAGAAAAAAAAAGGGAAAAAAGAAAAAAAGGGAAAAAAAAAGGGAGGAGGGCACCTCTCAGGCAGGGATGGGCGTGGCGTGATCCGATGCCTCAGGCGGGGGTTCTGCCTTGGCGATTGTGGGAAGGAGAGTGACGGTGCTCCAGTCCCTTCTTGAACCCCGCACTGCAGCTCGCTTTTTTTTTTTTTTTTTTGGCGTGTCAACTCCCCGTTCCGGGGACGCAGCCGAAGTTGGTTGCACTCTTCAACCCAGGCCAGTTCCAATCTCCAAATCCCAGCCCGCGCCCCGCTGAAGGTGCCTTAGACACAGCTTCCCAGACAACCCCCTCGGGCTATTCCAGGCTCCCTGCTGAGCTCTGGGGGCGGAGTCAGGATCGCTGCTTTCTTCTCTGGTCGGCTCTGGTGCACATGCGCGGGGGCTTGCCTGCCGCGTCCGCGTAGCCTGAGCCCGCTGGAGTGAGGAAAACCGGGTCTCTCTATGGCTCGTCACCCGAAACACGAACTCACAGGCAAATTTCCCAGTTTTTAGCTCTTTGCCTTCCCTCTCGAGTTCCAGCCAGCCAGGAGCGCAGACGCCTGGTGTCTGCGCGTCTCCTTCAGGGGTCCCAGCCGCCCTGGAGCTACAATGGCGGCAGGCGCGCCGCCGCTGGAGTGAGGAAAACCGGGTCTCTCTATGGCTCGTCACCCGAAACACGAACTCACAGGCAAATTTCCAGTTTTTAGCTTTTTGCCTTCCCTCTCGAGTTCCAGCCAGCCAGGAGCGCGGATGCCCGGTGTCTGCGCGTCTCTTTCAGGGATCCCAGCCGCCCTGGAGCTACAATGGCGGCAGGCGCACCCGCTCCGCTTTAAAACCCAACCTCCAGGAGCGGCACAAAGAAGCAGTTTGTGTGCTCAGCCTCCCCCAGGACCAGTTGTCGCGAGGGGACCTGGTGTGCAGATATTTGGCAAGTACGGTCTTTCTATGCACCGAGCGGAGATTTTTCTGTCTCGGACTCTCTCCTTTCCCCTCTCACTCCCCGTAGAGGGTAGAGGGGGATCGCCTCCCACCCTGGAGGCTCCGATCCCGGGCTGATTTTACCTTCCCCGGTTCGCACTCACGTTAGAAGGCTTTCTCAGTGGATTCTGCGTCCTTTTTTCTCCCAGTCTCTCAGGTTTTGTATGGTTTCCAATGGCTTCAGATCTTTTCTGTGTGATGTATGGGCGCGAGTGCAAGTACGGAGCTCCTTACTTCTCCGCCATCTTGCCTCCCTCTCCATCCCTGTCGTGTTCTTGATCTCAGGGGGAAAGCTCTCGGTTTTTCCCCGTTGAGGATGATGTTCGCTGAAGGGTTCTCATAGATGGCTTTGATGATGTTTAAGTAGGTTCCTTCTATCCCAACTTTCTCTAGAGTCTTTATTAAGAAGGGATGCTGTATTTTGTCAAATGCTTTTTCTGCATCTATTGACAGGATCATATGGTTTTTATCTTTTCTTTTATTAATATGATGTGTCACATTGATTGATTTGCGAATGTTGAACCAGCCCTGTAACCCAGGAATGAATCCCACTTGATCTTGACCCGTACCTTTTTTTAAATCAGGGAAACAAACAGTGACAAAAATTTAGAAACATTTTTTTTCAGAATTTGACAAGGCACAGTATTTTTAAATGAAAATCAAAGATTCTTATAGTTTATCTCAGTGGATTAAAATTAATGTGAATTTACCTTTTGGACACTTACCCTACCTTAGCAACATATTATTTAGCACCAACAACTTTCTTGCTTTGGACTTAGAAGGAGGGCTTAAATAGAACTGCTAATTGACACTTAGTGAAAAACAATTTATGATACATTTTATTTTCTTGTTGCTATAAAACTGGTTTAAAATAATGAGGCTAATGAAAGGATATGACCTAGACCATGAAACGTACTTATTAGAGTTGTCTGATAAATCATGAAGGGTAGATTCTCACCTCTTAATAAGTGTAAGACACAGCATTGGAAGAGCAGGGCAGAGACGGGGTGTGGCAGGTCTCTAAGCTGCTTGTGTGTTCACTTGCACTGTCTCTTTCTCCCTCTCCCTCCTTTTTCCTCCCTCCCTCCCTCCCTCTTGCCCTCCCTGCCCTTTCTCTCCCCCTCCGCCCTTCTCTTTCTCTCCAGGTGTCAGAAAACAGTGTGTTTCTGAATGCCCAGACTCCCTCATGTCTCCTATTCTTTAGTATCCTGTCTGGTGTCCATACAGTGAAGCTTATGTCACGGTGGTAACAGGATCTTGTCCAGGGATCATATCTGGGTTCTGATAGACCCAGAAGATAGAAACAGCATCCCTCACTGGAAATGGCCCCACTGCGGTCACACTGTGCAGGGATTTCATTTATATACTCATTCCTTCATTTGCTCTTTTGCTTGTCCATTTCTCAGATGTGTTTTGAGCATCTCTAATGTCTCTGGCCCTGTGTGGGGTGGTGTGAACCTAATAGAGAATACAGGAGACATGGTCTCCATCCTCATAGAGCTTGCAGATGAGAGGAGGAAGTGTGTTCCGTGCTCTGATGGGGCAGTATAGAGTACCACAGCGACACAGAGCAGAGAGAAAGACTCCAGCAGTGGGAACTCTGGACTCCACAAAGGATGGGGTGGCAGGTCGTGGGACACCTGAATTGCCTAAGGGACTTGTAAACCCAATGGGGTGGCATTTCACTGGTCACAGCACTACTATCAAGAGGGTTCTAGGCCAAGGAAATACCAGCCACTACAGCCTCAAGGAGCACTAGTGAATAAGCAGAGGCTTGGGGTGGGTGGAAGAAGCTGCCAGAGTTGGGATATTTGAGATTAGAGCAGGCCTGTCCCTTGGATGGGATAACTGGGCAGCCACTCTAGGCTTACAAAATTCATCTTTAAAGGTATTCTAAGGGTGCAAGGAAGATGTCAACAGTATAGCTTTGTTTCAAGTGTGTTACCTTGGGCAGCCCTAACTCTGGTGGAGTTGCCTGTCAGTCCCATACTATTCTATGAATGGCCTTGACCACAGTGGTGTAAGGTGGGTGCTATCATGGGTGGGTTTTGCTCATTGCCTGAACAGAAAGAAAATGGCCAATTGCACCCCAGCAGACTCAGTTCAGGGAGCAGGTAAGACCTGTTACACACTAGAAGTCCCAGCTCGGATCCAGAAGGTCCCGAGGAAGACACATCTGGGAATCCCTATCCCTTTTCACCATAATGTCACATAATCTGTATCTTCTGCCATACAGCCAGATTCTTTCTCTTTCTTTTTCTTTCTTCCTTCTTTCCTTCCTTCCTCCCTTCCTTCCTTCCTTCCTCCCTTCCTTCCTCCCTTCCTCCCTTCCTTCTTTTCTCTCTCTCTCTTCCTCTCTTTCTTTTTACTGTTGATTTTTGACAGAGACAACGTGTGATCAGGGGAAGGGCAGAGAGAGAGAGAGACACAGAATCTGAAGCAGGCTCCAGGCTCTGAGATGTCAGCACAGAACCTGACGTAGGGCTTGAACTCATGAACTTTGAGATCATGACCTGAGCTGTAGTCAGACACTTAACTGACTGAGCCACCAGGCACCCCCATCCAGATGTTTTCTTAGGAAAAGAAGCCATAGAAGAGACATGAATATGAGAGATTGAGCGTATTGCCATAGAACAATATTATCCTTAGAGGACAACTTACAATATGGCATTATTCTGAGATTTTGGAGTTGCACCAAATTAGTTTTTCTCCACTAGCTGGTGAATGGGTCCACTCCTGATCCATGAAGAAGCTATGTTTCTTTGTATACATGAGTGTAGTTAAGTAATTTTGTGACTTCCACAATTTGTATAATAGAATATTATGCATCTCTTAAAATAATAATTTAGGTCTATGTTTAATAACTTAGAAAGTTGTCTGTGATACTTGAAAGGGAAAGAATCAGGTCCCAAATCTTTAAGTCTGCTTTGATTCTATTTATGTAAAATTGTGTGTATGTATACTCATAAAAAGAAGTCTCAGTAAATGTTCACCAAAGTGTTAACATGGGTTATCTCTGGGTGATGGTATTAGGTGATTTTTTTTTTCACTTTCTCCTTCATGTGTTTCTGGATTGCCTTAAGATATTTTGACAGTGAGGTTTATTTTTTATAGAAGTTATTTTCATTTTGGAAAACAATACAAAAACTTGTTAGTAACTTTTGGGAGTTGGGGTTATTATTTACTAAATTTTCTCCAGATCATTCTTTTGTTTGCATTGGAAGTCAGAATCCTTTTGAGAGATGGATTGCATAGTTGAGCAGTTTCTATAAGCAGTTTTTATCTCTTACTGAGATGCTACCTGGTAACTTCCAACAGCCAAACATGTTACATGACCTATAACTTCCACACATGAAGAAACAATCTTTCTTTGACATCACTGGGGCAGACAGCCCAGGAGTCCTGAATCCATGGCCTTTCTCATGTACTAGTAACTGAATTCCTCAGAGATACAAAGGGGAAAAAGAACTCTCGAAAGTTGTTGATGTTATTTTAAATTCTTTAAAGGTCAGAGAAAGGCTGAGTAAGTCATCAAAGGAAGAGGCGGAGATTTGAAGAATACTGCTTTTTGAATAAGGAATGACAACAGGTTGGGTTTAATTTGCTTCCTAGCCAGTTCACATTTATTACGGGGAATTTGGAGGTCAGAGTCATAGCATAACCTTTCCAATGAATATTGCATACCAGGCTGTCAGCAGCTGGTGTATCAGAGAGTCTTCTGGGGTTGGTGGTATAACACAAAGACCTAATCAAAAGCAGAGTGAAATTACGTATGTGAGAGCACCATCCTTTCCTCTCAGCCTGGGTAGCAGACAGCACATTTATTGAGTGAGAAGAAAGCATTGTGTACTGTGTCCAGTTTGCCATGGATATTCTGGTGTAAAGTTACAGGATATTGGAAGAAGATTATTTTAAAAAGAATTTTTTTAACATTTATTTATTGTTGAGAGTCAAAGAGAGAGCACGAGCAGGGGAGGGACAGAGAGAGAGGGAGGCACAGAATCCAAAGCAGGCTCCAGGCTCTGAGCTGTCAGCATAGAGCTCGACATGGGGCTCGAACTCACAGACTGGGAGATCATGACCTGAGCCAAAGTTGGATGTTTAGTCAGCTGAGCCTGCTTCAGATTCTGTCCCTCCCTCACTCTCTGCCCCTCCTCTGCTCACAGTCTGTCTGTCTCTATCTCTCTCTGAAAAAATAAACATTAAAAAATAAATGAAATGTGTTTAGAGTTTCTAAACTCAGTTTAGCATTTTATTATTGAATTTTCTAGAAGAGTCAGGTAAACTTGGGGTCCCACCTATATGCTCGCCATTATCCAGAGTGATTTAAGAACAAATGCTGGCTTCACAAGGTTCAGACATAAGTCCTGGCTGGTTCTCCAATCTCCTACCCTTACACACTTGCTTTTGGTGGCCGGTCTCAGCTGCATCAAGCCCCAGCATACTAGTCTCCTTTACTGTTCTTCAGGTACACCAAGCATGCTCTGACTCCAAGGCATTTGCCCTTTTCTTTCATCTCTCTAGACCTTTTCAGCTCGAACACCATCTAGCGGAATGGCCTTCTCCATAAAGATGGCACTCCACTCACTACCCAGTCTGATGCCCCCTTATTTTGCTTTATTTTTTATATAGCACTTATCCCAACCTAACATACTGTGTATTTGTTTGTAATTTGTAACCATATGTCAGCCCCCTGAAAATAACTATCCTCTGTTTTGTTCACTACAGTGTCTCTAGCACCTAGAACAGTGCCTGCCATGTAGGAGATAGATTTTTGTTGAATGAATGTACAGAATACTTGAACTTACTTTACCCAACAGGCATGTTCCTCAGCAGTTGTATATACCTTAATTATTATAGATGGAAAAATATTTTAAATGCTTTAGGAGAATGCTGTTGTTGAAATGAATCCTATCTTTCATCAGTTCTTTAAAAGAATTTGAATTCCCCGTTGGCCTTTTGTTTAGACTCAAGTTTTAGAGTTACATTTTTCCTTCAAGCAAGATCTACCTCTATATGACTGTGTACATGTTGGAAAACATTCCAAGGGTCATCTGAACTCATCTGTGCTTTCTGTACAGTTGATTAGAATTGTCATTATTCCTAGGCTTATTTGTTTGTTTGTTTTTGGTCTAATGAAGTCCAATGGAACTGAAGGACTTGTTGGAAAATACTAGTTGGAAGGAGGGATGATATTAAAATATTAACAGCCATTGTGGCCATACCTGCTGTGTCAACCCTTCAGTTGATGGATCTTGGAGAGCTGACACAGCAGAGGAGCACAGTCTGGTGCCTCAAGGCTGACCACTGGCCAGGGGGAGGGGTTTCCAGATTGCTCAGATGATGTGCCGGTAGATTTTATTTGTGTTGATACCACATGCCCCTACTTGGCTGAAAGGTGCTCCTGGCTTGGGCAGGGAGTACCTGCCTGGTGCCTGTATCTGCTGGGTGCTTAATTAACATTTGGTCAGTGAATTCACTGTCTTGAGAGAACTCAGTGAGAAAATCTTACTTGAGACTATTTTTCCATCCATGCAGGTGCTTTAGTCTTGGCATAGTTATGGTTTTCTTACATGAGCAGCTTAATGGGGCCCCTAGTCCTTTCTTTCAATCACCAGAAAAGGGTCTGGATAGGCAGATACAGGTTTTGTGGAGTCTGAACAGCTTACAATTTGGGTGGCCCTCTGTGAGAGAAAAAATATGCAGTCAGGCACAGGGTCTGGGCAGTAGTCTGGAAGCTTAGGTTTCAGTAGTTTGACAGCCAGTCTGCTTCTGGGGCTGCGAGCTTTCCATGCTCTGGCATCTGGCTTTGTCAGGGAACTCCCGGGGTGGGCTCACTGAAGGCCTGTTTACGGGGAAGATGGGGCACTCTCTGGGAACAGATTTGTCCTAAGGAAGGGTCAAGCCTACTAATAAGATTCTAGTTATCAAAGGACCAATTCTGAGAAGAACGTGAGGACTTTCTCTCAGAACTGGTTTCTCTCTGGCTCTATATTATATTACAGCCTACAGTGACAACCCAGGTACCCAGGGGTGACAGGAGAGTTGGCCTCCCACCTCCATAAGAAGTGGGCTTCAGTCCTCAGAGTGCTGGTGTCACACAGAGGTAGGGACAGCTTGACACTGACCCAGAGACAATGGTCTGGGCATCTCATCACCTCATAGATAGCAGTGGAGGCTGACAGACTTTATAATAACAGCTTTAGTTGCCCTTCATGGGGCACATTCGTTGCTGGGTGTCTTCAAATATATTCTCTCTTATTCTTACAGGAGCCTTGCAAGGTGAATATCATTAACGCCATTTTACAGTTGTAATTGGATGATGGCATATTTGCTCACATGGCACTCACTGATGTAAATTATTTTCTCCAGCCGATTTCAACCTCTTTATGAGTCCCAGCCCTGCTGGGTAGAACAAAACTGAGTCCTCCCAATTAACAACACTTCAATCTCTTCTGGTTTATGGTCTCTTTCCTGTTTAAAGTCAAGGTTTTCTAGTTAAATTCCCTATCAGGGCTGTTTTAATTAGTGTCTTTTGGATAACTCATTCTCCCTGATGATCTGGTACTCTTTTAGAGTTTTTTGCTTCCCCCTTCTCCACAAAGACAGCCCTGTGTGCTGACAGGACTCACTGGGGTTGCCCGGTCAGGCCATGGGACTTCTGGATACTCACTGCTCTACTCCATGGGCCAGGCAGTCAGGGAGGGTAAATGGATCCATCTGCTCTCCATCTTCCAGAGTCACAGGTGTCTCACAGTGTTGAGGCTGGTCATCTGTGCTGTTGTGAAGTCTGTAGGGGTGATCACTCAGCGCCTTTGTGTCTATGCCTAGGCTCATGGAAACTTCTGGATCCTTGGATGCCACACATAGGCCATGGGGAGACTGCAGAGCAACGTCAGCCCACCCCATCTGGGAGGAACTCTGCAGTGACTCGCACTCTCTCTGTCTCCCTCTTACCCCGATCCCTGGGACTGGAGAGGGCCATGGCTTCCATTGTCTCTGTGTTACTTTGTGGGTTCTCTCCCTGTTGGCGTATAGTGCAACCCTATGATATGGCCCAGTGGTCTCCCAGGTCCTTTTCCATGTATCCCCTCAAAAACATCTGGAAAGCTATGACTGTCTTTTCAAATTGATATCAGATGTTTTTCATCTAAATTAAAGAGTTGCAAAGGACGTAATTTCTGGCATATTGTAAATACTGACATTTTAGAATACAACCGTTACAGCGCTCTTTTACATTTACCCAGTGGAGTCTAAATACCAGAGTGATTTAATACCCATGGTTCAAAAAACACATGAACAAGCTCTTTTTTAACAGTTGGAAGTTTTACAATGTTTCTTTTTCTCCTTGAAATTGTATTTCCATTTCACTTCTCCCACAGAACTTTATCCTAATGTTATATTTTTATGCTTGAAAGTCTTTTATTAATCACCCTATCATTCTTCAACAAAATATATATGTATACACAGAAAATTTTAAATTGTTCATATTTTTTGAACATCACAGCATTCTGTTAGAAAATTATTATGGGTTAAATTCCCAACAGAATTATTATTAGCACAGCATTGATCAAAGTAATATATATACATACACATATTACATATTTTATGGTAAATTATTAAACATAAAAATAATTGTGCTCGAAATATCTCTCTTTTTTTTTTTTTTTTAAATGTTTTATTTATTTCTAGGAGAGAGAGAGAGACAGCGTGAACAGGGGAGGGTCAGAGAGAGAGGGAGTCACAGACTGAAACAGCTCCAGGCTCTGAGCTGGCAGTCAGCACAGAGCCCGACGCGGGGCTCGAACCCACGAACCGTGAGATCATGACCTAAGCGAAAGTCGGACGCTTAACCGACTAAGCCACCCAGGCGCCCCTCGAAATATATCTCTTAATAAAATGGATGGAAGGGTTGTTACGGCAATTCCAGTGGGCTTTGCATACACTGGTATTTCAGTGTCCTTTTGTCTGTTGCCTTGAAGTTTTGTGCCTTAGGGAAATGCATCTTAGTAAGGTTTGAGGCGGCTTCCTTTCTTTGACTTGTCTATCTTTCTCTGTGGAGTGAGAGAGAAGGGAGATAGGAAACTGTAGCAGATATAACACTGATTCCCTGTAACTCTCCAGATCTGGGGTGCCTTGGAAAGTGAGAAGTTTCTGAAAATTTAAAGACCACTATCCTGAGCCATGGCTCTTGCCCTGTTTTGAAGGGGTTGAGGGGGGTGGCCCCAAAGTCTTCTTCTCTGGGAAACTAAATCTCGTTTAGCAAAATACTCAGGCTTTAAAAGGTAGCAAGACAATACAAATACAAGTCACTGCTTTAAAAATGTCAGTAGGTTGCCTGTGTCACAGAGATGAGGAAATTAAGGCCTGGAGATGTTAAAATAGCTTGTCAAAATATTTAGTAAATTAGTGTCTAAGAAGGAATCTGACTTCAGGTCTGGGATCCTTTTTATTAATGGATCATGGTTTCAAAGCCAGCCTGTGGATGGCTGCATCAGTATCATCTGAGTCTCTCTCTCTCTCTTTTTAAAAAATTTTTTGTTTATTTATTTTTGAGAGAAAGATCAAACAGGGGACAGCAGAGAGAATCAGAATCAGAAGCAACTCCAGGCCCTGGGCTGTCAGCACAGAGCCCAACGTGGGGCTTGAACTCACAAACCGTGAGATCATGACCTGAGCTGAAGTCGGACACTTAACTGACTGAGCCACGCAGGTGCCCCGAGTCTCTTTTTAAAATGAGAGAAGATTCCCAGGCTTTACCGCTAGTGGAAGTGGATTTCATACCTGAATGTTTATATCTTTAAGAGCTCCCTGAGTGATTCTTCAGTGGGGTCAGGGTTAAACCCAGGGCACAGCTGAACAGGACCTGAATTTGTTCCTGAGGACTTATCATCTTCCCTGAATGGGCATTCTAGACCTAAGAGGGAGGGACTTGGCAGGGAGACAGAATTGAAAGGTTTCCTGACACTGAGTGGATATGAATTGGGAGGGGGCGGAGGCACCTTCTTGGTTTGCTGGTTGGTATGTTATTACCGCTAAGATGTCAGTTCTTTGAAGCCCAGGCTCCAGAGAAGTGGGAATCCTGGGTCACAGAGCTATCAAGAAGGAGCAGAAAGCACCCTTTTCTCTCTTTCTTTCTTTCTTTCTTTCTTTTTTCCTTCCTTCCTTCCTTCCTTCCTTCCTTCCTTCCTTCCTTCCTTCCTTCCCCTTCCTTCCTTCCTTCCTTCCTTCCTTCTTTCTTTCTTTCTTTCTTTCTTTCTTTCTTTCTTTCTTTCTTTTTCTTTCTTTCTTCTTATCTTTATTTATTTTTGAGAGAGAGAGAGACAGACAGAGACACAGAATCTGAAGCAGGCTCTGAACTGTCAGCACTAAACCCAACATGGGGCTCGAACTCCTGAAAGGTGAGATCATGACCTGAGCCGAAGTTGGATGCTTAACGGACTGAGCACCCAGGCGTCCCAGGAAGCATCCTTTTCTTGTACCAGCTTCTGCACAGGCTGCTTTTAAGGCACCTGCCCAGAACTCTGGGGCTTTCCACTGAGAGTCTCTGTGGCCTTTGAAAGTCAGTCTGGAGCAAATTCAAGGTCTCGGTGAGACTGCCTGCCATCTGTCTTAAGTATGGAGAATGGAATGGCCTGCTGTGAACCCTCTTCTTTTCTTTTCTTTTCTTTTCTTTTCTTTTCTTTTCTTTTCTTTTCTTTTCTTTCCTCCTTTCTTTCTCTCTTTCCTTTTTTCTTTCTTTCTTTCTTTTTAATGTTTATTCATTTTTGAGAGAGAGGGAGAGAAAGAAAGCATGAGCAGGGGAGCAGCAGAAAGAGAGAGAGAGAGGATCCGAAGAAGGCTCTGCACTGACAGCAGGGAGCCCAATTCAGGGCTCAAACTCACAAACTACAAGATCAAGTCCTGAGCTGAAGTCAGATGCTCAACCGACTGAGCCAACCCAGCACCCCATGTTTTTGGTAACATCCGCAGTGCCTATGAGCAAAAGGCAGCATCTTCTCCTGTGCTCCTCTCTGGACCCTCTCCATCATTGGGTTTCCTCTGTAGCTGTTCTCACTGATAGTCTGGAGGGAAATTCCCTTCCTCATAAGGCAGCTGAGAGGGAGGGTTAAGTTGTATTCTGACAGTCTTTGGGTTTTCTTCTGGGATGGAAAGACCTCAAGGAAAACTTGGTGGCATCAGTAGTAACCACACTCCACACTCCAACTCTGTGCCTAAATTGTGCTCTGAGTGCAGTTTGGAGAATAGTGTTCATACATGCCTCTTTCTAGCAAGGTGCTACTGGAAACAGTTTTCATAATCCAGCAGGGCTAGAGGGCAAATATTACAACAGGGGGAGAGACAGGAGACCTATTTATCACTGTGTTGTCACTTTGAGGGAAAACAAGCTTTATTCCTGCTTGCCACAGGGCCTAGGTGGATGTCAATTGAGTTACTAAATTTCTATCTGAAAAATTGTGCCCAATACAGAAGCCTTCAGGGGACATCCATAATGGGAAACAGCAGCAAAGCAGTAAATATCAGGCTGCGGTTCCTGCCTGGGCATGCTGACTCCTGCACCAATGCACACACTTGTTTACCCATCTTTTTCTGGAGGTGGTCCCTGGACCTGGGAATCTGAGGGATCTTCCCCCACAAGACTTTAAGACTTCATTGGGTCTCTGCTGCCAAGCACACTAATGAAGCTCGAGTCCTATAGCAGAGCGCCACCCCTCCCTCCTCATCAACTCCATTTCACTCCTTCTCTGCCAACTCTGGCAATTGACTCATGAGAAATCCCGTTAGAGGAATTTTTTTTTCCTCTTAAAACACACGTACTCTACACCTCATAAAGGTTGCAGAAAGGTGTAGTAATGGTCTGGCACACATCTACCCAGTGAGACAAATTTTCCATTGTGAAAGCTACTATTCTTTAATTTGGTCTGAATGTAGAAAGCACAGAATTCCTTATCTGACGTTGTCAAAGTTGCTGGGATATGACATAGAAATTGGATCTTGTGAGTACAGTGAATTTGGCACTGGGTCTCATTAAGGGCATTTAAATTTTGGTATGTCAGCCTTTCAGTGGGAGATTAAAGAAGATCCCTAAGGAGGATTTAAGATTCAGACCATTACAGCTATGATTTCCTTCAAAGCATGAAGCTTTGGGTATAATGGATATTTTTGTCCATCCAGCAAAAATTCCCCATCCTCAATGGGAAGGGGAGAGTAAATACTCATGGGTTTATTCTTAACCTTAAGAAATAGTTTAATTTCAGCTCTTTTCCCTAAAGATATGGAAGTGACTCTGGCCACAGAGAGTAATCACTGTCCCTGACATCACAAGGAACCCTCTGCTCCTCCTCACCAGTGTCTTTCAGAATGCCTAACACAAAGAATAGCTTCTTGATTTCTTTGTACCATTAGGCAGTGCCTCCTTCATTCCTTCAATCATCCATTCATTCAGTAAGCTGTTGTTGTGCTGTGTGAGCAAAACAGGCAGGTTCTCTGGATTACAGCTGGGCAAGAGGGGGATCAGGATGCATGGGGAGGTGATCGCAGAGTCCCATGGAGAACAGAAGGTGGCGTGATCGAAGACCCAGATGCTACCAGTAGTTCAGCGAGAGGCACACAGATTTGTAGTTCAGTTTGAAGACACCACTAATAGAACTCAGTGAGGAATTGGAGACGGAAAGATGGTCCACTAGTGTCCAATAAAAGCACCTTGGAAGATGCAGGTTCATGAGATCAGGCAGAGCACACACAGATTTTTTTTTTCTTCTGCAGCTCCAGCCATTCTTTGCCAGTGGTCTTTGTTTCTTTTTCTTTTTATATCCTTTAAATATTGAGGTTCTCAAGTAGTTTATCTCTGGCATCTTCTTCTCCCTGTGTGATTTCTTCCACATCTATGGCTTTACTATAAAGTAGATAACTCCTAAAGCCACATAGACAGAGCCCCATCTCCGTATTTTCCAACAAACTGGGATGCTTCTTAGGCATTTGAAATTCATTGTGTTGAAAACTGAGCCCCTCTTCTCCCTCTGCCATCTCCCACTACCCCACTGCCTGGCCTTGAATTTGTCCTGCTCCTGTGTTCTCCACCGTGGTCACTGGATCACTAGCCTGCTGGTCCCCCAGATCTGTATCCTGGGGATCATCTTAGGCTTTTCTTCTGCTCTCACGGCTTTCTTTTTCTCACTGTATTTTATTGCTTTCCTGGCTTATATATTTCTCATCCGTGTCATTGCTAAGCTGAGCACCCCCATGTCTTTCAGCAGGTCCCTCAGTCAGTCTTGATCCCTGCTAGTCCACTTTCTGTGTGCTCCCAGACTGCTCTATTCTCTCCCCTAAAGCCGGGGGATGGCTTGCTTCTTTTAGAATGAAGCTTTTTACAGTGTTTAGATCCTCCCATAATGTATTCCTGCTGGCAGCAATTTCATTGCATTTGTTCTTCAGGGAAGTCATTTCTCCCTCTCCTTCACCCCTGTCTCATGACCCTCCTGTCTTTGTGCCCTGAGTTGAAAGGCCTCCTCCTTCTTCCTTCTTCCTTCTTTCTTCTTCCTTCTTCACTTGACTTGTATGCACCCTTCCAATCCATCTAAAGCCTTGCTTTTCTCAGAACCTCCCCTGAGCCTTCAGGCTGATGCAGATCCCCCTTCTCTGTGTTTTCTTACCCCATCATTAGGCACTTTATACCCTGTGCTGTCACTATAAATTCTCTTGTCCTTCTCCCCAACCAGGCTACACGTTCCTTGAGAGCGCGGACTCTTTCTTGATTTCTTCTGTGTGAGAGTACACAGATGAAGCACCAAGCATAGTGCACTGTTCACCATTATTTAGTTGAATTGGCAAACAAATTCTTTTATGTGCATTTTTCAGTGAAGATCTATGAGAAAAGTCTGTAAGCTGTGGTTCTGACTTTTTTGTTTAAAGAATACTTATTACTTATTAATACCCTTCAAATTGATTACACTGAAGATACAGAAAACTTTAACTGAATCTAATCTCAGTTATGAAGGATAAGACTATGAAATTCAGACAAACTTCTGGAAATTATACACATTAACTAGTGTCCTCTCTTAATTTTGGAGGAGCATCCCATTAGACAGATTTTTTTTTATATTCATTGTAGGAGTGTATAGGAGTGTAAATAGCTTTCTAAAGCATGGATATTTAGCAACATTCATATGTCATTTTATTTATTTATCTATTTATGTATATTTTTTTATTATTTTAGAGAGATAGAGACTGAGAATTTAAAGTAGGCCCTATGCTCAGCATGGAGCCTTATGCAGGGCCTGATCCCATGAGTCTGGGATCATGACCTGAGCTGAAATCAAGAGTCAGATGCTCAACCAACTGAGCCACCCAGGCACCCTTATCTGTCACTTAAATAAGGGAATTACCATCCTGGGAAACCTAGTCATGAGAGAATAAGAACAATAGCAAGAACAGGAACAAATTAGGGAGAGCTCTAATGTTTGTTTGTCTTCCCTTCCACCAGAATATAACCTTCATGGGGGTAGGAAGATGATCAGGTTCATTCTGCAGTCCCAATGCCAAGCACATTGCTTAGTGCATACACTGTGAAGAAGAAAGGAAGGAAAGAAAATAGAAGTAAAAGATGTGGGGATTGGCAGATATGGGAGCAACAAAGGATACATTTTTAAATGTATATGAGCAGCTTGCTCTTATGCATGACACACCAGCTAAAGCTCAATTTTCACTTGTTGGGTGTACCAGATACTGTGTGCGAGCACTCAGGTCAGTGCTTACCTTTCTTTATCCACGTCTCTACATCTGGAGCAGGAAGCCTGTTACCTACATTTCCCAGACTTTTTAGCCAGATGGCTTATGAGATTCTGCCAGCGGAAGGTACTAATGGGAGAGTAAAAGGTGGGAGAAAGGCAAAAGCTACTTTAATTTCCAGCTCTGGGCAGCAGTAGCAGCAAAGAAAGCCATGCCAGTGGGCAGCAAGTGTCTCTCCTGGTTCTTGTTCAACAGCCGGATTCTGACACTTGGCAGTGAACATGAGCCATGGGGACATCATTTCCCTTAGCTCCTCTAGGAGCTTCTGTAATTACTAATTTCTGAATATTTTGTATTTTGAGCCCCCTAATCCCTCTATCACCTTTGTAACCAATTACCTGTACTATTAAATCCCTTCTGTGATATATGGAATACTTTGCACTTTCCTAGTTAGAAACTGGCTGCTACATCTACACTGACAATTAGACATCAACAAATGAACAAATCAATATATGCACAAATCCATTTTTGGTTAAAGGAGTATATACAGTGCCACTTTGAACTGTGAAATGCATTTGAAATCAAACAACACATGAAATAAAGAGACAAGTGACTAGCAACAGGTATATAAAGTATAATTTCCATTCAGCAGGAGAGATGTGTTTAAAATCGGAAGCATATAATGGTAAGATAATACAGAGAGATACAGTGAAGTCAGAAGGCCCCCAAGCCAGGGCATCTGCTAGCCAGCTCTCTGTCATTGGCAGCTCACATCAACTCCTTTGCCTCAGTTTCATTCTCCTTAAAATAAAAAGGGCCAAATTAAGTCAAATCTCAGTATGCTGCTTTATTTCTTAAAGTTTATTTATTTATGTTGAGAGAACAAGAAATCACATGTGAGCAGGGGAGGGGCAGAGAGCGAGGGAGAGAGAGAATCCCAAGCATGCTCCACACTTAGCACAGAGCCCAGTGCAGGGCTCAATCCCACGAACCATGAGGTCATGACCTGGGCCAAAATCAAGAGTCAAGGCACCGACTGAGGCAGCTACTGCCCTGAATCTTAGTATGCTTCAAAGACTAGAATTTTAAGGATGTATGCCTTTGAGTCAAATCTTCCCTGGACAGCTGGGCAGGAAAATCCTCTATTTATGTGAAGAGCCTGAGCTTGGCTGGAGCTTCCAATTAGCCTGACCGTGAAATGCATGTCTGTGTGCAGACCGCTGTTAGCACATCCTGAGTACCTTCCATTCCCAGATGTTTGTCTTCATTGTGTTTACAGGAACCATTTCAAAAGCTGTGGATGCCAAGTCATTGCCATGGCAGTGACCTCTTAAGACCCTTCACGTTATACTCACAAATGCAATAAAGCAGGTTCATGCATGGTGCATATGATGAAATTAATAGGATTGTGCCAGGAATCTGTCACCTTATTAAATGCAAAAGAATAGTTCTAGACATTGCAAGCCTGTTTTTTACTGGCAAGTTCGTTCTGTTATATTATTTTTGATTTATGTCCCTTAATGTGTTCCCTCATCATCATATATATTTTGTTAATATTAATGTATTTATGCATCTTGAAATTGCCTAATTAATCCCTTGCTTTCCCAATGAGTTATGTAAGTTGGTGAATTTATATGATAAATATTGCAATGAAGAAGACACAACAATGGAGCATAAAATACTAACTTAATTTACCACACACATAACAAAGAAGTTTAGGCTATGATTTCCCCTCTGAAATTAACTAATATTTCTTACTGCTTTTCCTAATTAAAACTTATCCCTTTCCTACATCCTAGGGGTACTATTTTTATTCCTGCACATATTTAAGAGCTACTCTGCACCAAGTCATTACGTTGGGTATTTTGGAGGTTACTAAACAAAACAACACAAGATCTCTCAACCTCATCACTATTGACATTTGGGGCCTGATAAGCCTTTGTTGTGGGGGCTGTTGTCCTAGAGGCTGTGTAGCAGCATGCCTGGTCTCTATTCACTAGATGCCAATTGCACCATTCTCCCTGCAGTTGTGACAACCAAAAATATCTCTAGATATTGCTAAATATCCCCAGGGGTATGTGTCAGAATCGTTCCCCACCCTGTTTTGATCATTGCTGCGTACTCAGTACTTAGTACAGTGTTTGGTACAAAGTAGATTGTAAATAATGCATGTTGAATGTTGAATGAATAAATATACAAATAACCAAACAGGCCAAAAAAGAGGTACAGACGAAACACAGTAAGGGTCTGGAAGAGAGGTGAGTTGCTCCTGGAGGAGCAGAGGTCCAGGAAGAGGGTTTCTAGAGGAGATACCATAGGGAAAACGAGGCCAGGAGAACTTCCTAAGTAGAAATGCTCTAGACATGGACAAGGGTGAGCTGGGAGAAGAGATTAACTGTTGTGTAAGGTGGGCAGAGGGTAGGTTGGGGACAGGGCAGAAGGGACTTGGATTTAGTCATAGAGGGTCTGGAATGGCAGATCTGAGTTAAACCAGGTTCAGAAAACCATGGGAAACTAATCATAGCAGTGATTGAGCAGGGATGAAGCATATCTCCTACCAGCTGGAATCCTAGCCTGGTGATGGTATATAGGGTAGAGAGACACTGGAGATGGAGAAACCAGTTGGGATATTTTTATAGTGTTTAAAAAAAAAAGGCATCAACTAGGCTTATAAGAGGCACAGGAGTTGTGAGGGCAAGTGGGTTGATCAGGAAGGATTTGAGGTAGTGTACTAGTTCCTTCCTGTGGTGGTGTAATATACAAGCTCCTTCGCAGGACATTTAAGGCCCTTCTTGACTCTCCACCCTCTTCTCCCATCATATTCGCTATCGATCACTCTCACCCTCTTCCTCCCAGCCTCTTCTTAGACTCAGCTGATGCTTATTTCCTGCAGTATTAAGCCAGAGTCTTTCCAACAATATCTGTCCTTCACAGTCTTTCTGGAACACTCACTTTACCTTCATATGCCAGGAAAATGATTATTCACCCTTCCAAATGCTATTCAGGTGCCTTCACTTTCTTTTTTTTTTTAATTTTTAAAATGTTTATTTATTTTTAAGAGACAGACAGACCGTGAGCAGGGGAGGGGCAGGGAGAGAGGGAGACATAGAATCCGAAGCAGGTTCCAGGCTCTGAGTTTTCAGCACAGAGCCTGATTCAGAGCTTGAACCCACAAACTGCAAGATCATGACCTGAGCCGAAGTTGGATGCTTAACTGACTGAGCCACCCAGGCGCCTCCAGGTGCCTTCACTTTCACAAAACATATTTGGATCACTCAGGGTGAACACTCTCCTATACCTTGTATATATTTATATTTTTACACAGATCACATTGTTTTAGTCTTCTACTAAACTGTTAGCTCCTTGAGAGTAGGAACTATGACTTTTTCCATTTGTATTTTTTTCTATTTGTTGGCACTAGTGACTAGTGACTAATAATTATAAAATTATTATAATTTTATAATGTTTATAAAATAAGATTCTTCAGGTTGGTGCTTAGGAAGTTACTAGTAGTTTTCTAGAAGAGTTTCAGTGGAGTAGCAAGGGTGGAAGTTGGTTAAGTAAATGTGGAGGGCTGCAGGGTGAGACAGAGGTGAGAAGCAGAGGCATTGGTGGAGATGACTGTCAAGAAGTGTGGGGGCAAATTCCTAGCAGTGCTATTGCTGAGTCATAGGGGAGTTCTATTGTTAGTTTCCTGAGGAACCTCCACACTGTTTTCCAGAGGGGATGCATAGGAGCACATGTACTCCAATGTTTATAGCAGCACTCTCCACAATAGCTAAAACATGGAAAGAGCCTAAGTGTCCATCAACGGACGAATGGATCAAGAAGATGTGGTTTATCTATACCATGGAATACTACATGGCAATGAGAAAGAATGAAACCTGGCCATGTGTAGCAATGGGAATTTATACCTGGGATGCAGAGCTGGTTCAATATCTGCAAAACAATCAATTGATACATCATATAAGTAAAAGAAAGGACAAGAACATGATCCTCTCAATAGATGCAGAAAAAGCATTTGACAAAATACAGCATCCTTCTTGATAAAAACTTTCTATGGGTCGGAGGATCATAACCTCAAGATCATAAAAGCCCTATATGGAAGACCCACTGCTAATGAGAGCATCAGGACAGGACCACTTGTGGGGATTAGCACTGATTGTTTATGTGGAAACTAATGCTAGACAATAAACTATTTGTAAAAAAATAAATAAATTAAGAGAAAAAAAAAGAAGATGTGGTTTATCTATACACCATGGAATACTACATGGCAATGAGAAACAATGAAATCTGGCCATGTGTAGCAACATGGATGGACCTTGAGGGTGTTATGCTGAGCGAAATAAGTCAGGCAGAGAAGGACAAATACCATATGTTTGCACGTATAGGAGGATTAGGAGGAACTTAACTGAGGAACAAGGGGGAGAAGAAGGGGGGAAATGGTGGGGGAAAGGGAGAGAGGCAAACCATGAGAGACTCTTGAATGCTGACAAAAACTGAGGGCTGAGACTGATGGATGCGGGGGGGAGGAGGATGGGCATGGAGGAGGACACTTGTGGGGATGAGCACTGGGTGTTATGTGGAAACTAATTTGATAATAAACTATTTGTAAAAAAAAAAAAGTGTGGAGGCAAAGGGCAAGCATAGCGATCAAGCTTGTGAACTCTGGAGTCAGGGTGTTCAGTTTAAACCCTGGCTGTACCACCTACTAGTATGGATAAGTCCCTTAACTTCTCTATACCCTTTTCCTCATTTGTAAAAAATGGGCAAGATAATATAGTACCTTCCTTATAGCATTGCTGGTGATCAAATGAGTTAATGCACATGAAGGGCTTAGAATAGTACCTGACACATAATGAGTGCTTCATAGCTATTCATTTTTAGAAAAGCAGACTAGACAACAGTGAGACAGCAAGGTGGGGGAAGTGTTGGTTGGGTGGTTGGTTTTCTGCTTGGAAGATTTAGCATATTTGTAGGCTGAGGGGGAAAGGGATGGGTACAAGGGAGGGATTGGCAGCAGGCAAAAGGGGGGAAGATAGTTAATGGATAAAGCTTCACTAGAGCCGCAAGCCTTGCTCTGAGACTGGAGAGAAGCAAGAGATGTGTAAAGAAGCTCGGGGAGAAAGGGGCAGATGAAAGAACACACTGGAATATCACTTCTTTTTGTGTGAGATATGAGAGACTTATTGTATCTATTGAGTTTTGCAGGTAGATTCTGTTCGTCTTCACAGCACTTCTCTTATGAAAATTTTAAATCCATTTTTCCTTGCATGCATGTGCGATGATGTCAGTTATTAATTATAGTTTATAATAACATTCAAATCAACCTAATTGAGACTGGCTTATATCTGTTATGGAACTCGATACTATGGAGCTGTAGCAAGGAACGAAGAGCTCTTTGGTATGACCACCAAGAGCTAATGTTGAGTAAGAAAAGTGAAGTGTCTAACAGTGGCACATCACGTTACCATTTTAAAACCACTTATTGTAATGAAAAGAGGAAGGAAAAAAAATCTAAAAGGGCATATTCATAGATGCCTAAAATATCCCTCATGTATACAAAAAAATTGGTTGCCCTCAGGGGGAAGGAACTCACTGGCTTGGGACTAGGGTGGAAGGAAGATTTCTCACTATGTGTCTTGTTAAACTCTTTGAATTCAGAACGTGACAATGCACTCTATATGCAACAAGAATTAAATTTAAAAATTGCAAATGTCTACAAGTGGTTCCAGTTCTATTCCTGATGTTTGGTTTGGTTTCTTGGGGCTTCCGGATATAACCAGAATAAGACAAGCCTAATAACAGTATTAAGCACACCTCCTGTTTATGACCCCAAACATCTTCTCTGGAAAGACATTGCCATGGAGAACAAGTCACCTTGTTTTGTTGAGCACCACGGTTGTTGGTACTTGTGGGTTTGGGAGGAGGTGCCCTGAAGCAGCAGAATTTCCCTGATAGGAAAGACATTCTTAGACTAATCTCAGACAGAATAACTGAGGAGTTTGGAATAGGAGAGAGTAGGAGCGAGCCAGATGAGTGCAGGGATGGGGTTGCCTATGAGACACTGAAGACTAGGGCAGCCAGACTGACCAAGACACAATTTTATTCTCTTTCTCTCTTGTATAGAACATGATGCCACTTCCTTGTGATCCTCACGTCTTCATTCTGCTACAGGTAATGGTTGTGGATATCTTTCATAGGGTTGCTGGGGGCAACCCATTTGCTAGGGGCAGCAAATGAGATCATCCACATAGGAGTCTGATCTGTAATAAGCACTCAGTAAATCTTAGTTGTCAATAATAAGTAAAATGGTTTGAACTTGTTTTGAAGGCAGGAATTTTGGAGATTGGGTACCCAGTTTGGGTCAGTTCCAGAGTGGAGATCAAGGGATACAGAGTGAAAAAACTTCGGTGAAAGCAGGGACTTGGAGGCTAAGGACAATATAAAAGTGTAAGCCTGTGGGAAGCTGAGAAATTTTGAGGAGAGACCTTTGGACTTTGGTAAAAGGGTGTGTGAATCCATCTCATCTATATCTCAGGTGGCTGTAAAAAACCTAGCTAACGTATGAGTTAGAGCCAACCAGCGCCCCAAGTTCATATGGTTCTGGTAATTACAGTGGGATTTCCCATGTGTCATGACTGGAACTCAGGACCTGCACTGACCCCAGGCAGATATTTGGGGGACTGTAATGGAAGAGTCTGTCCTTGCTGCTCATTTCACATTTTATAGCTGACTTTAATGTGATCCATCCTAATGAAGACCAGTAGCATGTTTACAAACCAGAATTATCTACTTTTCATAGAAATCATTGCCATGGTTTTACAGCTTGAAAATGAAGGCAGTTCCAGGAGCCCACCCAAACATATCCAGCACTTCTGGGTGTCTGTTACATATAGAACATGGAGGTCTGATTACCCTCATTTCTAATGGCCAAAGGTCATTTCTAATGGCCAAAGTTCACCATTTAAATTGTATTTAAATGAATACAATTATTTAAATTCCTGTCTTCAGAAGGAGGTGCTTCTGGGGGAATTATATGCTACTACCACTAGCTGCTGTGTAGACTTAAACTAAATTCAGGTTATTGGAAAATGTTTTTTTAAATTTTTTAAAAGTTTTATTTCTTTTTTTTATTTTTATTTTTTTAAATTTTTTTTAATGTTTTGTTTATTTCTAAGAGAGAGAGAGACAGCATGAGCAGGGGAGGGTCAAAGAGAGAGGGAGTCACAGACTGAAACAGGCTCCAGGCTCTGAGCTGGCAGTCAGCACAGAGCCCGACGCGGGGCTCGAACCCACGAACCGCGAGATAATGACCTAAGCGAAAGTTGGACGCTTAACCGACTAAGCCACCCAGACGCCCCTAAATGTTTTATTTATTTCTGAGAGAGAGAGAGGAAGAGAGACAGTGTGAGCAGGGGAGGGTCAGAGAGAGAGGGAGAAACAGAATCATCCTCCAGGCTCTGAGCTGTCAGCACAGAGCCCGACACGGTGTTCAAACCCACGAACTGTGAGATCATGACCTGAGCCAAACTCGGACACTTAACCAACTGAGCCACCCAGGCGCCCTGGAAAATGTTTTTATGAGTTAAAAAATGAATGTTACCTCCTGTCTCAATCATCTGAATGCTGTTGTCATTGCCCCCCAATTTTTAACCCATCTTTGGTTCTGCCACAGGATGTGTCTTACAGGTATTTCTTAAAGCAGTATCACCTGATTATCCACATTTATTTCCCTGAGGCTATAATGCCATGTGTAAGTGCAGCCAAAGGTGATGATTTGGAGTCACAAAACCATGTAGCTGGCTAATTTGGGATGTCCCAGGGATTTCTATATAGAGGCTTTTCCATTAGAAAGATTTATTTTTAAATGCCCTTACCTCTGGAAAAGTGTTGTGCTTTAAAACCCCCTTCCTCTCAATCTATTTTTTTTCCTATCCATTTTTTTTTTGGTCTGTCTATCATTCAATCTATCCTTTAGTGTTTATTGTACCCTTTAAAAAAGGCAATTTGTAAGTAAGGAGAGCAGGTAGTGGCCTAACGACATACTTAAGAGTATTTCTCACCTTGACCTGATCTGGAACTGATGTCTTGGTTTTTATGTGTAGTCCCTGACCCTTCTTTGTAAAAGGAGGCATATCTTGGCAGCAGGAGACTGTGGTCAGGAGATTTCAGTAGCGTTGGCTCCTTACTCCAGGCAAGGACTCCCACATCTCAGCCTGGGCAAGCTCCTCCTGGATGGATCCTTTCACAGTCTTGGAATGTGTCCACTATGGCAGCCTCATCCTATTACAGTGCAGGTTCCAGGCATTTGTCACAGTGAACTCATATGCCCCCAAACGGATCAGTGTCTCTGTGAAATTTGACAATTGGCAGCCTCCTGGCAGAGTGAGTCTCAGAAAGTCTGCTTCAGCTGGGTGATTAAGCTCTGGCTGTTCTCCATTTTGGACCAGGCTTGGATGCAGCGGGTGGCTGGTGTATCAGAGTCATGCATTTGTACATTCCACACGTATTAAGCACCCTCTGTGAGCCAGGCACTCTGAGCCACTGAATATTGGAAGGTGATCAAGACCCCTTCAGTTGCTCCCACTCAGTGGCTGGAGCTCTGTACTCATTTGGAGATGGACCTGAGAGCCCTCTGACCCTTCTGGGGCTAACTAGGCCCTTACTTGGTGGGAATGGTAGAGGATCCTCAGAGACTGACCTAGAGTTGGCCAAATGGTTGTGCTTTCTACTCCTAGGAAAGGACCACGTTACAGTTGGGGAGGGAGTGACTTTCCACCCTCCTCATTGGGATTAGAACAGTTTGGCCTGAGCTCCTACAGGGGCTTTATGGATTTGGCCTGTGCAGTCTGGACAGGCAGCAGAGCTTTGGATCTAGGAGTCTGAGGGGAGGAGTGAATGTGGCCAGAGAGATGCATTCAGAGCCAGAGACTTGATCACAGACCAGGGTAAGATAAAAGCAAGGTC
Source organism: Proteles cristata cristata (assembly GCA_017311185.1). Classification (NCBI taxonomy): domain Eukaryota; kingdom Metazoa; phylum Chordata; class Mammalia; order Carnivora; family Hyaenidae; genus Proteles; species Proteles cristata. Next base: position 1,459,238 of record JAESUZ010004426.1, on the reverse strand, counting down.
ATAGGACAGATGAGGACCAGCAAGAGGGGCAGAAAGTGTGGGTGCAGGGGGCGCCTGGGTGGCTTAGTCGTTTAAGCGTCCGACTTTTGCTTAGGTCATGATCTCGCGGTTCGTGGGTTCGAGCCCCGCATCGGGCTCTGTGCCGACTGCCAGCTCAGAGCCTGGAGCCTGTTTCAGAGTCTGTGACTCCCTCTCTCTCTGACCCTGCTCTGCTCATGCTGTGTCTCTCTCTTTCCTAGAAATAAATAAAACATTAAAAAAGAAGAAGAAGAAGAAAGTGTGGGTGCAGGACCCAAGACAAGAAGTAGGTTTGGGTTGGGGGGTGAGCACTGGGTGTTGTATGGAAACCAACTTGACAATAAACTATTTAAGGGAAAAAAAAAAAAAAAGATCTGGCCCTCCTGGCAGGAAGGGTTATCTCTTTTCCCCTTATATTCTCTGCATCCAGTGTGGTCCTTACTACAAATGCTCATTAATTTGAATTAAATTCCATAGACAATTTTTTAAAACCCACTGTCTATCTATCGTAATGTGTATTAAATCCAGGCCGACAAGCCGCCACTACCTTAGGTGTAAAGAATGGAGGAAGAGGCAGTCTTTATGCACTGGCTTCTGCCATGCATGGGGCTGAGCCCCTCACCTTTAAAGAACCCCACGAAGTGGAGAAGACCATCCCCAGGGAGACTAGGAAACAGCTTCAGAGAAGTTATTTGCCCACGTTCACATGACTGTGATGTGCTGAGGATGGGACTACAGTGTGTAGGAGTCCAGGTTGGTCTGATTTTCAACACCCAAATCTCTTCCTCAAACCACCCTGAAAACCCAAGGGGAGCAAAGGTTTTCATGTTTGTGCTGCTGGCATTGGGCCTGAATGGGGAAAGCAGTCAGTTAATATGTTTTTGATGAATGAATGAATGAGCAAGTGATGAGTGAGTAGTGGATGGAGCTGCATCTTTGTTCATGAAGATGTGATTGATGAGTCCTTGACCATGGAGTTCACACACATGAGGCAGATGGAGACTCAGGTTTTGAGGTCTTACCAATAAAAGGCAGGGATCACATTTTCTTTCTTTCTTTCTTTTTTTTTTTAAATATTTTTTATTTATTTCTCGAAGAGAGAGAGAGAGAGACAGCGTGAGCAGGGGAGGGTCAGAGAGAGAGGGAGTCACAGACTGAAACAGGCCCAGGCTCTGAGCTGGCAGTCAGCACAGAGCCCGACGCGGGGCTCGAACCCACGAACCGCGAGATCATGACCCAAGCGAAAGTCGGACGCTCAACCGACTAAGCCACCCAGGCGCCCCAGCGATCACATTTTCTATTTCTTTGATGTTCTATATTCAGTAGGCCCTGCATTAATTCCCTATATATAATAATGCTCCTGCAACCAGAAATCTATCACAAACAGCTGGGGTCTCTAAAAGACAGCAACACAGTGGTTCAAACCCAGTGGAGGTTTTGAGCACTTGTTCAGATATGAGGGGAGTGCTTGAGACTTTTTCTTCCTTTATCTGAGCCACCTTTACTAACTTACAGTATTGAAAGATTACAAGGTCATTTCTGATGTTTCTGGGACTCCTTGCTACTCTCTTCTTGAAAGCAATTTAAAATCTGTCTGCTCACATGCACATTTTTTACAAACAAAAGTTTATTTGCTATATATAGAAAAATGCCACCAGAGGACTAATTTGGCAGCTTTGTTGATTACCCATTGTAATGAGCCTTATTACATAATTAAAAGAATTTTTTTCCCTAACTGCATTTCACTACTAATTAACATTTTACACATTTTGCAGTGGACACTTTGGGTTGAATTGGAAACATAATTATGTCATTTCTATGCAAAGAGGAGCTTATGAATTATTAATTAATATTAAATCTGTTGATTAAAGGCTAATTCATAAGTAAACATATTACAGCTCACCATGTATTGCTCTCTAGATGCTTTCATTTGTGATTTCTATGGACCCTTGTCCCTAGACAAGTATCAGGGCAAGCACTAAAGAAAGACAGAAGCTGGCCACATAGCTTGCAAGGAACAAAAGTAATCCATTTCAAACTCTTTTTTTTTTAATGTTTATTTATTTTTGAGAGAGAGACAGAGTGTGAGCAGGGGAGGGGCAGAGAGAGGAGAGGGAAACACAGAATCTGAAGCAGGTTCCAGGCTCCAAGTTGCCAGCACAGAGCCTGATGTGAGGCTTAAAACCATGAAGGCATGAGATCATGACCTGAGCCAAAACCAAGAGTCAGATGCATAACCAACTGATCCATCCAGGTTCCCCAACCATGGGTTATCTTTGGTTTACTTTGACCTGGCAGCTTTTTTACTGACCTGTCCTTCACAAATGTTCCATGTCACAGTGTGTGTGTGTGTGTGTGTGTGTGTGTGTGTGTTTTGCTTTCCTTTGTAGTAAGAGTTACTTTCTGCTGCTTGGGGAGATCCAAGCTAAGAATTACTGGGTAATATTATGTTACTTTCTATATCACTGTTTTAAAAAATTCACACACACTCCCATTGTTGGCAACATTAGCGCAATAATATGTTCTGTACTTGTATGTGTTTAGTAGGATTGTTTACATCCTTCGCTTTAATTGACCTACATAATTCCCATGGAAGAGAAGAAAATATTGTTATTCTAATTTTATTCATAAATGAATATATCACAAACAAGCTAGATGGCTTGGCCCTTGTCTTACAGCTAGTTACTCTTAAAGGCGGGAACCTACCCGGGTCTTTAGCTTCTGTGTATAGCTCTTCTCAGGACATCTAACCCTATGAGCCTTCACTCCATCCCCTTCTTCCCCCACGTATGCCCATTGGGTGAAAGGGGAGCATGTGGGAAAGCCCAGGTTTTAGACTTTATGTCCCTTCTCTCTGAATACTTCTCCAACCCGGTTGACCCATTCTTTCCAATAGAGTTCTCACAGCTGGTTAGAGTATAATCATCCCTAGAATGAACACCATATCACATCATCAAAGTCACTTACCCTACAGTGGTTGAGGTTAATGATTCCTTTCCCAAGAGGATATTTTTCTGGAAGTGAAGTAAGCATCACTGATCTGGCTTGTACAGATGTGGGGGTCCAAGATGTTTCTTCACAGCGAATATAGAGCTACTAACTCCAGCAGGACCCTCAGGTTCTAACCTGACATAAGCTGGTCACAGAGCTGAATGACTTGATCTCACAGGAGCATTGCTAGTAAGAAAGGCTCCACTGGTCAGGCGCCTGGGTGGCTCAGTCAGTTAAGTGTCTGACTTCAGCTTAGGTCATGATCTTGCGGTCCTTGGGTTTGAGCCCTGCATTGGGCTCTGTGCTGACAGCTCAGAGCCTGGAGCTTGCTTTGGATTCTGTGTCCCCCTTTCTCTCTGCCCCTCCCCTGCTCATCTGTGTCTGTGTCTCTGCTCATCTGTCTCTCTCTCTCTCTCTCTCTCTCTCTCAAAAAAAAAAAGCAAGCCTTTTTAAAAAAAAAAAAAAAAAAAAGCAAGGCTCCAGTTGAGACCTTTGGAGGTCAGAGACAGATGGAGGGATCTAGATGTCCCTTTGGACTGGCTCTGGTCACATGTGATGGCCCCTCTTCATTTCTCCCACCTTAACTTGCAGACAAAATGTATCCCTAACTCCTGACTTGGGGGGCCAAGGCCTTGTCATTAAAACTGGAATTGCAGCTTTGATATGAGGATACAGACGACTGTGGCCTTTTGCCCAGGAAATGATGCTGTCCATCAGTCCTATCTGGATTTTTATATTGCCGTCCAAACTGCTACAGTAACAAGCCTCATCATTCCAGAGCAAAGCCTCAGCTCTCTGGTCTGCTCTTCTACCAGCTGCCCTATTGGAGACCCCTATGCTGTTGATTACACTAGACCTCCTAGTTGGGCATACCCCTTTCCCACAGATCATGGCTTGTGCTTCTCCCTTTCCCTACCTCATCCTCTTCCCAGCCATGGACAGTTCAAAATAGGACCTCAAAGTGTCCTGGCCCAGATAGTTTGTATAAAATTTTAACAGTTTCAACAAGGGAAGATCTTGTGGTAGGGGGATATGGTCATATACCCTGCTCTTGGTTTCCCTTTGCCTTTATGAGAAATGGGTGTACTCCTTTCTTAGATTCTTCTGTAGCATCAAAATTATTCATGCATGGTTCCTGAAACTTAAACGGATATTCTAGAATCGTTTACTGAATGAATGAATGAATGAACCTGAAGTCTAAAAATTCCAGCACCCCAAATTCCGTAAAGACCATCCTACCTCCATTGCTTTCTCCTCTTCCTCAGTGCACTTACTGCCAAAATGTCTCTCCAGTGCACCCTTCAACCAGCCTCTGAGGTCTTCCTGTGTTCACTCAGTACCTGGAAGGGGATCTAATCTGGAGGTCCAAGACAGACTCCCTTGAGTCCTCTGCCGCTGAGCTTGGCCTGATGTGTTCTTGGCAGTGGAATGGAGCTTAGGCCCTGGTCGAACGCCCAGCTGTCACAATTTCACTCCCAGTGTAGGGCCCAGGAGAGAGAACTGAGGAGGGTTATTATATAGGAGCTCAGAATACTTTAATTTGACCCAACCTCGTGTTGATCCTAGGAGATGGCACAGATAAGAAAGTAACCAGGATCCTACAGAAATAAGACCCACCAAGGTTTAGCAGGTACAATTGGAAGAAAAGTCTAAGCTCTTCCAGAACATAACCCAGTCTTCCTCCCAGACATAGCAATAGAACTAAAGCCAGCGAGAGTGAGCTCTGGTACTGTTATAATCCACTCTGTCAGCTTTGCCTCATCTTTCTCCAGCATGTACTATGCATTCATTCTTCTAAAATGTTTTCCTCCTTGTTCATGATTCAACCTGCATCCATGCTCATGATGATCCCAAAGTACAGCCTAGCCCACCTTCCTTTGCAGATTTGGCTGGATTACCTGGTCCAGCCTTGAAGCATTTCTACACCTCTGATTTCCATCCATATTTAGTCCTGGCTGCTCATGCAGCTGCAGCTAATCAGGGCACTGGCAATCCAGTCGAGGAATAAATTATTTAAGAGGGCTGAGCTGCTGTAACAAGATCCAGCAAAATTTCAGTGGCCCCGGAAATGTAGAAGTTTATTTCTCTTTTATGTTTTCAACCAGGGAAATGTTTCAGGTCAGTAGCCAACTCTCCTCATTATTTAAGGACCCAGGCTGGTGGGATTCTGCTATCTTCATCACCTGATTCCCAAGGCCACTTGCTCTTTGCCTTTCCCCACCCTAGGGGAAACAGAAAAGAACTCATGGAAGGGGTATGTATAGTCTGGTCTTGGGCCTTTTTAGCCTAGAAGTGGCCTGCATCACTTCCACTCACATTCCACTGTCTAATAGTTACATGGCCACACCTGAGTAATTGCAAAGGAGGCTGGGAAATAAACCCAATACATGCTCAGTTACATATAAGAAGAGGAACTGGGTTTGGTGGACAGCTAGCAATCTCTGCCATAAGGAAGGAGGACCCACACATGAAACTGCAGATCACATGTCTAAAAGATGAACCCAGGGGAGAATAACACTAATTCTGAGTAGCAGCAAGCTGTGAAGGAGATCGGTTTCCAAAGATCTATGAATATGTTTTGCTTCGAATATGGTGGCAAGGGATAGAGTGAGCAGAAGAGAGTTGAGGTGGGGGCATATGCACCTGTCTAGTATAATCATCCATGTGTTCAATTAATTCTTTTGGTATGCCAGCAATAGGAATGAGCAAGTGGTATATCGGAGCCAGAACACAAATGAGCTTGGCTGGAGGACAAGGCCCAAGTTACGGGAGTAACATGCAGAAGAAGCATGTGAGGCTGATGGAGTAGGGGGAACAGATGAAAGGTCAGTGCCCTGCTATGGAAATTGGAGGTTATATGACAGACAAGAGGAAAGTTCTTCCTGATCGAGCTAGCAGCTGCATGTAGAAAATAGTAGAGAGAGATCAAAGGTATCAAGACAAGACGAAGGCAATTACCCAAAAGTTATAGATAAGAGAGTGAGTCCTGGATTAAAAGTGAAACTAGAGAAATAAAAAGGAAGATACTGATAACAAAGAAAATGAGCAGGATGCAGGGACTGATCTGACATGGGGGGGTGAAGCAGAATACACTTCTGAGAGTGGAGAACTTGGCGCCATTGATGGAAGGAGAAAGCGGGAGAGAAGGATGGTGAAGCGTTGTGTGCGTATCAACTCTTTACATCCACGTAGAGCTGTCTGGTGGGTAACTAGAGATATAACACTCAAGGGAGGATGGGAAATGAGGGCTAGAAACGCGAAGCCTGAGAGAGATGTGCACGTGAATGATGCTGAAATGTGTATAGCACCTCAAGAACAGGTATAGAGGGGCGCTTGGCTGGTTTGGTGGAAAGAGCATGTGACTCTGGATCTCAGGGTCATGAGTTCCAGCCCCACATTGGGTGTAGAGATTGCTTAAATATATATAATAATGATAAAAAGAGTAAGTATAGTGATGGAGAATGACTGATTGAGAATAGAGCCAATGTGATATGCACATCAGTGATATTTTTGTGTCTATTGAGCTATTACTAAGATAATTTTGCTCAAATGGAATCCTGACCCCAGGAAACCAGCAAGAAGCATAAGAAGCAGTTATGCATTCCATTTTTATTGTCTCTTTTATATGTGGATGCAAATGTTTTCTTAATTGAATGTTCTCATTTTTCTAAATTCTGCTAGAGAGGTTCAAGCGGGATAAGTAAGGCACAGGGAGGTGAAGTCATTTGCTTTTAGTTGCACGACTTAATGGCTGCAGTCATGATATAACTCAAGACCATATCCATTAGGACAGTGTTCCCCAAGTCTGGGAATCGATAATCTATGGTTTCATTAAAGCAAAAGCATGATGCTTGAAGACAAAAGCATGTCGCAGTATTTCCTGGCACCATAAAAGTTACTTTAACATTGAAATTTTATCCCTGTTGTTCAGAGTCACACTTTGTATGTATTATTGAGTGCTTCAGTTAAGAAAGTTAGCCCCAAGGAACCTTTATGCAGCTGGCTTTGGCTGTTTTAGTCCCTGGTCAGGCTTCCATTCGTTTCATCTCTGAAATCTAGTGATCTAATCTAATAAAATTATAAAAGATTCTAAACTGCTCAGCACTTAATCAGCTTAGTCCAAGAGAATTAAATCAAAGCCCTAGGTGTGCACACTTCATCTTTCAGATGCAATCTCACCCTGGGAGACAATCTTATTATTTGGTTACTTATTATTTGGGAGGCTGGAAGGTTGGGAGGGGATTGCAGGAATTCTAAAAGATGTGCCAAGAACCTAACACATGGAGGCAGCTCTGTGGCTTTACTGGTGAAGAGCTGGGGTTTGGGCTACAGATAGGAGATCTGACCCATGTGCCATCACTTATTAACTATGTGACATTGGAAGTTCCTGCGCTTCAAATTCACCATCCATTGAGTTGAATTAATAGAACTAACATGGTGGTGTTAAGAATTCATTGAGATTTTATATATGCATCAAGCTTTTTAACATACGTATATACACATATATGTGTATATATATTCTAGCAGTGTATATGTATATCTACATATATACATATATATCCTACTGTGGGTGTCCCAGCACTGTCTTTTACAAAAATACAAGTTGGCATTATTATAATTACTAATTATTCTATTGAGTGGGGGAGAGGGGTAGAGGGGGACAGAGAGAGAATCTTAAGCGGGCTCCTCACTCAGTGTGGAGCCCGACATGGGGCTTGATCCCATGACCCTGGGATTATGACCTGAGCCAAAATCAAGACGCTCAGTCAACTGAGCCACCCAGGTGCCTCTAAAAATATTTATTAAAAAAATATAGCAGTGGGGTCAAAGAGTGAGAGAAAGGCTACTGGACATACTGTTGAGAGACGTTTGTTCTGACTGCATCATGACAAACTTCAGGATACCAGAAAGAGATCAATGCCCGGTTATCATATTCCTCTCCTAGAAAAGACAATTGAAAGAACATAGTTCTGGTGATGGTTCTGAAAGGTAAACATCACTGAGCATAGTCCTGAGAAGACTTTTGGGGGACATCCCACTTTATGCCTTATTCCAAGTGTGGAATAGAACATGTCCCCTTGCACTGGACTGGGATGAACCCAACACTGTGAGAATCTCAGAGTTTCAGGGGTATTTTTTTCTAGTGCCTCATCTTCTTTTGCTCTCGGTGGTGTGGTGGGGAAAAAGGCTCCTGTAGTTTCAGTCCTAGGATAGGCTCTGATTCTATTTTGACAAAAATTCAATTTTTCAACTGAGTTTTCTGCAAATCTGGGATCTGTTAATAATCAAAGCGGCCTCCTCAGGAAGTTATAAATTCATTTATTCATTGTACATTTATTAGTGCCCTGCTCTGGTCCAGGCACTGGAAACGCAGAGACAAGACACACAGGGCTCATAGGAGCTTCCCAGTGTGGGGAGCTGCCAGGGCGCAGGGGAGCTGCAGATGCTGTGAGGACAGCCCCAGCTCTAATGAAAGTCTACATGTAGACAGCCCACCCCGTCTCAAAGGCTGGGGAATATTGAAGACTGGCATGTTACTGTTCCTTAGAAGAATTCCCTTAAAATCATCTCATTTCTCACAGCATTTCTTTTATGCCTCTGGATCCTATTGTAGAATTTTGGCCCAGAAGCTATTTTAAACTTTTAACAGTGGATTCTGTTGTGACTAAGCAGTGCCAAAGTCACAGCTGACATTATGAGGATATTTATAAAATTGCTTTGTCCTTTCCAAAGGGAGAACTATTTTGCATTGCAAAAAGAGGTTGGAAGTGGCACTGAGTGCTATTCCCTGTGATTCTAGAAATCACAGAAAGTTTTCACTATATCTACATGAATTCCTGACAGTATATAGCTTCTGAAATTTAGCTCCTCACTCCCAGTGACTTTTTAGTCCCAGTGCATAATAATGATTCTGAAGTCCATGGGTTAAGTATTCTTAAAGCTACTTGCTATCTCTGTGAAAGGCTCCTCAAGTTGTGCACTGCACAACTTGCACAGCTGAATATGACAGCCCTTAATTTAGGTAGTTTCAAATCACAAAGGGGAGACTTCTTGTTTCTCCCCTATCATAGGTCAGGATTGATTATAAATATTGCTGAAATGAGAATACATTTGAGTATCCATCCAAATACATGGAAGCTCTTGCTGTCTTTTTTCTCATTATCTATGATTCATATGTGAAGAGCCAGGTCATTTGGACTTGCATCCATGTTCTATCCCTGAGACCTTGGGCAGATTACTTCACCTTTTTGAGCTTCATCTATAAAATGGGATGATAATGGCTAATACTTAATGAGCTTTCACCATAAGCCAGACAACATTCCAAGTCCATTACCTAATTTAATGCAAAGTATCTCAGTAAGGTGTTGTTGTAATCACTTTCTCTACAGAAGAAGTGACCAAAGCTTAAACTTTGGGATCAAGATCTATCCAAGGTCACCAAGGAATTAGTACAGGGGTCAGGACTTGAACCCAGATCTGTCTGGTTCAGATGCCCATGCAGTTCACTATGCCATGAACTAGTCACATGGATTGATGCATTATAGTCCCTGTACAAAATGGATTTTTTACTTAAGTTAGCAAATTGTCTTTCTGTCTTTTCATTGTTTCAAGGCAGACTTTGGTGATGCTCGGGTTTGTCTTGAGAGGTCTGGTTCAGTGAACAGGTAGCAACACCTCCTTCTGATACTATCTTTGACTGAACACATTCTGCAGGACTTAATAGCTCTACTAGAAATTTTAGATCACACTTTGTGTTAAGGCTAATAAATATTCAGTTCTCTTCTGTTCTTCAAGTGAGGTTTGAATCTACTTGATATTTTTTCTCTACGGGTTGGCAGAGTCAACAGTGCATTCTGTGAACCTAAAATGCTCTACCTCTGTTTGAATAATTAATATATTCTAGCAACAGCAATCACTGGATCTTTTGGCTACCCACTTTGATTGTGTTCATCCAGTTGGACAGAACACCAAGTTGTAGCAACTTGAGGTTTTCTAAATGAGAGCTTAAAATAATCTAATCAGTTGTCTGGGCTGCTTTCCCATGAAGAACAGGTGTTGTAACGTAATTGACTCCCTGATGTTGTCACTGGAATAAAAGAGGAGAAGACACATGAGCTTGGGTCTCTATACAGATGACCAGGGAGGCTCGTGTAGGACGCTGAATGCCCCACAGCTGACCTCAGGGTCTGGGGCTCCAACTCCCACACAGCCAAGTCTAGCACACTGTGTTGACTGAATCGTGCTAGGGTTTGCTTCTCATCTTCATTTTATTTTACTTGAATTTTTTGAGTAATTTTCTCTGATTATAAAAGGAATACATGTTTTTAAAGCAAACCTTTGAAAAATAAAAGCACAATGAGAAACAGAGAGGCACTCATCATGCCATTCTCTAAAGATAACTTCTATTAATATTTCAATGTATTTTCCAGTAGATACAGATGTAGATGTAGATACAAGATATGTAGTTTATAATTGCAGTACCTTTCTATTGCTGCCAAAACAGGTTACCACAAACTTGGTGTTTTATAATCAGACACATTTATGACTCTATAAATCAGAGGGTGTAAGTGTCACTGGGCTAAAATCAAGGTGTTGGCAGAGTGTTCTTTTTGGAGGCTCTCAGGGAGAATCCCATTTCCCTGATCATTCAGGTTGTTAGCAGAATTCGGTTCTTTGTGATCGTAGGGTTGAGGTTCTCAAGCAAGAGCTGGCTATACGTAAAGGGCCATTCACAGCTTCTGGGGCAACTTACATTTCTTAGCTTGGGGTCCCCATCCCCATCTTCAAAGCCAGTGGTGGTTGATCAAGTCTTTCTCACATGGCATCTCTCTGATGGCAGCTGGGAATGTTTCTTCATTTCAAGGACTCAATTAGATTTGGCTCACCTTGATAATCCATTTCAAAGTCTATAACCTTAATCACTTCTACAAAATCCCTTTTTCCATGTAAGGTAACATAGCCAGAATTGGAATGTGTACATCTTTGTGGGTGATTCTTCTGACTACCAAAATAACCTTGGGAACATCCATTTATTTAAGGAGTCTCAAACTTCAGTATGTATAAGATTCACCTGTGGAGCTGTGGACCTGAGGTGGGATCCAGGAGTCTTTATTGTAGCAGGCTCCTCCTATGATTCTGGAACAGCGGTCCATGAATCACACTTAAGAAAGCTTGGTCATGGCATCCTTTTAGCATATATATATTTTAATGAATGTATAGAATGCATGTATCATTTTTGTTATAAGTAAGTCTTTCATAATCCTATGGTAATTACTTCTTTATGCCATCCACAATTATTTCCTTATCACACCTTCCTTTAAAGGAAAGGAAATGCAAAATTCTTTCACATTTATGAGCAATTCTGTGCCTGGGTGTGTAGTGTTTTGTTTTTGTGGCGGAGGTGCTTGTTTTTGTTCACTTATTGGACCGTTGAGAATCCCAGGGCCACTATCTTTCCAAATGTTAAGAAGAAGCTGACAGCATTATTGATCATCTGCCTGTCACAGTGACCAGCCAAGGTCTGTTCCTGCAGTGTTTGACCATTGCATTTCTGTCGCTCCCTGGGGAGGGCAGAGGATGCATTTTGCGAAGTTCATAACTCACCCAAACCTCCTGGGTTTGGTGTTTCCACCTGAACTGGAAAATTCTGATGTGCAAGTTCATTTACTCTTAAAATGTTCTGTTTCCAAGAAAAAGTGTTCAGAAAATCCCTTATAAATGGCTTCCAAGCTATCAGAGAGGTGGAAGCACACAACATTTAATGACTTGAGTAGAAAGGGATAGTGGCACAAATATCTTCCTTAAATTACTTAATTTTAAAATTGAAAAGGCATTGGGGGAAAAAAACCCAACAACAACAACAACAACTCAAGGGGTTCCATTTTCTTATATTTGAGGTTTGGAAGATAATTGTACACTATTCAAGGCATATAATCTGATAATCCGAACATGTTCAGGAACCTCAAAGTTTGACAGACAATGTTCATTACTTGCCTTTCTTAAGAAAGCATTTATACATCTTGAAAAACGATATTGTCACTTTAATCACAAAGAACTGTTGTTTCTATTTTTTAACCCTAGAAAGAACTTGGTTATATTGAAATCTTGGAAATTTAACGTACAGGAATTTTCCCTCCCTAAATCAAAACCTTTGTAATGAAACATCATGTGCATTCTTCATTCTGCTACAGATTAAGATTTTATTTTCTAAAACCAGAATTGATAGCATTAAGTGAAACATAATTCAGACAATTTACATTTTACTAAGCAATGAATCTGTTTATAGGTGCAGGAGCAGGCTACTGTGAAATTAGTGACTGCCATACAGTGTAGAGGCCTAATGGGCTCGAGACTGTGAACAAACCCAGAGGGAAGAACACTGCAGAAGGTGAAAGACAATTCCACTTTCTACTCTGTTTTTGAAAAGAAAGTCCTGGAAACTAATTAAGTGTCTAAAGGAACATTAGCACTCTTCTTTTCTTTTCTTTCCTTTTCTATAAATAAATTATTCCAGAACCACATCTTCCTAAAGATGAGAAGATTCTAAGTATGTATATTTACCTGTGTGGGTTTAGTGAAATAAACAAGAAGAATCCTGTTGTGGAAGAACTTTCTCTGGTAGATGAGCTCCTTACATCTTTTGAACACTTTTATTTTATTTTATTTTTATTTTATTTTATTTTTTTAATTTAATTTTTATTTTGTTTTACTTTATTTTATTTTAATTGAAATATAATTGACATATAACATTGTATAACTTAAAGGTGTACAACATACTGATTTTATACACTTACGTATTGCAATATGATTATCACCATAGCGTTAGCTAACACCTCTCTCATGTCACATAATTATCATTTGTTTTTCTGTGGTGAGAACATTTAAGACCTAATCTCTTAGCAACTTAAAGTACATAATACAGTATTGTTGACTATAATCACTATGTTGTGCATTTGATCCAGAACTTACCCATTTTCTAGTTTCAAGTTTATATCATTTGACCAACACCTCCCCAGTTTCTCCACCCCCTATAATTCCTGGTAACCACCATTCTACTGTTTCTTTTATTTACTTTTTTAAGTTTATTTATTTTGAGAGAGACAGAAACACATTGCCAGGGTAGAGCCTGACTCAGGGCTCAAACCCACGAAACCACAAGACCATGACCAGAGCCAAAACCAAGAGTTGGATGCTTAACTGACTGAGCCGCCCAGGTGCCCATCTTCTTCCTGTTTCTAGGAGTTTTGCTTTTTTAGATTCCACATATAAGTGAGATCCTACAGTATTTGCCTTTTTCAATCAAACTTCTCTCACTTAACATAATGCCCTCAAGGGCCGTCCATGTTGTTCCAAATGGCAGGATTTTTTTTCTTTCTCATGAGTGAATAATAGTCGATTGTATGTGTGTGTGTATCATATCTGTTTTATCCATTCATGCATTGTTGGATACTTAGGTTATTTCCATATGAACACTTTAAAAATGTATTCAAAGCAAATTCTGGAGCTTAATAGTAAACACTTTAACCTTACTTCTGCTCTTTGGAGATGCTGACTATAAAGGTAGAGATTCTAGCCATGAGAGGGAGATGGGGAGAGAAGAAGACATTCTAGAAAGGTCCAAATAAAATAGAATGAGTCATTTAAAGTGTAGTCACAGCAGTTCCAGGTATTGGCAAGTATATGGAGCCACAGGGCTCTTGTTGGTGAGCATGTAAATGGCACACCAACTTTGGAAAATAGGTGGTATCTTAGAAAGTTGAATGTACACTTACCATATGACTCTGGGATAATTCCTGGGTATTTTACCCAAGAGAAATGAAAATATTTCAAAAGACTTGTACATGAATAGGCATCGCAGCTTTATTCATAATAGTAAAATTTTGGAAGCAACCCCAAATGGTCATCAGTAGGTGAGTGGATTAAAAAAAAATGTGTTCTATTCATACAATGGGTTACTGCATAGCAATAGGAAGGAACATACTACCCATATACACAAAACATGGGTGGCTATCAAAGCCTTTCTGTTGATCAGAACTAATACTACGTATGGTATGTTTCGTTTAAACAAGACTCTACGAAAGACAAATCTGATCTTTAGTAGATGTGACAGCAGTGTCTGGGGCTGGAGGTATAGATAGGATTGACTGGGAAGTGGCACAAGGGGGCCAATTTGAAATTTTTCCACATCTTGATTCAGGTGATTCACACTTCTCAAAACTCACTAAATTGACAGAGTGTGTCTATTTTATTATATGTAAATTGTGACGTAGTAAAATTGATTTTTAAAATGTAGTTGCAGGAATGAGTGAACTGATGATAGGTGTGGTTCAGAACAACTTCACAGCGTTGCAGACAATTATGGCAAGAAGTGAAAGTACTTCAGACTGTTTTTAAGAAGTGCTAATATAAAGCTCATTGCTGTCATCTGTGAGTGAGTTGTTAGACACCTAAAATCCCTGTAAGGGAATTCCTATCCTTTTCCAGGTGAATCACACACATGCGCACACACAGAGATGCTCAAGGGAGAAGATGAAAGTGAGAAACACCTTGTCCTTGCTTCTAGATTTTAGTTCGACATGTTCACTGAGCCAACATCTATTGGTTTTGCCTGGTACAGAGTGCTCCAAGGTGAATATACGGTTCTCACCTTTTAAGGGCAAACAGTCCAGCAAAAGACTCAGGATCTTAACAAGGACTCAGCACAGTGAGATTAGTTAACTATAATGACAGCAATACTAACAATCGCTTATCAAGTGCTTTCCTGTGGCAGGCACTTAGCACGGTGGTTAATATATTATCTCATTGAATCCTTACAACATGGGTGAAGGTTGGCATTCGGGTATTGTTAGCTCCCTGTTTTATAGAAGACACAACAGAAGCTCAGAGATGTTAAGTAACTTACCGAATATTACACAGTTAATGAGTGTTAATGGCAGAATCGAAGTCTGCTCATAACCATTATGTTGTAGCTCAATAGCTGAATATGTGTAATATGAATATAGGGCATTTATTTGACTTCAGGTATTCAAAAACCATTATAATTTGCCTTGATCAGACCCCCCTCCTCAAATTCCAAGCCTGCCAGGAAAAGTCTTCCCCCCACCCCAAACAGGTATTGTTGTTACCTTTGTCCAGATTCTTTTTAAGATTGTCTTTCTGAACAATAGGCTGGACTCCCTGTAATTCCTTACACTGACATTCTTCTGCCAGGGGAGCCTGCAGAGCCAAATAATGTTCTTGGATTTGTGTCTCTCATGTTGTCACTGATTAGTCCTAACTCTTCCTGGCAAGGCTCCTACCAGGCTATTTCAGGAAACAAAAATTCATTACATACATCCTTATTGATTTTCCCTCTCCTTTGCTTATTACTGAAATGCTTTGCTCTCCCTCTCTTGAAGCAACAGCACTGCAATTACTGGAAGGTCTGCTCTCCCCAGCAGCCTGCCCCCAGGCCCAGAGGCCCTTGCTGATGCTCCCAGGAGGCAGTGCAGAGGGGCTGGAGCCCCATGTCCCTACTCTGTCCTCCAGGAATGAGCTGGTTGATGGCCTCCTTCTAAAGTGGCTCCTGGGTGTGTGACGTGGTAGTGTCTCATTAGATAACCTCCAGGACTGTTTCTAGTGATCATCTGAGTGTACTTGTTTCCTTGAGTTCCTTCCTTCCCATTTCAGTATAAATGCTGCAGTGAGTGTCTCAGGAAAACCACTCTGCTTTCAGGGAGTCAAAAGAAGAGGAACAAATTTTTATTTTATTTTATTTTATTATTGCTTGTGGGCAAGGCTCTCTGGTTTTTATTTTCTTTCTTTCCTTCTTTCTTTCTTTCTTTCTTTCTTTCTTTCTTTCTTTCTTTCTTTCTTTCTTTCTTCTCTCTCTCTCTCTCTCTCTCTCTCTCTCTCTCTCTCTTTCTTTCTTTCGTTTATTGTCATGTTGATTTACATATAACACCCAGTGCTCATCCCCACAAGTGCCCTCCTCCATGCCCATCAACCCCCTTCCCCTCCCTCCACCTCCCCTCAGCCCTCAGTTTGTTCTCAGCATGCAAGAGTCTCTCATGGTTTGCCTCCCTCCATCTCCCCCACTATTTTCCCCCTTCTTCTCCCCCATGGTTCTCCATTAAGTTCCTTCTAATTCACCTAAATGTGCAAACATATGGTATTTGTCCTTCTCTGCCTGACTTATTTCGCTCAGCATAACACCGTCTAGTTCCATCCATGTTGCTACACATGGTCAGATTTCATTCTTTCTCATTGCCATGTAGTATTCCATTGTATAGATAAACCACTTCTTCTTGATCCGTTCATCAGTTGATGGACACTTAGGTTCTTTCCATGTTTTGGCTATTGTTAAGAGTGCACTGTGAACATTGGGGTACATGTGCCCCTATGCATCAGCACTCCTGTATCCCTTGGGTAAATTCCTAGTAGTGCTACTGCTGGGTCATAGGGGAGTTCTATTGTTAATTTTTTGAGGAACCTCACACTGTTTTCCAAAGGGGTTGCACCAGCCTACATTCCCACCAGCAGTGTAGGATGGTGCCTGCTTCTCCACATCCTCGCCAGCATCTAGAGTCCCCTGATTTGTTCATTTTAGCCACTCTGACTAGCATGAGGTGGTATCTCAGTGTGATTTTGATTTGTATTTCCCTGATGAGGAGGGATGCTGAACATTGTTTCATGTGTCTTTTGGTCATCTGGATATCCTCTTTGGAGAAGTGTCTGTTCATGTCTTCTGCCCATTTCTTCACTGGATTATTTGTTTTTTGGGTGTGGAGTTTGATGAGTTCCTTATATATTTTGGATACTAGCCCTCTATCTGATATGTCATTTGCAACTATCTTTTCCCTTTCCATCGGTTGCCTATTAGTTTTGTGGGTTGTTTCCTTTGTCGTGCAGAAGCTTTTTATCTTGATGAGGTCCCAGTAGTTCATTTTCGCTCTTGATTCCCTTGCCTTTGGGGATGTATCAGGTAAGAAATTGCTGCGGTTGAGGTCAAGGAGTTTTTTTTTCCTGCTTTCTCTTCTAGGATTTTGATGGTTTCCTGTCTCACATTCAGGTCCTTTATCCATCTGAGTTTATTTTTGTGTATGGTGTGAGAAAATGATCTAGTTTCATTCTTCTGCATGTTGCTGTCCAATTCTCCCAGCACCATCTGTTAAAGAGGCTGTCTTTTTTCCATTGGATGCTCTTCCCCACTTTGTCAAAGATTAGTTGGCCATACATTTGTGGGTCCACTTCTGAGTTCTCTATTCTGTTCCATTGGTCTATGTGTCTGTTTTTGTGCCAATACCATACTGTCTTGATGATGACAGCTTTGTAGTAGAGGCTATAGTCTGGGATGGTGATGCCTCCCATTTTGGTTTTCTTCTTCAGGATTACTTTAGCTATTCAGGGTCTTTTGTGGTTCCATACAAATTTTAGGATAGTTTGTTCTAGTTTTGAGAAGAATACTGGTGCAATTTTTATTGGGATTACGTTGAATGTGTAGACTGCTTTGGGTAGTAATGACATTTTAACAGTGTTTATTCTTCCGACCCATGAGCATGGAAAGTTTTTCCATTTCTTTGTGTCTTCTTCAATTTTCTTTGTATAGTTTTCATCATACAGATCTCCTATATCTTTGATTAGGTTTATTCCTATGTATTTTATGGTTTTTGTGCAATTGTGAATAGGATCAGTTTCTTGATTTCTCTTTCTATTGCTTCATTGTTGTTGTATAAAAATGCAACCCATTTCTGTATGTTGATTTTGTATCCTGCAACATTGCTGAATTCATGGATCAGTTCTAGTAGGCTTCTGGTGGAGTCTGTCGGGTTTTCTGTGTAGAGTATCATGTCGTCTGCAAAAAGTGAAAGTTTGACTTCTTCTTTACCAATTCTGATGCCTTTTATTTCCTTTTGTTGTCTGATTGCTGATGCTAGGACTTCCAGCACTATGTTAAACAGCAGTGGTGAGAATGGACATCCCTGTCGTGTTCCTGATCTCAGGGGGAAAGCTCTCAGTTATTCTCCATTGAGGATGATGTTAGCTGAGGGCTTCTCATAGATGGCTTTTATGATGTTTAGGTAAGAGGTACTAATTTTTATTGAGTGAATTAAAATATTATTTAAAATGTTTTTATTGAGTACCTACCAGGTGCTAGGTGCTGGGGACTTGTGTGAGCAAGACACAGGATTTTGATCTCATGGATTTTATAGCCTGGTTAAGGATATAAGCAACAATAGTAACAGTAGTAATACCGAAGTCAAAATGCAGAATAATAAAATAATTACAAGTTGTAATAAAAGAAGTCTCAGAACACTAGATGGCTGAGATAGAAAAAGAAGATTGCTAGAGATTATTATAGACACCTTCACATGCACTATCACCCATCTATCAAAACACCTATGAAGTAGGTATTCTCCCTGATCTTGGACATCACATTAAGGAGTTTGTTCCAGGAGACAGTCGGAGTGGGCTGCAAGGCATGGTCTGTCTGACTCCGAGGCCAGTGCTCATCCTCCTGGGCTGTGTTCTGAGGCACAGGAGCCGTCCTCTCCCCTGTCCCCACTCTGCTCCCTACCACTGAGGAATGTCGTTTAGTTAGTAGCCAACAGTTACACTGTTGGCTCTTGGTACACTTCTGTTCTCCTGCTTGCAAGGTCCCTGTTTGCCAGAAGAAAAGAGAGACCCAAGTCCTCCAAAGGAATACATGGTGGACTGGGTGTCATTTGCTACCTAGGGAAGCCCTTGGACTGACTGTTAGTGATCCAAGCCAGGCCAGCTCTTGGTTTCCAGTGGGTGAGTTCTGCACCGGGACACCTTGTATCTGGAAATGATCTCTCTCTGCTCTTGGGCTGTTGTTAAACCCTAGGGCACGTGCAGCGTAGCTTTCACATAGCCCGTTCTTCACTCTGCAGAGTACCCCAAAGTTACTTACATTTCTGCCTAAGGTTCTCCATCATATTCAGGGTGCCTGTTCCTTTCCTGGCAGTATGTGTGAGGCCATCCCTCTGGGACCGTGCAGTTCAGATCTCAGGAGCACAGAGGGGCAAAGGGGTTGCTGGAAGCTGTCCCTCCAGTCTCAAGCCCCAGGGCACATACCTTTATGAGGAGGTGCTGGGAAATGTCCCCAGGGCTGGGGCAGACCCCACTTGTTAACAAGTGTGAGCTCCTGGAGGGCCCTAGGAAATCTCAAGGCCAGGGCCAACATAGGGAGTATTGGTGGAGGAGTCCAAAGACAAGCACCAGGTCGTGGCTTGGGGCATGTGCACTAGTCCATCAGAAGAAGATGATGTGCTCCATGCCTGCCTCCTTATCTGCGCTCTGTAGCTACGAAAAGCTGACTGTGTATGTGCTCACTCCTTTTGTAGAATGTACACGCATACCCACCCAGAAGCACTTCACTGCTTATGGTCAGAGGTTCAAAACAAAACAAAAACTTTAATCTCCCATGGCAAAAACAACTCTCATCTCAAGCCCATGGCAGAAAACTGCCCTTAATTCTTTCCATATGGATTTGATCACTGCAGTATTTTTCAGTATTTTCTGGTTTAATCCTAATCAATTCAGGATAGCTACCTCCGCCCCACTTTTTCCCTTTAGGGGGACCTAAGAGCCCTGGCTTTACATGATCTCATGGATTGAGGGTATGGTGGAGGGATGGGGGCATGATCTGGCCCTTGACTGTTTCACACTTGGTGCAAATCCTCTGGTCTGGCTTTTGGTGACTGGCTTATTTCCCATCAGCATCTCCTGAGATGCTCACCATCTCTCATGTGGTCTTGGCCAAAAGGTTCTCACAGGTCACTTGACTATAATTATCTATATATGTATGTATGTATATATTTATACAACATATTATAAGAATGTATATATAGTCAAATTCTCACAGGTCACTTGACTATAATTATATATATATAATATATAATATATAATATATAATATATAATATATATGTATGTATGTGTATATATGTATATAACATAGGAATGTATATATTACGGACATATATCCAGATTATTTTACTATTATACAGTAATAATGATAATATTTTTTAAGAGAGACACAGAGTATGCACATGTGCACAGGGGAGGGGCTGAGGGAGACTCTTAAGCAGGCTCCCTGCCTAATCCGAAACCCTACTCCAGGGCTCCATCTCACAACCGTGAGATCATGACTTGAGCCAAAATCAGCTCAGCTTAACTACTGAGCCACCCAGGTGCCCGTAATTATTATTATTTTGGAGCTGTGGAAGAGAAATAGGGACTCTCGATCCATTACCTGTCTAATCCCTGTTTTTGAAACCCTCTTTTCCCATTTATTGCCTGGCTAACTCTTGCCCATTCCTCAGGCTTCAGCTGAAATGTTATGTCTCCCTCAATCTAAATTAGCTGGTCCTCCCTCTGAGAACTGTGTACTTTCCTTTCATAATTTTTATCAGTCTAGACATAAATATACATGTGTCATTTTCCGTTTAAGGTCTGTCTGATCCCCCACCTCCACCCCCATTCCATCATAAACCCCACAAAGGGCAGGATTTTTCATCTGTTTTGTTTGCTTCTGAATTCTCAGCACCTTGACAAATGCTTGGTATTTACAAGTCACACACACACACACACACACACAAATATAGAAAAAATAAAAAACTTGAGGCCCTGGGCTTGCCCAGATTCCATAGATAATTAGTAGAACAGGCGCTTGAATAAATATATCCCCAGCTAAAAAAAAAAAAACAAAACAAAAAAAACAAAAACACCAGCACTTGAACCCAGACCTCTGGTGGTCTGTAACAGGGCTCTTTTCAATATGCCATGGAGAGTGGGGTTGCCTTTGACAAGGTGTTAAGAATCCGGTTAATTCCTTTCATATTCTAAAGCCCTGTTTTTAATTAAGAAATGACAGAGTGCAAGATAGTAAGTGGTGTGAAAGGGGGTGCCCAATGAAAAGTAGCTTTCCCCTGGATTGCTTTGAATTATGCTCTTGCCTCACAATGCTCCCAAGAAATCCTTGACATAGGACCTGCTGTGTTCATGTCAAGGGGCCAAAAGAAACATAAAGGAAAGGCAAAGATTCTCTCCACTGAACTTTTGGGGAAACCTTGTTCTGTCTCTACCCATGCACCAGCGCTCTAAGCCTCTCTGAATGAGTGCTAAAGTCAGAGGCACATGGGCAGGGTTGATTCCAGAGCAGAAGTCTACCTGAGTCTTTGATTGTGGAAGTACGGCCTGGAGGCCATACAAAATATTTGACCCAGTGAAATATGGAGATTGGGGTGGAAGGGGTAAAAGTGTGATCTCTGGCCTGTTGTCTGTTTATCATTATAGTGATGGGATGGTTCTTGCCTTGTGGTTTGGTGGAGATGTGCATGGAAATATAGATGGGTTGGAAGAGTAGAAAGTACTTTTTTCCCCCCACTAAATGAAGCTTTTTCCTCTTCCAAGCTAGATTCTGGCTGTGAATGGATTTGTCACTAGCTTCCTAATAAAACAAATTAGAGCAGAGTTGTTATGGTGACAGTGGTTTGCTTGATGCTAACTTGGGTCACGTAGCTCCTATCTGACCCAGTCCATTGCAGGCTCTGGAGCCTGAGTGTCCTGGTGCTGAATTTCAGCCAGAAATGAATCAATTAAACAAGACCAAGAGGAACATGAGCTACCAGGGCATTTGAACTTTATGAGGCCATGCAATCGACCTTCCACCCAATATTCATTTCTTTTGCCCTCATGTTACTCCTGTGCATCCACCATTGCCCAATAATGTTGAGAATGGGAAGTCTGATTTTAATCTGTTGTCACTCTCACCAAACAGCTGTATGTCTCTCTCAAGCTTTAACTGCTAATATTACAGTTAACTCTTTATTAGATATTATACCTAACACCTAATTATTTAATGTATCAGTAAAGATTAGGTTCTGTTGTAACAAAGACCTGAATATGGTAGCCTAAGTACACAGTGGTCTAAAATCTTTCACTTAAAAGAAGTTTGGAAGAAAGCAGGTCATGGTTTTGTATGGCAGCTCCATGAAGCCATTAAAAAGTCAGTACGTAGTTTTCATCACCAGTCTTCTTAGAAGACTGCTGAAGGTCTAGCCATCACATCTGTGTCCCAGTCAGTAGGAAGGAGGAAGGAGGGAAAAGACAAAGGGCTTTTTTTCCCAGCAACGTCTGACAACTTTAAATCTCCTTACACAGCCTTCTTGGAAGTTCCATACAATATTACTCAGTACATCACCTATTACATGTCACTGAGTAGGAGTTTGTCACATGACTATAGCTAACTGCAAAGCAGTCTGGGAAATGCCTTTCAGCTGTGTGTATTCCTGGACCAAATAAAATCAAGGTTCCTTTGGCGTGTCTGGGTGGCTCAGTCAGTTGGGTGTCCGACTTCGGCTCAGGTCATGATCTCATGGTTCATGGGTGCTAGCCCCATGTCAGGCTCTGTGTTGACAGCTAGCTCAGAGCCTGGAGCCTGCTTCAGATTCTGTATCTCCCCCTCTCTCTGACCCTCCCCTGCTCACGCTGTCTCTCTCTCTCTCTCTCTCTCTCAAATAAATTTTTAAAAATATTAAAAAATCAAGGTTCCTTTTACTAAGCAAAAGACAAGAGTGGAAGCAAATAATAGTTTCTGCCACATTCATTTGGGTTTCTTGGGGCTCTTTGTCTTTTGTCTTTCTGATATTAGGACTTTTTAAGGAGAAAAAGAAATAGAACTGAAATTCGCACTAATCCATTTTGTTAGTTACTATCAGATTTTATTTTTAAAAAAATGCTAGAAAAGAGACTAAAGTCCCCATCTCTATCTTAATTAGAGGGTAGGCTTTTCCATACATTTCTGTAATATATGTTCTGTCTCCACCAAAGGTCTGGAGTTTGAATGCTAAGTTTGAATGTGGCAGGTAGACACAGAGCTCTACAATTGGAGGGAGAGGTTAGGGCTGAATCCACAGATCTGGGAATCTCTAGGGTCAGATGAGGGTGTAAGCCCTAGGAAGCAATGGGTGAATATGAAAAACAAGAAGCCCCAAAATAACCCAGGAAAACCTCAACATATATTTCTCTTGATTCTTACCTTCTGCTTTCACAATGTCTCTGGCCATCCATCCTCATTTGAGAGTTTCTTGACAATCATGGGTCTGGAATGTCTTTAACATGTTTGAACTCTCCAGAAATTAGGCATTCAGCCAGCAAAGAGGGTTGGTAAGAACTTCTGGCCAAACTTCAAGAGGTTCTCAGAGAGCACATGTTATTTTCCTTGAAATGCCAGCTTCTTCCATGAGTAATTTCATCTCTAATCCCGCAGGCTCACGTATCAGATTTACCTGATAAAGTCCTATCAGGTAAGAATTAAGAATTAATTAAAACAGTCTTGATTTTCAAGTGAGTAGAGCTAATAATTTTATTTTGTTAAAAACCAAACATTTTTGGTTCTAACATGTATGGTGATACACTATGAAAGATTTTCTTAGCACTCCTGCCCCGAAATCCTTTCCTCCACTCCACTGA
The DNA here is from genome assembly GCA_017311185.1 of Proteles cristata cristata. Taxonomy (NCBI): domain Eukaryota; kingdom Metazoa; phylum Chordata; class Mammalia; order Carnivora; family Hyaenidae; genus Proteles; species Proteles cristata. The sequence continues at coordinate 1,435,752 of JAESUZ010004426.1, read as the reverse complement.
GTCTGCTATGATCTTGCATGAATGGAGGTCACTGTTGGTAGAGCAGCTTTTAAAATAATCTGCAGTGTCTCCCAGTTCCTGCAGTGCTCTCCTCCCTGACCCCACTCCTGTCTTCCAACTATCCCTACACTAGAGCAAACTTCTAATTTGTCTGCCTCAATGTCTGTTTCCCATTGGGCTATAAACTCTTGGAAAAGAAGAACAGGTCTTATTTAAATTTGACAGCCTCGGCATCTTGCACAGTGCCTGGCATTTATCTAGTCCTCGTTAAATATTTTTGAATGGATGGATGGATAAATAATAAAGAGCTCCCAATCATACTGCTCTTGTAGAAACTGAAAACACTTCTATTAACAGGCCAAGATTGGCTGTCATGGACTGCATTAATGTGATACTATGTTCTGTTGGTTTGACTTCTTACACACTCAATGTTGTGCAGAATGCCAGGTGTGGGTCATGAAACTTGGTCACAAAAAAAGAGAATTGGAGGAGGAAGAAGAGGAGGAGGCGGAGAAAAAGATGGAGGAGGAGAAGAAAGGAGGAGAAGGAGGAAAAGGAAAAGCATATGGTTTTCTAAATTCTGTACATGTGGAAACATAGGGATGCACTTCATTTCTTGTATCTAACAACAAGGTTCATAGTGTTACCAAAAAGGAAAAACCTAAAGGAGTGAACTTAACAATTGAGAGGTTTGAGGAGAAAAGGGTAAATAAAATGCTTGTCTTTCTTGGAGGAAAAATAAGAATCCTTTTATCAATGATTAACCAGTGTAACCTTTAAGGTGGTAAGGAGAGGCAGCGTGTTGCTGAACTTGACTCACTCCACAACCCTTGGCCAACCTGATCCTGTCTCTTGTGTTCACCTCCTCTGAAACTCTCTCCTTGGATCTTTGTTAAAAAATTCTTGCCAAGCAGACTAGCCTTGTCAGCACCGAGCCTCATCCTCAGATACCATCTCGGCCATCTGTGCTGTTTTAGCGATGCTCAGGGCCGTTCCTCTCCAGTCATTTTATGACCTTTCTTTTTGTGGTGGCCATTGTTACGGGTTCTTGCTTCAGACATTAGTCGCATATGCTTCAGGTCTTAGTCCTTAAGGAGATAAAAAGTTGTGTTTTGTAAGGACTGAGGATGGAGGGTGTAATCAAGAGTTTTACTGCTGCCTCTGACTCCCTGAGGATCTTCCACAGCAGTGAGTTTGCTAACCTGACAGGATTCACAGTTTGGGAAGCAGTGCCCTGGCTTCCTTCCCATCTTTGGCTTGGCCATTTGGTTACAGGAGCCTGGTGAGCTCTGTGGAGTCTAAGAGAGAGGCTCCTTACTTAGCTCTGTCACAGAAGAAAAATGCAAATCCTTCTGACCAGACATGGGTTGTACCTGCAGTTAGTGCACCATGCCTTTGGACAGTATTTGTCATGGTAGTTTGGGGACTTGAGGCATTAGCTTACACAGGCATAATTAGTTTTTAAATGGTTTTTAAAAATTTTTATTTTTGAGAGAGAGAGTGAGCGCGAGAGAGAGAAGGTGAACAGGGGAGGGGCAGAGAGAGAGGGAGACAGACTCTGAAGCAGGCTCCAGGCTCTGAGCTGTCAGCCCAGAGCCCAATGTAGGGCTCGACTCAAACCCACGAACTGTGAGATCATGACCTGAGCCCAAGTCCAATGCTTAACTGACTGAGCCACCTAGGTGCCCTGAATAACCATAATTATTAAAGATTTTGTTTCCTGGGCTTAGCTGAAACCTAATCAGAACCTCTGGAGAAGGTACCTCTAGAATTTTCATAAAGGAGAGGCTTGGGGTCAGCAGTCTGTTCGGTAAAGGGTCTATGGTTCTTGTCTTGAAACTGTTTCAGTAGTAAATACAGTTTGACTTAGTCTTTCTAACTGAATAAAGCTTAAACTGAAAGCAAGCAAATGTCCATCAGTAGGTGAAGGGATAAACAAATTGTGGTATATCTTCACAATGGACAGTGATTCAGCAATAAAGAGGAATAAACTAATGTATAGGTAACTATAAGGATAAATTTCACAGACACTATGCTGAACAGAAAGAAGCCAGAAACAAGAAAATACACATTGCCTATTGTATTCATAAAAGAACCCTAGAAAAGACAATCTAGCCTATAAGTGACTGGAAAGGGATCAGGGCTTGCTGGTCTGGGAGGTGGAGTAAGGATCGACTGGGAGAGGGAGAGGGATTTCCGGTATGGTGAAAATGTTTGTTTGGAAATCTTTGTGATTGTGGTTACATGTGCATATAAAATTGTCGAAATTCAGCAAAACCTCCACTTATGATGAGTGCATTTTATTGTATGTAAATGATATCTCAACACAATTTATTTTAACAAAGAGCAGTGGATTCTTTTTTTTTTTTTTTTAAGTTTATTTATTTTGAGACAGAGGAAGCTCAAGAGAGAACATGAGGGGGGTAGGGGCAGAGAGAGAGGGAGATAGTATTCCAAGCAGGCTCCACACTGTCAACACATAGGCCATTGAGTGGCTCAGATTCACAAACCATGAGATCATGACCTGAGGTGAAATCAAGGGTTGGATGTTTAACTGACTGAGCCACCTACATGCTCTAACAGAGCAGTGGTTTCTGAAGATTCACACCTTATGGAAGAATGATGTAATAAATTTCCATTGTTCATATCATATCAATGTACCTTACTATTTTTATAAAATTTGAGGTAGCTTTTGGTGCTCAGAATTATTGGGTGGATGTTCTCTCTGAACACTTCTTGGTAGCCCTGCAGATCCTTGGCAGTGAAGCCCAGGGTTCTGTACTTGAACATGTCCCCAGGTGATTCTTATCTGCAGTTGAGCCCCTCTGCTAATGTTACCTAGTGCCCTGAGTGTTGGGAGCCATTCTGAGCCCACTAGTCGAGAAAGCTCCTGGTGAGGTTAAAGGAAGTTTGCACGGTCTCTTGCCAATCAGATGATGACCGATATCCAGCCCCACTCAATTATTTCTGTTTGAGCACTGACCCCCAAGATACCTTGTTGATCGGTATCGGGAGTGACTTGTCCCCTTATTCTGGCTCTGGTATGATGATTGCACCTTGTGTAGCAACTTATTGTGGGAACAACTTCTTTTGATTATGGGAACAGACATCGTGTCTCCAGCAGGTTCTGTTTTCCTCCATACTTTACCTTGAGCTATGAACAGGCTGATTACTCTTACTCATAGAAGAAAGATTGACCTTTATGTGTACAGTTCTGTTTCTACCATTGTATTAGTCTAAGAGGTTCATACAGCTCAACATATAAATCAGCTAACCAAAATGTCTCTCATGCCCTAGCTATTTAAGAAGTCAGAAAACTAGGGGCGCCTGGGTGGCTTAGTCGGTTAAGCGTCCGACTTTCGCTTGGGTCATGATCTCGCAGTTCGCGGGTTCGAGCCCCGCGTCGGGCTCTGTGCTGACTGCCAGCTCAGAGCCTGGAGCCTGTTTCAGTCTGTGACTCCCACTCTCTCTGACCCTCCCCTGCTCATGCTGTCTCTCTCTCTCTCTCCTAAGAAATAAATAAAACATTTAAAAAAAAAAATCAGAAAACTAGATACAAAGGTAAATACACTCAAAGAGGCTATTTATTCTATGTATTGGAAATGAGCTAAACTCTTTAAAGGTATGGTTGGCTCTCCAATGCCATAAAGAATATAACTGGAAAATCAAGTCTTGCCCGGAGACAAAGAGCTTAACTTAGAGAGAAAGAACAGATAAGGGCAGAACATAAGTTACTCTATACCTTTGGTAACTGATGATGTATAGGAGTCCCTTCCCTAAGGCCTACATTCCACAAACACCTTCCCTTACACTGGCAGCTGTGATGAGGATGAATAAAGAGTATCTACAACTTAACCTATGAATTAATCTTAGCATTATTAAAATGTGTATGTTATCCTGTTTTTCACTAAGAACGCCCTGTTATTTTCTTAGTTACTCAACCTCACTGTATTTGGGCCAGTTTTGCAAGAATGCTTCTATGAAACCTGTTTCTGTACCTTTTGAAAACATCTTATCACAGAGAATTATCCATTGTAAAAATTCCATTTTCTGATGCCATGTTAGCGTTTGACCTATAAATAAAGACATCAAAACCAACAAGGCAGAGATGCCTGCCTGGTGATCAGAAAGAATCTCAGGGCTCTCTCCCTCCCTCCCTTGCTGACACCGTCCATCCTTCAGGGGCCCCTGGACCTGGCCGGATCTGGATTCCAGCACCTGAGGATTTTTGATCTGTCTTTGAATGACAAACAACTTGCTGATGTTGGCCAGACACAATGAGCTTGGGGCCAAGAAAACTGTTATTACTTTATCAAGTTCATGAACTTCAGTCTTACTTACAAGGCCTCGTTGGCAAATAGCTGTAATATATCCTTAACTAATTTGCTTGCAGTAGTCTTATCTCGTTAACCAAGGGGTATTGATGGTTTTGTTTGAGCATCTGATAGGTTTCAGAATACTTGAACCAAGTGTCATCCCAGACAGCCAGTCTTACAGGAACTGGTATTCTTTGTGGCTCATCATCTCTTCTAGCACCATCCTAGAGTTTCTCTTTGGGAGGACAAAGTTGGTGATATCTTTATGACATCACCTAACACTTAGTGACTGCTTACAGAATGCCGGGCTGAGCACTTGTCAGTCATTGTGTCATTTAATCCTTACACTATCCAAATGAAGAGGAATCTGCAATTCAGAGGGACTGGGGGACTTGCCAGAATGTTCACAGCTGCTTTAGCATCAGAGCTAGACTTCAACCCATGTCCAGCACTACAGCGGTGGCTCTTAGCCATGCTTTCACATTAGAATCAGCTGAGGAGCTTGTAAAACTCCTAATGCCTACGCTCTCCCCTCCAGAGCAGTTAAATCAGAATCTCTGGGAGTGTGATCCAGTATGTTTAAAAAGCTCCTTGATGATTCTAATGTGAAACAAAGGCTAGGAACCATGCTTTAACTTCTGGACCCTAAGCCACGATGTTATAATAAAAGATGATGAGCATAGGACACCATGTTTACCTGGAACTGAGTAGTTTGCTTCTTTTAAGGTCCTCACGCTAATTATGACCCTACTCTCTCCTTCCTGTGATTTAACATTGTTATGTAGGTATCAGCTTTCAGGGAGCCCTTGTCCTGTTAGAGAATATAGTGTTCCTGAGTTGAATGGGTATATTCAGAGGATCTTTCCTTCCTTCCCTCCTCTAACATTTACCGACTACCTGCCATGCATTAGGCACTGGTTATAAGTGAACAAGCCCACATATGCTCCCAGGGATATTTCCCTGGAAGGGGAAAGGAAGCTCAAGGAGATCAAGGACACACAGAGGGGTCAGCAAAGTCTCCCTGGAGGAGATGCCAGCTGAGTGAACTGGTGATTAGAGATTAGTCAGGTGAGGGAAGAGTAACATTGTAGGCTGGGGGACTACATGAGCAGAGACACAGGGCATGAGATGGCAGAAGCATGAGGTAGACTCTCTCTGCTCTTCCAGGTGTAGGAACCACACAGAGGCAAAGAATGAAGAGTAATAAGCCAGAAGAAGAAGATGAATGACCATCAAATCATGTTGGGGAACTTGTACTTTGTCCTGCAGGAGCCAATAGGCCACTGAAGTGTTTCAAACAGGAGAGTGATGTGATCAAGAGTCAATGTTTATGGTAGTGTTGGAGGAATAGAAACTCAGGAAGCAAATATGGAGGAGAGAAAAGGCAGCAACTATGCCTTCTAGCATTCTACTCTATCTTCTGTTAGAATGGAAATATCCCAATGAGTATAGCTGAGGGGATATGGCTGTTAACCTGACCAGCTTATTGAACAGATCAATAAAGACTGACTTGATTGTAGCTGGTAATGACAAGCTCCATTCCTTCTTGGCCCAGCAATCTTCTTATAATTGGAGAAAGAAAATGCTTGTCAGCCTAGGGATGGGTTTTCATACATGTCTCTAGGGATCCATGAACCCGCTGAAATTGTGTGCAAAATTCTGTGTATTTTCCTGGGAGAGGGTCTGTAGCTTTCATCATATATTCAAAGGCATTCAGGACCCACAAACTGAGTAGTTGAAGATTAAAATACAAAAGTTTAGGTAACAACGGTGTATTCCTTGGGCTGACCTGGAGAAAGGCCTTGGGAGAAAGGACCACATGGATTCTCACAAGTACTTTTAAAGGTGAAATTTTAGGTACCAGACTCCTTGCATTGCCTGTAAAGCATACTTATAAGCTCATACATACTTACCTCTGATGTAAAGCATTTGAAGGACATTTTTTAAGGCAAAGCGTGTAAGCCTGATTCTTGACTTTAGAACTGAAAGACAAGCTGACTGTAACAAAGGAATGAACGTTGCCCAGAGGGGACTCCTGTTAGGAGCAGCAGCTGTTGAGATGATTGGTGTTGCAGGTGCCAGAGCCAGGGTCTGAGAGGGCTGCTGGCTCTGAGGCCCAGATGGCCTGCTGAGAAGGAGCCCAACTACCCACGTTGCCCAGGCTTTTGTTGTAACTGTGTATCCATATGAGCAAATATGTGCTCCCCACCTTGCCTTGATTCATGTTGACAGAGTTACTTGGTAAAGCAGGCGGATAGAGTGACTCTCCCAGCAGGAAAAGTCTGCCTCTGCTGCTTCATGACCAGCTCTCCTGTGATAATGGGCTTCACCCCATGCCACCTCTCAAGCTGCTGTCCCCTTTGGAAGCAGCCACATTAAAGAGGTTAATGTTTTCACAGTAAGTGCTATATGGGTGGGAGGGGGTGTCCCGTGTGTGTGTGTGTGTGTGTGTGTGTGTGTGTGTGTGTGTGTGTGTGTTTACAACCAGAGTCTGGCAGGACTAATTAATTTTCTCCTCTCCAACAACCACAGATACATTGTCCACGCATGGTCTGAGCTTCATCTGGCCTATAGTTTCTTCCTTTGCAAAAGGCAGATGTTGCAAAAATGTTACTCCTGCTTAATACATTCATGAGCTCCCCATTTTTTAGAGCCACAGAATCCTGAGGTTTATATCTAGGCACCACTGATGTTAACAAGAAAGGTCTTAGGTATTCCTCTGCTCTGGTCAGGGGCTCTGCCTTTATCACTTTTATGCATTGGGTTTCCAGAAGATTTCATTCGATTGAAGGTCAACTAAAAATTAGAAGGACTTCAAAAAGTAGAGTATGAAAACTATTGGTCCAGACACAAAGTCTGAGAAAGGGTAGGCTAACCTAGGAGCTGCGTGGGACGTCTATCTCTGAGTTACCGAAATGGTGCCAGGTAACTCAGGTTTCCACACTCAAGTCCTTACATGGCTGGGAACAGGTAACTTGATTCCATTCCCAATGCAGTGGAAGGTAGCCCACATTAGAAAACTTAAAAACAATCCTCCCTGGCTTGCCCTTTTTCTGATAAGTACTTTGCTCAATGCATGCAAGGTTTCAGTCAGTGGAAAGTTGGCAGGCAGCTGAAATTTAGAAACCAAATATGCATGTCAAGGTGTTGTTTATCACATAAGAGTGATTTACTTTACCATTGAATCAATTTTAAAACCTTAATATGGTTCCCAAGAAGATGTCGAATTTGGAAAAGGGTAGGAAAAAACTGAAGAGAGAAAAAAACTATAGAAAAGTGAGAACCATTTAACTGAATTCTTTGCAAAATTTAAATTCTGCTTTGGCTGGTATGAATGGATTAGTATGGGTACCTGTTTTGTTAATAGATTTTTGATTCTACTTCCAACCCCACTGAATAACTGGAGTGTAGAAAAAAATACTTAGAGACTATTGGTTTGAAGAGACATCCAATTATTAGTCTGCTGAAGGAGCCCATATGTCTAGGCCTGGCTTTGTCTGGGAAAGAAGGACTTATTCTTTGGTCCTATTCATCAGGCTCTTCACAATTCATATTCCATTTCAAGCCTTTTCCATCATCATTTCCCCCATGAACAACTGTGGATTACTACCTGTTCCTAAACCTACCTGATACGTTCACTACTTCCCAACCTTCTTATATTCCATTCACTTTATTGAGAATACTCATATATCTTCCTGAAAAACGCTGCAAGTCTTCAAAATCCAGCTCAAGAATCACCTATTCTCTGGAGCCTTCTGTAGCAAACTCAGTCATTCACTCCATCATACAGTCCTTATCACATGGTAATGTGATTCTTCCAGTGATTTTTTTCTTTACTGAACCATGAACTCCTTGAGGTTTGTGATTATGTTTTGTTTATCCTTTTATCTCCAGTGTGTATCACAGGGCTATGCATATGGTAGGTGTTCAGTATGCATTTTTTAACATAAATGAATGATTTGATGACTTTTAACATAAATGAATGATTTGATGACTTTTAACATAAATGAATGATTTGATGACTTTTAAGGTCCCTGATAGCTCTAAAACTGTATTTCCTATGACTTAGGAATGGAGACAAAAATTTCAGAATTCTGCAAGATCAGCAAACAGTCTATTCTACAGGCTATTGTCTGGGAATCAAAATAAAAGTATCCAGATTGTCACCATCTCCTAGAGCTAGTTCATTTGTATTTGGCACTACCCAAGCAACTCTGTCAGTTACTTTCGTTAACATCCATCTACATATTGTGAGGTCAGAAATCTTCAGCCTATGGACGTAGAATGGAGGAAACAAGGTCTGGGATCATCAGCTATCTTTAATTTGGGGAGCACATGGTAGCTCACTGAGATTCAACTGATAAAACCTGATGTGATTGAAGCTTGAAGAACTTGGGTAGTTAAAAAGGAAAAGAAGTAAATGGATATGTGTGTTGCTGTTGCTATGCAATCCAAATGATACTTTGATTTTCTGGGGGTTTTTTTTCTTTTTTTTACCTTCTTTCTCTTCTTCTTGCTTCGAAGTTTGGCTTCCAAAATAATGTGTTTATTCATGAATGATTTTATGTATGGGAAAAATAAGTTGACTTTGAAAATAGCTCTTCTAAACTAGGAAGCTCATTCAAGGTGCTACTACAATGAGGAGTGGTAGATATTTAAATTCAGTTCCCCAGGTATTAGATTCTAGAAAATCATGCAGGAATACAGAATGCCAAGCTTTCATTCTCAGGAGTTTTTCTCAAAGAAAAAAAAAAAACTGGATAATGTAGGTTCTGCAAAGTCAAATCTTCTCAATAACCTGCTGGCTAATGTGTAGGCATTTATAACAGGGACCCCAAGCTATAGTGGCTTAAAAGGGACACAAGTTGCTCTTGTGTGACAGTTCAGTGTAAACAGTCCAAGGTTGGCTCAGTACGTGCTTTGTACAAGGGACCCAGGCTCCCTCAGTCTCACAGCTCCACCATTCCTCGCGTGCCCCTCTTCCACACTGCCCAGTTGAGCTACCAAACCTGCTTGCATTCCAGCCAGTGGAAGCAGATAAGGACAGGTAGAAAAGCTGTCCCCTTCCCTTTTCAGCAATGCCTGGCAGTTGCACAAATCACATTTGATTGTTTTGGGTTGGGTAGAACGCAGCCATATGGCTACGTGCTAGTTAAAAACCAGGGGTTTTATTATTACAGGAGAAGGGAGCAGGGGCCCTAAGGGACAACTGTCAGTTTCTGCTACATTATCAATTCATGACATTTCCTCAGATTTGACCTTCATTACAGTTACATCTATTATGTAAAAACCTCCTTTTCTTATTAAAAAGGAACTTATATATCTGGCATCTGTGGACATATGTGGGCTCCTTACTTGGTCCTGAAAGTTTCCTTGATTGAATTCCAAAAGTCCCATAAGAAAGACATAATTAGAATATACTCATCTAAGAGTTTAAGAGTCCATTGGGGTTTTATGCCCAAATATATGAAGAGCAAAACTGACCTAAGGAACATTGCCATCACATTTAAAATTTTACTTTGAGAGGTGCCTGGGTGGCTTAGTTAGTTAAGTGTCTGACTTTGGCCCAGGTCATGATCCCACGGTTCGTGGGTTCGAGCCCCATGTTGGGCTCTGTGCTGACAGCTAGCTCAGAGCCTGGAGCCTGTTTCAGATTCTGTATCTCCCTCTTTCTCTGATCCTCCCCTGCTTATGCGCTCTCTCTCTCTCTCTCTCTCTCTCTTTCTCTCTTTCTCTCTTTCTCTCTTTCTCTCTCTGTCAGAAATAAATAAAACATTTAAAAAAAAATAAATAAAATTTTACTTTGGAAGAAGGGTGAGGAAGTTTTCCTCTCAAGTGCTAAGGATCTATAGAAGAATAGTTGTTGATTATGGAGCACTGTGTTTAAATTTTTTTAAAAGTTTATTCCTTTTTGTGTGTGTGTGTGAGAGAGAGCAAGCAAGGAAGGGACAGAGAGAGAAGGAGAGGCACAGAATCCCAAGCAGGCTCCATGCTGTCAGTGCAGAGCCTGATGTGGGGCTCGAACCCATGAACTGTGAGATTATGACCTAAGCCCAGAACAGGAGTCAGACACTCAACTGACTGAGCCATCCAGGCACCCCTGTGTTTCCAGTCTTTTTTTTTTTTTAATTTTTTAAGGTTTTATTTATTTCTAGAGAGAGAGAGAGACAGTGTGAGCAGGGGAGGGTCAGAGAGAGAGGGAGTCACAGACTGAAACAGGCTCCAGGCTCTGAGCTGGCAGTCAGCACAGAGCCCGACACGGGGCTCAAACCCACAAACCGCGAGATCGTGACCTAAGCAAAGTCGGACGCTCAACCGACTAAGCCACCCGGGCGCCCCGTGTTTCCAGTCTTAAGGAGAATTGCAAGCGGCAACTCCTATGGCAAAGTCACTGTCATTTTCTTCCTTACCTCAAACCTTAAAATCACCTTACATTTTTAGAGATTCTTTCACATTATTTCATGTTAATTCTTTTTTGTAATTGTTGTTTTCCTTTCCCTAGTCATTGTCCATAGCTGCAGCCCTCAGACTTGCTTGACTCTTTCTTGGAAAACAGTGCGCTGTCCAGTGACCAACCGACCAAGCAGTGCCAGGCTGACTCTTCTCTGCCTATCTGTAAACCCTCTTTCTTCACTGGCTCCCAACTGTGTGCCTGTAATTTCCACCATTAGGATGCCTCCTCTGGATAGGATCGTTTTCTCTGCTGTTTCCCTTCTGAGAAGAATAGCATCTGAGCAGCCAAGGAAACACCAGAGTGGCTTACCTTTTCAGATTAGCTGCACGGAACTGTATTTAAGGGCAGGAGAGAGGCGTGCTTTGATGAGGGACTAAGAGCTGCAGTTCTTAGAAAACCACATAGCCATGTCTAAGGTAGGGAGCAGAGAGTAGGGGCCTGGGGTGGGAGTGAATTTGGGGAGGTTCCCATATAATGTCTATCACTGCCCCTTCCATAGAGTTCCCATACTCTTCAGTAAGGTCAAATGTCATTTGCCCAAATGAATGATGCACAGTTATACACTTTCATGACCAGAACTTGATGCTTCTATGGTTTACAAATGTCTTTTCTTGCGTCTTAGGGGATTAATAATAGTATCTAACCTGTACTGAAGGCTAACTCTATGCCAGACACTATGCTTCTGACTTTGTCTCCATTAATCTTTACAGCATATCTTTGAGGTATAGATTATTAATCTTGTTTTACAGATAGGAAAACTGAGGCCCTTGGAAGTGAAGTACTATTTCCAATGTCAGAAAGCTACTGAGTTCCAAAGGGGAGATTCAGCGTCATGCCTGCCTGATGAGGAAGCTATGTGCTTATTGGGAGGGTCTTAACCATTAAGTAATGGACACTTTGAGCGTCTAATGGCCAGGATTGTCTCCCCCAGCATTCAGCTGTAGAGAGTTTAAAATTTCTATTTATGGGTAATTTTATTATCTCTCTGCCCCCCTTGAACATGTACTCTTCACCTAAAGAACTCCACACTCTGTGGGAATACTCCTCCCAACCTCTGGGTAACGTAAGACCTCTTTTCCCTAGACCCCTCCTCACTGTGAAGTGTGGATTCCAAAGTACTTGTCCATTTGAAGAAAAAGATGGAACTGGGGAAGGAAGGCTGCCTGCCCCCAAGTTGCACTTAGAATTATTCATAGGCTGTATGAAGAATAAGGATGCAAATGAGAGTAAGACCAGGACTGCTCTGAAGGCTCCCAGCCCAGGGAATGAGGACCGGCTGGTGCCACATCCCCAGGGACCAAAAGCAGCCATGGGGAAGTCTGGCTTCTGACCTGGAAATGCAGAGCAGGCCAGAGGGTAAAGGGCACCCTAGCGCCAGCAGCTGTTTGCCTGGAAAGATTGAAAATCTCACCATGGGTCCTAATTAGTCCTTCCTCGACTGGGCCAGAAGTCTTCTCAGGAGACCCAGCAGTGTCTTTTATGAATAAATGGGACCCCTGGGAGTATATATTCCTCTTCACTGCCCCTACTGTTTATTTACATAATAATTTATTTATATTATAAACACATTGTGGTTTGTTCAGCCTTATAGTGATTTCCCCCCATCCTCCTTGCCTTTTTCTCTTTCCCCAAAGCTCCCTGAAAATTTTGGTGTTTCAAGGAACTTACAGAGTCCCAGATGTCTTATGTTAATGACAGGGAACTCGATGCACGACTGTAATCATCAGACCTCCAATAGAAACTAAGTGACAGCAGGGGGGAGGAGGCCTGTATGGAAGTCACCCAAGCCAGTCAGATGAGGCTGCTGCCTGCTGCCCCTGGAATATGGGTCAGATCAGAAGGAAAGGTTGGCCTGGTTGGGAGGTGGTGGTGTGGCACAGCTGGGGAGGAAGGCCAGGCAGCCGGGAGGCCCTACCCGGACTAGCGGACTAACGGGAGTGTTTTGAATTGCTCTCCTGAATAAGCTAGGTCTCAGTAGACAGCAGACGTGATTTGAACAATATTGGTAAGGAATTGGTGATTTGTAGGTTGTATTGTTACTTCTGGGTCCTTAGAATGAAGGAATTTCTAGTTCCTTATAGCACTAGCAAATTGGGAACAGAAAAATAAAAGTTTAATTTTTTTTAATGTTTATATTTTTGAGAGACAGCAGGTGGAGGAAAGGCAGAGAGCAAAGAAGACACAGACTCCAAAGCAGGCTCCAGGCTCTGAGCTGTCAGCACAGAGCCCGATACCGGGTTTGAACTCAGGAACCATGAGATTATGACCTGAGCTGTAGTCTGATGCTTAACTGACTGAGCCATTCAGGTACCCCAGAAAAATAAAAGTTTAGTCTTTTTTAAGAAACTAATTTTTATTTTTGTTATTTTAATATGTTTATCTATTTCTGAGAGAGAGCGCGCGCGAATGCAAGCAGGGGAAAGGAAGAGAGACGGGGGGAAAGAAGATCTGAAGCAGGCTCCATGCTGACATCACAGAGCTAGTACAGGGCCTGAACTCATGATAGGTAAGATCATGACCTGACCTGAAGTCAGACATTTAACCGACTGAACCACCCAGTGCTCCTAATTTTGATTTTTAAGAGAAAGGCTAGGCCAAAGAGAGCCTTGTGAGGTGTGATTCTCCAAGTGAAAAACATGTCTTTTTGAGGAATTGGATTTAGAAGGGAAAAGAAAGCTTAACATGGGATCAACTCAAGGGAGCTAATATAGGAGATCTAGTTAACATCTCCAGAAACAGGTGAATGTGGGCAGAGATGAGGTTGAACACAAATCATTAGCTTTTTCCACTTGTTACTCTTCTCTGCCAAAGATTAATGGAAGAAGGTGATCCTTGCTGCAACTATGCAATGACCAGTTGCAAATGTTGCACCCCAGGAATTATTCAAAGTATTTTTCCTGCAATTAGAGTAGGCTGCTTACTAATTCTTATTCATTCTTTTTTGCGTGCTCCAAGTGAAAGGCTCATCAAATAACCACTTAATAACAATATTCTCTCTGTTCTTATTTTATCTCAAAAGTGCTTACTAAACATTAAACTATAGATAAGTTATAATTATTCCAGGCTTTTAAAGATCTAAAAATCTAGAATCTGGTAGTTTTCCTACTGATCATCTCTTCTAAATTTGCTTTTTAGTATGAAATACTTTACATGTAAAAGAAAATAGATATATTTAGATAACATCTATATATACACAATTTCAAGTTGGATAATTAAATTAACTTGTGTAACCACCTAGCCTAAAATGTCACTGATTATGTCTGAAGCTCTCTGCATACCTCTCCTTAGTTGTATCTCTCTTCTGTCCCATGAGGAAGTATCTACTCTGCTGAATTTTGAATTTATTATTGTCTGGCATTTTTTTTTTTTTACAGTTTTTAAACCACATTAGTATACATCTCTTTAAAATAAATTATTTAGTTTTTTTATTTTCATATAACTGGAAGCATACTATACATATCCTCTGTGTTCTGTTAATTTCCTTCTACACTATGTTAACAAGTGTAGCTATTCCTCATTCATTTTTATTCCAGAATAGTTTTCCATCATTTGGATTTTCCAAATTTACTTACACCTTTCCCTGTTGATGGATATTTGAGGTGTTAACCTGTTTTAGGCTATTGCGAATTGTGTGCTGTGAACATTCTTGTTTTAATCTCTTTGCACACACTACCATGCCAAGCATTCACCAGACAGGAGGAAGGAGGAATTGGAAGGGAAAGAATATGTATTCTCTCCTCATGGCACATATCACTTCTACTTATGTCTTCTTGGCCAAAATGTAGTAAGGTGGCCATGCCTACCTTCAAAGGATACTGGGAAAATGTAGTGCCTTATTTGGAATGGCAAGTACCCAGGTAAAGTCTCAGAGGAGGAAGAGAATGGTTACTGGGAGTCTTCTGCCTGTCTGTGCCGCAGCGTTTAACATATGTTTGGAAAAAATGTGTGTAAGGAATGTAATTGTTGGGTTTCATGTTCTGCTTATGTCTATTACATCATGCTTTTAATAGTGCTGTTTAAGTCCATAAGGTGTTTGGTCTATACATTATTGAGAAAACTGTGATAATATTTTTCACTGTGGGTGATGGTGAACTTGCATATTCCTCTTTGTAGGTCCATCAATTTTTGAGTTACATGTTTTCAACCTATTCGATTAGGAACATACAAGTTTAGAATTGTGTTTTCCTGCGAAATTGAACATTTATTCATAAACAGTGACTCTCTTTGTCTTAGTAATAATATTTTGCGTTTTGTGTCTATTTAGTCTACTATAAATATAGCCACTCCAGATTTTGTTACTACTTACCTATTATATGGTTTCCCATTTTCAAATTATAAGCATGATTGTATTTTAGTTCTGTGTATCTTCACACAGGTAAGTAGCCCCATTCTAGCCATCTTTCTCATTTAAACTCAGAGATGTTGGTTTATATAAATTGCTTTAATTTACTGATGTACTTGGGTTAATTTTGACAGTATGATTTTATGCTTTATAATTATTATAGCTTTTTTGTGTGTGTCCCTTTCCCCCTTTTATTGCCTTATTTCAGAGTGTTTGAGTCTACAATTCATACTAAAAATTTTCCTTCTAAGTTATATACTCCATGTATGGTATTTTTGATTGTTTGCTCTAGAAAGTCTTAAGTTAATCAATATTTCCTCTCTTTTCTGGAAAAATGTGAGAACTTTAACTCCTGTCATAGTTTTCTGACTTATATGTGGTTTCTCCATATACTTGTTCTCTTTTTCAAGTTCCACAAATTAGACATTATTATTGTTGTATTAAGAGTAGAAATCTAGGGGTGCCTGGGTAGCTCAGTTAGTTAAGCATCTGACATCAGCTCAGGTTATGATCTCATGGGTCGTGAGTTCAAGCCCTGCATCAGGCTGTGCTGACAGCTCAGAGGCCTGAAGCCTGCTTCGGATTCTTTGTCTCCCGCTCTCTGCCTCTCCCCTGCTCATACTCTGTTTCTCTCTCTCTCTCTCAAAAAAAAAAAAAAACAACATTAAAAAAAAACAAACAAAAAAATAATAAAGAGTAGAAATCTAAGTAGACCATTATTTGTTTTTAGGTCTGTGAATATAGTATTCCTTCTTTTGTCTTCTTTGTTGCTACTGATAACTAAGGTGTCAGATCTGCCTAACTACATGTTCTTCTATAAGTAACCTTCTTTTTTGTCTTTAGCAGATTAAAATATTTCATTATATAAGATCTTTGATTTTGGTGTTCTGAAGTTTAACAACAAAACTAGGATTGTTTTGTTTTGTTTTGTCTTCTTTTTAATTTACCCTGTTTGTGATTTGCTAGGCTTCCTGAATATGAAGTTTTATATTTTTTATTAGTTCTGGAAAATACACACCTATTATGTCTTTGAATATTGCCTCTTCCTCATTGCCTCTGTTACCTCCTTCTGGAACTCCACTTAGGCCTTCTCACTCTATCCCCTATTCCTCTTAACCAGTCTTCCAGTTTTCCATTTTTTTGGTCCCCACTCGGCTGATTTCTTTGCCGTTTGTTTCATATCTATAATCCAGGTCATGAATTTCTCACTTCAGCTGTGTTTAATCTGCTTTTTAAATTACCCAGGTTTCTTATGCCAGTTACATTCTTTGTTGTTTTAGCAGCTCTATTTTTTTCAATTGTGTCCAATCAAATATAATAATCTCTTACTCCTTAGCACCATTTTTAATTCCTCTTTTCCATCTTTAAACTTTTTAAATGTATTTATTTTATATCCATATCTTATAACTTCTGCAGAATCCAGTTCATACTAGCTTGTTTCCTTGTGTGTTTTGTGACCTGTTATGTGCTTATGATTATTGTAAGCTCATTGGAACTTTATCTCTGGGAAGTATTTGAAGTATGGATTGAAATTAATTCCTTTGTTTCTACCAAAGCCCTGAAGAAGTTGTATCCCAAGATAATTTTAATGTAAATTTTCAACTTGAGAGTTTTTAGAAGTGCTAGTACAAATTCTTGTCTTAACTCTTCATGAGGGATACTCATGGAGGTTAGGAATTCTCTAAGGAGACTCTTCCTTATTTTCCTTTTTACTGATAGTCGACACCAAAACAAGTAATCATTTTTATCATATCCCTTTGAAAGATGGTCCTTTCTCTTCCCACAATAGTTTACCTCTAATGGTCTGGTCTTTTTGATGTCTTGGCTTTATTGGATGTAGGAGCTAGGCTATATCCAATGTTCCAACATGCTCAAGGCCCAGGCTTTTCTCCTCCTTTAGCCCATTAAAGCCTAAATTCAGGCCATTGGGGATTAGCATATGCCACAGACAGTGCTTTAATGCTCTCTTGCCTCTTTGATTTGTGAATTTCTGAGGATTCCTCTTATTTATTTCTTTTTTTTATGGACTCAGACATGCCCTTAAGTCATGCTTCCCTGAACCTTTATCCTATATTTTAAGATGTTCTTTTCTGGGCAACCTATCTGCCACATTGCTACATATGAAAGTTTTCCCTAATATTTTTTTCAGCTTGAATATTTAGAACTTAATTAGAATGTGTCTTTACTTAGAACTTAATTAGAATGTGTCTTTATAACAAAACAAAAATCCTTAGACTCATATTCTCCCAGGAATGGCTTGACACTACCTTCAAATGCTTTTAAGATATCTTATTTAGCTATTGAAATCTTCCCATCACAGCCAGTCTGACTGCCTGAACCAAGAGAGGCAAAAATATGTTATCCCTCTTGCCAACTTTAAAATATTGTTGGACAGAGTCTAAGGTAACCCTCATGATTCTTACATTCTGATGTTCACACGCTTGTGTAATCCCCTTCTCTTGAGTGTGCGCTAGACTTGAGACTTGCTTCTAACCAGTAGAATACAGCAAGGGTGACAAGCTGTACATATTACATAGAACTATAATGTCTTGCTAGGTGACTGTCTTCCTACTCACTTTGAAGAAGTAAGCTCCATCCTATAAAAGGGTTATGCGGCAATGAGCTGAGCTAAACCTCCCACCAACAACCTGTAAAATATAGAGGCCCTCAGCCTGGTAGTATGTGAAGTACTGGATTCTGCCAACAATCACATGAATGTGGAAGCAGATCTTCCCTAGTCAAGTCCTAGGTGAGAACCCAGCACAGGCCGATACCTGGCTTCCAGCTTTGTGAGAGATCTTGAAGCAGCCAAACCATGCCGAGACTTCTGACCCACAGAAACTTGTGACATAATAAATGTGTATTATTTCAAGCTGCTAAATTTGTTGTAAGTTTTCAGGCAGCAAGAGATAACTAATAGAATTGGTGATGGATATCTTGAAAAATATTCTGGGGCTGAGTTCAGGCTTAGCAGAAGAGAGTACATTGATCAGCTGGTAATATGTGCTAGGATAAAAGATCAAGGAGGCAGCAATTGTGCCCATGATTTGTCAACCTGGCCTAAGTTACTTTACCAGAGGTGTTTATGGGATGATTTTAGTATCCTTTCCAAGCAGTTCAGATCACCAGTAGTCTGGGGACCCAGCATGTGGCCCACAGCCCACAATTCATTAGCTAGAATGTTCTTAAACTTCTTTAACCAATGCAAATCTAGAAGGAACCCCACTTGGCTGCCACCATTTGTAACTAACTCTAGCCAGGTATCATGTTAGCAGATTTGATTAATTAGTATCCACAATTAAAGCTGAATGTAATTCATTAATTATATAATTTGGAACTATTTTATTTTAAATAATCTATATTAAGACATCATAAAGAATGGTGGACATAATAAGATAATTTGAAATAAGTCCTCTGTAGACTTAATTAATATTTGAGCCTCATCCAATACTCACACAAAGTGAGGAGCCTCTTGACTCACAGTTGTTATTAAAAAAGCATTGAACCCACACACATGGCCTTGTAAGCATGAAGCACATGAATTTTAAAAAGGTAGATGAGCCTGACCTAAAGATCTAGGGCACTGTCTCTAACTTCCTTACCACTTCCATTTCTTGCAACAGATGCATGAATCCACACAGGTATCCCTTTGTTAAGAATGTAGAATTTTCAAGAGCATATCCTCTTTAATCAGAAGACAGTAGGTTCCCAATTACTCAGACAGAGTGAGCTCTTGCTCATTAATAATTATCAGGTTGAGAGTCGCTTCAAACAAATTTGCATGCCAAGTCTTCCTTTGGTGACTCATCCATGATTACAACTCACCTGCAACTTTTATAAAATGCCTCTGTTACTTCTAGAAACATTATTTTCAAAGTGAATGTTTCTTGCTATAGGATATTTTAAAATAAAATTTAAATAGAACACCCACTACTTAGCCCATAGTAGGGGCTTAAAAACAATTATTGAGTGAATGAATGAAAAAAATTTCAATTAATTTTATGCTAGGAACTGAGTACTTTGAGTGTGTTGGTGTTCACTCTTATGATAAGATACATACATGAGCATGCACACACACACATGCATGTGTTCCCCTTCACATTCACATTATTCCTGCAAGCTATTTACTTTCCCTGTTTTCACAAATGGGTAAATGAGTTTAAAGAGCTTACTTGTTTATAGCACTGGTAAATGGTGGAGCAGGATATGAACCGCACTGATTTGGGCACAAAGCCTGTGCTCTTTGCATTCTGGTATATTGTCTCCCAGAAATTAACCTAAAAAATATTTTTGTACCTCAGGTGCTTTCATTTAACTGCATCCTTGCTGACACATTAACATAGCTACTGGGAAATCAACTTTCACTGCCCAGATCTGGTATTAAATGACATCAGGGCAGAAATACTTCAGCTCTTCTATCTCACACCTGTTCGTTTGGTACTGGTCCTGCCCTTAGCCCTGCTGGAAGTTCTGACTTGATGTGTCAGTTCCAGAAGGCATGATGCTCAGCAGCCAGGCCTGCTTTGTGCTCTTTGCTTTTGCATAAGAGCAACACATTACCTAAAATATCCATGATGGAGGGATGGTTCCAGGAGTGAACACTGGTGAGCTAGATGATTATCTTGCTAGGTTGGGGCTTGCACTACAGTAATCATGGAGAGAGATTTTGTCTCACATCTACAGAGCTAAAGGGATTAAACAAATTCACTTATTCATTTACTGATTCTTCATTCAGTGGCTATCTATCGAGTATCTCTTAAATGCAAGGAACTGTATTAGGTGCTCAGGAGAATAGAGATGAGTAAAATGGAATGAATGAGAAGGGTAGCCTGGGGTGGGGATGGACAGTGTGTCACTGAAGTCACTTGTCTCCCACTAAAGAACTATGTGAAGAAGAGTAGGCAAGGAAGGCCTTAAAGACCTTCCATGCCTGAGCCATGCTCATGCAGGGCAGGTTCAGTGCCCCTGCCTCTTAGGGTAAGATAAGAGAAAATGATTAACAGTCAAGAGGCAGCATAGTGAAGAAATAGGAGCAGTGTCTCAGTTTACCACTGTCTTGCCATGTGATATAGGACAGTTCCCCATCCATCTGGTCTTCAGTTCCTCTGTGTTCTACAGTGATAATCTGTAGTCATTTTCCCTCTATCTGGCAGATATCCTAAATCTGGAGCCTACTTCTGGTCCTGAAGGCCACTGTCTCAGCCTTTGTGCCTACTTTTCCAGGTAGGGCTGGGCCAAACATGGCTGAACATGGCTGAATACTTAATCTGTTGATGGTAGTGAGCAGAATACTGGGGTTTGCTTATTCCTTTTAAGTCATGTCAAGTGAAAAAGCATGTGATCATAGAACTCAGGGTAGTTTTATGGCATACCCAGAAGTGCTTGGAAATGGCTGAAAAGAGCTGAGGATAGCTTAGCAGGTCTGGCTGCCAGGTGCCAGCTGCTAGCTGCCAAGCCTAGACTTTCACATCTGAGCTGGGTTGTCCAAGCTTGGCTGTAGGTCCCTGGGTGGAAGACTGTCTTCATGCCTAGGAAGAGCTATATACACACAGTGGATCAGAGCGTCATGGGAGTTGGCAGGAAGTAGCATGGATTCCTCCAAGGAAAGTGCCAGTAAGCTGGCACAAATGAGCCTGACCCATAAGCAAGAAAAGCTTTGAAAATCAGCAGGTTCAGAGATCAGGAAAGGGAGTTTTGAACCCTGTCTCAATTTCAACTTCAATTCAACAAATAATTTTTGAACAGCTACTATATGTCAGACCTCTTACAGGCTCATGGAATGTGTCAATAAACAAAGACCCTTGTGCTTTTGAAATTTACATTCCACAGGAAGAGATAAATGACAAATAATAAACATGATAAATAAAGATATTTTATGGTATATCAGAAGATGAGTGCTTTGAAAACCAAGAAAGAGAAGAGTAAGAGGAGCATCAGAGTATGAAGAGGATGGAATAGGTTGTAATATTGTCCTTTCTTTTCTTTTATTTACTTTGCTTTTATAACCAATAGATACCTCCAGAACAGAGCCTGTCAGGGAGCTTAAGCACTTAAAAAATTTGGGATGGGACAGGGTGCAATGAGTAAACTTCTGCAGGACCTAACCAGAACATTTGAGAAAAGTCAAAGGATCAAACCAAAATAGAAGCTTTTCTCTCCAAATCTCTCAAAACACATTTGCTCAGGTTTGGTCCACCACTGCCTCCAAAGCCAGGCCTTGGGGAACCTGGAGGAGCCCACGAGGGTGAGAGAAGCACTGTTATTGTAACAACCAGGGCTGTTGTGGAGACAGACTCTCAAATTTTCTTCACTCTCTTAGCTCTTCTGAGTTACAGAATCATTTGCAAAGAGTTATCTGTCTTGTGAGTTTCTAGGAACTGAACTGGGAGCTATCCACTTGATTTTCTTCATCTGATTTGCCTTCATAGGAAGCATTTTTAAGCTGATAGTTTCTAAGGCTGGTATTGCAAACACGTGTTTGAAGAGGTGAACACAAAATCAAAATTTGACAAAAAGCTCTAAATTCCAAGATTGAATATATACTTCAAGTCTCAGATGCATGGCCTCTAGTCACTCCTCACAGAATTTTGCTGAAATGTTTAGGAGACAAAGATTTTAAATAGAAGGTTGTTGGCTTTACTGTGGTGGGAAGGTGAGAGCTGGGGTTGGGTGGATCCTCACTAAACAGAGCTTCAGGCACAGGAAGGTCAAGAAGGTTAGCATCCCAAAGGCCCCACCTCAGCCTGTCCTGTGCAGCAAGGCTCCTTCTGAGGTTCTTCCTCCTTCCTTACTGAATGCACGTGAGTGCATGCCTTTGGAATGGCCTGTGGCTTGTGGTGTTTGCCCTGCAGATATGAGGGAGAGCCCTTTCTCCCAGAGAAAGAAAGGTGGAGAACATTAGGAGAAGTAGGCAGGGATGAAAATCACACAATGGTGGGTGGGCGGAAATAAGAACCAGAGAACTATGTCTTATTCTTATTAATTTGGTATGTGTGTGTTTGTATATATATATATATGAAAATTTAAAATAACTTAAAAGAGAAAGGTCAAGAGTGGATATTTTCCAGGACGTCTGGGTGGCTCAGTTGGTGGAGCGCTGGACTCTTGATTTTGGCTCAGGTCATGATCTCATGGTTTGCGAGCACAGAGCCTGCTTTTGATCCTCTCTCTCCCTCTCTTTCTTTCTGCCCCTCCTCTGCTTGCTCTTTCCTTCACTCTCAAAATAAATAAACCAACTTAAGTTAAAAAAAAAAAAGCTGATATTTTCCAGATAGAGTTAAAACAAACCTGTAAGGTCAAGTAGAAAAATCCTATTTGTCAGCAACATGGATGAGAGGGTGTGGGGATCTGGAGTGGGTGGGTCCTGAGTGTGGACTTGTGACCCATGCTAAGAAAAGAGGGTCTGGCTACTGAGGGCAAAAGCCTTGACTTGAGAGAGAAGGTCAGGAAAAGCCAGAGGCCCTTCTGCAATGGAGCTCCCTTCGTGAGAAAAGCCTAGCAGGGGAGAGCCTCAGAAAGCCATGCCCCAGGCTGTCAGGAGACCACAGGCCAGCAGAATAGGCTTCTGCTCACACTGCACCCATTACCCTAGGAGAGTTTTCACAGCACTCAAGGAGATAAAAGAGAATCCAGGCCCTGCATCCTGACAACTACAAGACAGGAAATTTAAGTGAAAGAATGGGTGGCTAGTTGACCAGGCCTTGGAATTTACCTACTTGAGCTTGAGAAGCTTGTTCTGAGCACATGTCTATTCTGAGGTTTGCTTAATGAGTGCTTATAGTTAGCTTTTTAAATATGGATCTTTATTTCTGATTGATAAAAAGGGGAAGATCCTGGTCATGAGTGTCCAGGGAATCAAATAGTGAGTACTATTCTCCATCTCAGGGGTTCTAAATGGCAGGCTGTCATTCCGAGAGGATGAACCAGTGACTAAAACTGTGGCCACAGCCTCTGGCAGCAGGAGTGTACCAGCTGGGAGGAATCCTACAATGTCAGGAGATGTAGTGGTAGCTGGACAGGTGATTTTATAGACAGCATCTTGCTTTGGCTTGTGGCATTGAGTGGAGAATTTGGAGAGTGGAGTCAGCCCACCTTGGCTGCAAATGCTGACTCTTCATTTCCTTGTGTGTTTCACACCCACTGTACTGTATTTTTATTCAAAATACTTCAAAGAACGCTCAGGAGTAGAAAGTTAAAGTTCTTCCTGCACACCTGCTCCTGAGGGAGAAACCATTAAAATTTGGTATTTTTCTTAAAAAAATTTTTTTAATCTTTATTTATTTTTGAGAGAGAGAGACAGAGTGTTAGAGAAGGAGCAGAGAGAGGGGGAGATACAGAATCCAAAGCAGGCTCCAGGCTCTGAGCTGTCAGCACAGAGCCCAATGTGGGCTCGAACTCATGAACTGTGAGATCACAACCTGAGCCAAAGTCAGATGCTCAATCGACTGAGCCACCCAGTTGCCCAAGTATTTATCTTTTTGTATGTCAATGACAGTAACTATGGCTCCAGCTGTCAATATGGATTGTGCAGATGCATAGTTTTGAGCTTTTTACATACAAGTGGAATTATATTGTATGGACTGAAACTCTCTTTTGCTTACTGTATACATATACATAAACACAAATATGAATATATATATATATGTATATCCTTTCATACCCATACATAAAAAATATCTCCTTTTAAAAGCTTTGTTACATTCCATACTGAGTTCAGGTCATAATATATTTCATAAGCTCTACTAATGGATATTTTAACATTTCTTTTCTCTTTTTTTTGCTGTGAAAACTCTTGCTACAAAAAGTATCTTTTTTGTTTGTTTGTTTGTTTGTTTTGGGAGAGAGAGTGTGAGCAAAGAACAGGCAGAGAGAATCCCGAGCAGGCTCTATACCTGACATGGGGTTTGATCTCACAAGGCATGAGATCATGACCGGAGCTGAAA
The DNA here is from genome assembly GCA_017311185.1 of Proteles cristata cristata. Taxonomy (NCBI): domain Eukaryota; kingdom Metazoa; phylum Chordata; class Mammalia; order Carnivora; family Hyaenidae; genus Proteles; species Proteles cristata. The sequence continues at coordinate 1,411,698 of JAESUZ010004426.1, read as the reverse complement.
TCAAGTCACTTAACCAACTGAGCCACCCAGATGCCCACAAAAATGTTCTTATATGTATTGACGTATGTGTACACCTACTGAGTATTTCTATAGAGTACATTCCTGTAAGTGGGATTGCAGTGTTGGGTATGCACACTTAATATGATGATTGTATTGCCAAATCTCTCTAAAGGAAAGTTGGACTAATTTGTATTTCCGCTAATAAAGAATGAGTCACCTTAGCCACACATCTTCCCCTGTATTTTTCTTGCAATTATTCACGTTACGTGACAGATATGTAGCTCAGAACTTACTGCTTATTGGACAAGAGCATTTGGTCTGTGCTCACCACTCGTGTCACAGGAGCTTCCTGTAACACCAGCTCACTGTTGCATATCTTCAGATCCACAACAATCCAGAACATTCTGCCTCAGTGGTAACAATTATGTTCAAAGCCTGAGGCTATGCTTGTTCACATGACAGCTGCCACTGCATAATTCTACACTCTAATTTTATGCCAGGGAAAATGTGGGCAGTATATATTTCTTCCTTATTTACTTTCAAGCATGATAACTATCATGGAAAATTTTTTTTTTATTTTCTCTTTGGCCACCAGGCCAGGATGCTTTTTATAAGATTTATTATTCACATTTGCTTGTTTTGTGGATAAGACTAAAAGCAAATGACCAGAAGCAATAGTTTGTTAACTCAGGTCTCTCTGAGTTACCTTCAGGGATGGGGTAAGGATTGAAAGAAAGGTTGAGTATCCTTCTACCCCCAGTCACCAGTGGCTCAAAGAGAAACTCAGGGTGACTTTCTCCTGTCCCCACTGATTAAAAGAAGGCTAACTGGACCCCTCCCATTTCCAATAAATAAAGTGTAGCCCAATGTCCTCCCCATAACAAATTCCTCTTCAGTGAATACAGTATTCCTTTATCTGTTCTGTATTGATTTATAATTAAGATTTAATAATTTTGAAAATCTAATGATTTAAATTTTTTGAAAATGATTGGTGGAAAAGAAGAAAAGATTGGTGGAACAAGGAAAAGAAGCCTGCCTCCATCTTTGCTCCCTGATTCAGCTCTAGTCCTATCTTGGGTCTGGTCCAACATGACACTGGGAGCTTCCATCCCACAGGCCAGTGGGCTCTGGAAACAGTCACTCATGATCTACTGAAACTGGTTGTCAGCCTGTTCTCCCACACTGCCACCTCTCAAAGTTGCTCTTGAAGATACTCTGATAGAAGCCAGTCGTCCTGCTCCTATGTGTCTGGAGGGTCCACCCTCTCTTCCCAGCATCTTAGTTCTTCATCTAGCCTTCCCCTTTACTCCCAGCACGCCATATAAGGGGATGGCAAAACGAGATCTATCTCAGCAGTCAACTATACCAATAACTCTTTCCCTCTGTGGGTCCCAGTCTGTCCCCTGGTCTCTGTGGGTCTCTCTGGGCCCTGAATTGGTCCAACTTGTTGCCCCCATACCCAACTCACCTGTCCAATCTGATTGACATTGAAGAGTTTTATTCCCCCTTCCTTCAGATATGACAAGGCTGTCATTTTTATTGAGGTATGGAGGAAAACCACTAAAGAAATGAATGAACTTCCTCAGAACCCATTTCATATCTTGACTTTAATCCAGACAGAGAATGATTTGGCTAGCATGGCTTAAAGGGTATTCATAGACAGTTTCTAGACTCCTTCTCCTATCTCATTCTTGATTGAGATAAAAGCAGCATAAATTCAGGAAGGACTGAATAATATGGAGAAGTCTGGGGTGTCATGGTGGATCACCAATAATTGATTGCATTGAGAAGTCAATGTGAAGGTTTTTTTTGTTTTGTGTTTGCTTTTTGTTTGGTAAACTTTTGAGTGTGGAACCAACTACTTAACAGTTACTTTGTTTTAAAACAATACTCTGTTAAATTTGTAAAGTCAAAAACAGACTGTCTCCTTACATCTTTGAGTTCAAGATGTTATTATTCAGTTTTAAATTTGGTAAGACCACTTTCACTTTTTCTTTTATAAATGTTTGAAGAGCTCAAATTATACAAATTAAACTTCCTTATACAATTAATCCCATATAGAAGTTCAATTAATTAAATTATCTTGAACAGTTTAAACTCACGTACACATTTATCGTATTTGACTTTATTTATTTATTTATTTATTTTTAATATTTTTTTATTTATTTCTAGGAGAGAGAGAGACAGCGTGAGCAGGGGAGGGTCAGAGAGAGAGGGAGTCACAGACTGAAACAGGCTCCAGGCTCTGAGCTGGCAGTCAGCGCAGAGCCCGACGCGGGGCCCGAACCCACGAACCGCGAGATCATGACCTAAGCGAAAGTCGGACGCTTAACCGACTAAGCCACCCAGGCGCCCCATATTTTTGAGATTTCTAATAAGCAGGTTTGGATCCAAGTGTTTGAATAGCTCTGGCAAATCTAATTAAACAAATTCTGTTAAATGTTCAATACTATTTACAGCTTTAGTTAATTTTTTATATGTTTAAACTTAAAATCACAAGTCTAAAATGTCAGAAGCCTTTTAAAAATTAGGTGTTAAGTTACAGCATAGAGATTATTCCTAAGCTAAATGATTTGTTTAATCATTCCTAGTTTAATTCTAAACTTCACTGGAGTATTTTTTAAATTTCTGTTAGGCCGAGATTACCAGTGCATTTTTAAATTTGCATAAATTGAGAGCAGGAGGTTATTTGCGGGCTACGTGTGTCTAGGATGATTCTATTCAAGCCACATTGGACAGATAGGACCCTTCTCATAGCTGATGCATTGTCAGGACTCTCCCGAGTTCACACCCCTTTAGCTGTGTTGGTTTCATAACCAGCATTCCATGGATTCAAACTATACTTTTACCTAGTTTACTCATAACCTCTCTCAACTTTTATCACCTAATTTAAATAGATTATTCCTACATTCTTAGCCAGATGGCAGTAAATATTCTTGACCACCAGACTGGTTTTTGCATTCCTTTTTATTGAATATGCCTTGAATTCCTTTCATACTTTTGTCTGACTCTCGGCCACACTAGGTGAATGACACTTAGCATGGCCTGCAGGGGCGATTAGGACCTGGCATCTGGCCATACGTCTGCTTCTCCGATGCCTAAGTTCCCCAGTAGACCTGAAGCAGTGGAAGGCTGTGTTCTTTATCACTGACACCCAACACAGTGCTTAGTAGGAAGTAACTTCTTGATAAGTCAACAGTTTCCTAAATGGATGAGCTCGAGGGGCGCCTGGGTGGCTTAGTCGGTTAAGCGTCCGACTTTCACTTAGGTCATAATCTCGCGGTTCGGGGGTTCGAGCCCCGCATCGGGGTCTGTGCTGACTGCCAGCTCAGAGCCTGGAGCCTGTTTCAGTCTGTGACTCCCTCTCTCTCTGACCCTCCCCTGCTCACACTGTCTCTCTCTCTCTCCTAGAAATAAATAAAACATTTAAAAAATAAATAAATAAATAAATGGATGAGCTCGAGAGTAAATGACTGGATTAATGAATGAGCTTCCAAGGAGAAAATTCAAGAACACTAATATGTGTCAGACCCAGGGTCACAGGGTTACATTCTCAAACACAAAGGGGGAAAGTTACACCATAGTCTCTCCGATGTCTTAAGGTGGGTGGGAAACATGTTCTGAGAGAGGGAAAAGGAACATTGGCAACACTGTGTGATTAATGTTTACTGGGCTTTGTGCACAGTTTCCACTGATTAACTCTCTTTTTTTATGACAGATTTGTCAAGGTGCATATGTAGGTAGAGAAACTTGAGTTTCTGAAAGGCTAGGAAATTTGTCCCTGGTCTTACCACTAGTGAAGGAAAGAAGAGAGACTCAAACTGAGATGTGTCCAATTCTGTTCTTTCCATTATGTCATAATGCCTAAATCTTGAGATTCATTTATTCCTTCAACAAACATGTAATATGTATTATGTTTGGCCAGTGCTAGACACTGAAGATACTATAATTAAATGGATATACTTACCTTCTTAGGCGCTCACTGCTTTTTAGGAAAGACAAACATGGAAATAATGAATAACTATATCATTACTCACTCATTCATTTATTCAAAAAATATTTATCCAATATCTGGTATATATCAGGTACTGGCGATGCAGTGGGAAACCAGACATGTTACTTACACTCATGGAGTTTATAGCAGAGGAGATAGCTTCATGGAAGTGACTATAAAACCACAATCATGAAAAGGCTCTGAAGTAGTTTATGATGTTTCATGTATGTATGGTTGGGGGATTGGCCCTCATCAGGTAGATCAGGGAAGAGGAAGTAATACCTGAGTTAACCAGGTGAAGAGTTGAGGGAGGAGGTTCTAGGCAGAGATTGCTGTAAGTACTAATGTCTGTAGCAGGAGGGAATATGGCAAATTCAAGAAACACAGATGAGGCTAGTGTGCCTAGAGTAGAGCAAGGTGGATGAGGCTGGGTCAGTGGTTGGTGGCAGGACAGTGAAGACCTCAGTGTCTTTTTCTTAAGAGTGATGGGAAGCCACTGAAGCCATTTAAGCAGGAGGATGACAAGATATGTCCGTGTTTGGAAAAAATTACTTGATAAATAGTATTAAAAGCAGAAGGGTAAGAGAAGTGAGGTAAGAATGGGGGGCACAGGTAGAGTTGTGAGGAGACGGGAAATGAGGTAGCTTGAATCAAGATGGTGGTTGTTGTAGTAATGAAGATGGAAACAAGTAGGCAGACTCAAGAGATGGCTAAGGCAGTGTTGTTAATAAGACTTGGTTATGGATTGGATATAGAGCATGGATGAGAGGGAGATGCCAATGATAACTCTGAAGTTTCAGTCTTGAGTAGTTGCAGGAAAGGTAGCATCATTTCCTGAGCTACAGATTGCTGAACGAGGACCAGGTGTGAGAGGAAGAATCATGAGCTTACCTTCAGACCTACAGAATTTGTGGTGACTTGGAGATATCCAGCAGACATATCAAATAGGCAATAGATGAACATTCCAAACCCGGAGAAGTCTGGATTGGTGGCATAATGTAGAAAGTACAACAAACTAGCTACATACAGTTGCTATGGGGGTAATTTTGCTAGGGGAGGGCATCGTGCATGCTCAGTACACAGACAAGGGGATTTTCATCTCTTGTAATAGCATTACCTTATAATAATACAGTATTTTCTGATTTATCAGCCCCTTCAGATCAGTTGTATAATTTGAACATAATGACATCTCATTGAGAATTACTGTCTACCTGTTACAGTTAAGAAAACTGATGTTCAGGCTCTCAAGTTTGATAGAACATGCCTGGAGAGAGTCTATTCTGCACCTTCCCACTTCCTTCTTTCCTCTAATTTCTCTGCTGTGCCCAAATGGCTGTAAAAATTAAAACTTTATCAGAATAAATATGTTATAATGCTAACGCTAGCCAAAAAATGCCAGGTTATAAAAGAGTATGTTTGTCTTTATGTGTGGGACAGATGAGCTCTCTTAATATTGGGATGACTGCTCTGTGCTATGAAGACTTTCTTCCCCCAAGGGGTAACATTATACCACAAGGAGACAGTATAGGGCAGACATTGCTTAGGTTTATTACTCCCCAGTTTTTCTAATAGTTTGCATTATTTTCCCCTACTGTCTGAGTTTCAAAAGCTCTGAAATTATTTGTTCTCACCCTCTGTTGTATTTTCTGGTCCAGCCAAACCCAGGAAATGGCATATGATCATATAAAAGCTTTGCATGAGTGTAAGGATGTGGGGTGGTGGTGTTTCTTTATTTTGTCAGAAAATCTTTGCCAGTCTCTAAGATGCTGATAGCTCTCAAGTCATACTGAATTTTTTTTTAAAGAGTACTTTCTATTTATAAACTCTCACAAGGAAGTGTAGAAACCAACAAGAGCTAGTCTCTTCTTATCTAGAAGCAAAGGAATCATGACCATAGTTGATGTGCTGCATCCTCTTATCGATGCTCTTCTTTATAGTATCTTTTTTGTAAAACTAGGTTGTTACTGCCCAGACTGGTAAACTGACTTCTGTGGTCCCAGAAATTTTTAATTACAGAGTTGGAATTGGGTTTCCTGTCTCATGATTCAGCCTCCCTTGCACATGGATAGAGGCAGAATCTTATGTGGCAACTTGGAGAGCTGTTTTGTCATTTTACTCTGGCCTTCAGAGAAGGGTTTATTGACATTGCTGCTTATGTATTAAAGTCTATGTAGTTTTATTACTGTTTCCATTAAGATATCTAGAAGAGATTGCATAATATCCCTTTGGAACCCATGTTTATATGTAACCTTCCTTATGTCCAGGAAAGTCCTTATATCCATGAATTGGTAATATTCCTTTCCACTCTTTCAGTAAAGGAAAATAGTCTTTTGGAATTTAACATAAAAATTGATAAAGTACAATGTAAATGTAGAGTATCTAAGTCATATTTTCCCTGTGTAATGATATTTATAGCCTTTCACAATAAAGTCAGTTTTTTTCAGAGCTTACTAGAAAACAAGCTGTACACTTCTGTTATATATTTATATCTGTGTCTATGTCTGTATTTAAGTCTATATTGATCTCTGTGTCTGTACAGTTATATGGAATGACCTCTAGAAGGATATATACCAACATGTTAACAGCTACTGTTGCTTGCAGGTAAAATTATGGATATTTTATTGTTTTCTATATTTTATAATTTCCCACAACTTAACAGTATTAGCTATAAAATAAAAAATATTTTAATCTTTTTTTTTTTTGATCTATGAAACTAGGGTATTAAAAACAAGTTTCAAACTCACCTGAGAGATTATGGGAGAAATGGTAGCTATGTTTGTAATAATCTAATTTACCCAGGAAGGCAGCAGCTGTGCTCACCACTATACCACCAGTGCAGACTAATCTAATTTATCTAGGAAAGTGAGTAAAAACTAGCAAGTAAGATAAAAACAAGTACAAAATTATGTAGCACTAACCTAGTAATCTGTCTAGTAATAGTAAAATCAAGAGGAAGCTTCTGGGGAAGCTTCTTAAAGGGGATCAGTTTTCAAATGTGGGTTGAAGCATGGGATTGATGTGATGATAAGATTGAAAGAAAGTCTGTGAGGATGACCAAGTAAAGGATGAATCGTGAGACCCAAAGCACTGGCGATATAGGATAGCAAGTTGACTTGCTTTGTGGAATAGAAGCTGAGCTGAGAATGTGCACTAAGCGTAATGTGCATGTATACTCTTTAGAGATGTATCCACATGAACATTCAGACACAGACACAAGTCTTATATATTAGTGACTATGATTCTTATGGTTTCAGATGATTAATTGAAGCAGTCTATGTGGAGTGAATATTGCTTGCCTGTAAAAGGTGTAGGTACTCCATCTTCTTTACATGGAAAACTCACCAGTGAAAATGGCCCGTGCAAATGGACTTTAGGTCTGAAGTTAGATAATACTGCTCTCCTAGGACCTTCTTCAAGTCTCATTTTACCAAGTGGCCAATGTATGAGATGGCAGAAGCTAGTGATATTGCCAAAATTCTTATATTCTTATCAGAGTCTTTATGTTCATATCAGAACATAGGATACTAGTGATATTGCCAGTGTTCTTATGATATTTGATCAGGAAAGAACTGAGGGCGCCTGAGTGGCTCAGTCGGTTGAGTATCTGATTTCAACTTAGGTCATGATTTCACAGCTTGTGGGTTTGAGCCCCTTTGGATTCTGTGTCCTTCTCCCTCCCTGCCTCTTCCCCGCTCATGCTCTCTCTCTCTCAAAAATAAACAAACATTAAAAAAAAAAAAAGATGGAACCAGACTCTCCCACTCCTTCCAGCAACCAAGATTTCACTGACCCTGACCACAGCAGCATAAAAAGGTTCCCACCTGCCTTTGGAAATGTAGGCAGAATCAATTAATGAGCACTGGTTCTAGGCTTCCTGGCAGAACCTACTGTTTTTCCTGGAATTTACAAATTACCTTTTAACATAGGAGCTTTACCCCACCTCACCTCCTCCAAAAAACCAACCAACCAATAACAACAAAACCTAGGTATATACCAACAATATTGTAAGATATTGTGAGGTAGGTGCAAAATATGTGTGGGAATCAGAATAAACCAATTTAGTTAGAGTTTGCGTGTTCTTTTTATTTTTTTTAATGTTTAATTATTTTTGAGAGAGGAGACAGAGGATCCAAAGCGGGTTCCATACTAACAACAGAGAGCCCCATGTGGGGCTCGAACTATGAGCCACGAGGTCATGACCTGAGCTGAAGTTGGAAGCTTATCCAACTCAGCCACCAAGTTGGTGCCCCCAGAGTTTGCTTGTTCTAGAGAAAGGAAACAAGAATTACTGGAATGCTACATAAGGATATTTATCAATCGATCTGATGGTGGTGAGCCACAAGGGTCAGAGCCCTTGTAGTGTAGGTAGTAAGCTACAAGGGACTGGTTTATGTCAATATTTTCATAGAAAAATATTTTTAAAATACATAAAAACACATTAAATATATACTCATATATATTAAATATTAATATATAATGCATATTTAATAGACATGTTACATTTCAGTGGAGATAATCAGAACAAATAGAACAAAAAAGTTATAAGCTGTATATATTCATTGAAAGTGTGTGTATAGGTGATTGATAGAAATGCTAGTATATTTGTAACTTCTTGTACTTCTGCAGCCATAATTAAAGAAAAAGTTATGAGTGAAATAGTGACTTCCAAAATTAAAATGCCTCTGTGCTCACTTTGAACAAGCACTGTCTATATTTTTATGAGCCTTCTATTGCATCTAACAATTATATATTCTGAAAGAGTGTTGCTTCCAGTATGGTAGAGTAAATTTCTAATCTAACAGCCTGGCACCCTGACAGATAACAACTATGAAGTCCAAATAACAACAAAAATGTCTCTTTGAGCGCTCTGCAGAGTGTAGAAAAAGCTGAAAGGGAGTCAAAACTAAGAAGAAGTGACTGCCAGTCACTAGCATCAGTTTTACCCTAAGGGTGATGATGGTGTGGCCAGGAGGAGTTAAAACTTCAGTAGAAGACCTGTGTCTCTCTGGCAGGAGGAGTTGGATAAAGGATCCTTGAACAACCAGGACCTCTGGAAAGTGATGGGGACACTCCAGAAATGAGAGAACCAGGAAAGGGAGCATCACATTCTGTGTATAAACTGCCCAAGACTCTGACAGACTGTTGAACCACATATGCAGAAACACTGCCAGGGCAGGGAAGTTGGCACTTTGCATTTTGAATCTAACCAAGTTAATTGCTTTCTAAAGAAGAGACAGAGAGAGAGAGAGAGAGAGAGAAAGAGAGAGAGAGAGAATACTCTTTGGAGGGATATAACATAATTGAGAGCTTCCATGACATAGTATTGACATGTCAAAACCCAGTGGAAAGCTACTTGATATATGAATAGCCATGAAAATAGGACCCATTCCTAAGGGAAATAACTACCAATAGATGCCAACCTCAAGAAAATACAGACATTAGAAGTGTCAGAAAAGAAGATTAAAGCACTGATTATAACTATGCTTAATGAGGTAAAAGAAAATATGCTTGTAACAATTGAAAAAAATAGGAAATCTCAGAAGACAAGTAGACACTCTTGATATGCTTTTTAAAAAAAGCATGGCGGGAAAAGGTGGAATTGTAACAAATGTGTGAAAAGTTGTACATAAACCTCGATGTGTAAAGATGGTGTGTCAGGCATGAGACTGCTATCTGTCACAGATCTCCTAAGTGACAAGAAATGAAAGCTTCTGTAATGAAGAATAGGGAACTACTGACCTTTGTTGTGATGAGTTGTTTAGTGTTATTTTAGAAGATTGTCACATTCAGAGCTGCGACTTTTTAAAAAATCTTATTGGGGCACCTGGGTGGCTCAGTCGGTTAAGTGTCCGACTTCGGCTCAAGTCGTGATCTCACGGTTCATGGGTTCGAGCCCCATATTGGGCTCTGTGCTGACAGCTCAGAGCCTGGAGCCTGCTTCAGATTCTGTGTCTCCCTCTCTCTCTGATTCTCCCCTGCTCATGCTGTCTCTCTCACTCTCTCTCAGAAATAAATAAAACGTTAAAAAAAATTTAAAAAAACTTATTAAAAGGTGTATAGTTGATAGAAAAAGAAATAGACTATAGGTGGAATCCAAAAAAAAAAAAAAAGGGAAAAAAGAAGGCAATAAATATTTATAGCAAATATAACAAAATGTTATATTGTTATTGTATAAAGTACCATATAATTGATGAGAAATATAGTAATATATGAAAGAATATCAAAGGACACAGACTTACAATTCCTAAATGAAAAAATCATAATTAGTAAACATTATAACAGATTCTAGTTTCACTATTATTCAAGGAAATGCAAACCGAAATGATATCACTGTTTCTAATTAAATTAGCAAAATGTTGATGATAGTATTTAGTTTCAATTGAGGGCATAGGAAAACTGCATATTCATATATTATATACAAAACTGTACGTAAAACAATTCAACTGATTTGGAAAGTAATTGACAATATGTATCAAGAGCTTATGGATATTCATATCATTAAACCTAGTAATACTGATTTTGCATATATAGGCAATAACCTCAAACATTAAAAGCTACATAAATGAAATTGTTCATCCATCACCAAGTAACCTACAGTAGCAAAAAAAAAAAAAAAAAGTGGTGCTGAGAAAAAGATCCAATAATCTACAGATTTTTAAGTAAATTAGGATACATTCATAGGGTAGGAAGTTGTGCAAGTTGTGCAATCCCCTGAAAAATGCATTTGAAAAATGAACCAAATTAAGATGGTAATTGTGTGAGACTAGTGGGGTTTCTGGGTTATGACTGATATTTCCCCTCTAGTCTTAAACCATTTATTGTGCTTAAAATTGTAATTTCTAAAACAGTCTAGGCAGAGTTTTATAAAACTTGGGAATAGAGTGGGAATAATGAGAAAGGCATGGATTGTAGGGTCAGGAGAAGGTCAGATGGAGAGTATTTGAACCTTGATTATGAATGGGTGATGGGAGAGGACAGTGTCAAAAGTATTTAGAGATTTCAGTCCTGGGTGATTAGGAGGAGCCAATTCCGGAGTCAAAAATAAGGAACACAGGAGGTCAGCAACAACAGAAGGGAAGAACATGGAGCCTATCTTGGGCATGTTCAGCCCAAAAGACCAATTGGACTTCTCAGTCCAGCAGACCATGAGAAATGGGAGAAGTCAAATAAAGAAGGCATGATGTTTGTCCCATGTAAATGAACTGCTGAATTCCTGAAATGGGATGAAATCACTAAAGAAGAATGGGGAGAAAAAGTCTGAGGATAGGACTGAATTTAAGGGTAAGAAAAACAACAGGGAGGGAAAGTGGAACAAGAACAAGATTCACCAAAACTTAAGAGTTAAAGAGCTGGGTCCAAGTCCCATCTTCTTCACTCAGGCAAGTGCAGTGGCTGCTCACATTGGTATGTCCTAATGAGCCACCCTTCCCTTCCCCTTGAACAGAGTCTGGGTCTGTGACTTGGCCTAGCCAATAGAATGTGGCAGAAGTGATACTCTGCCAGTTCTGGTAGACTTAAGAAGACTTTTTGTTCTTTGGGAGCTCTGAGCCACCATGTAATGAATCCAATAATCTGCTGGAGAGCCCGTATATATAGAGAGAGGCCCCAAGACTGTGTGGGGATGCAGGGAGACCATCATCTCAGCATCCCAACTGAGCATCACTTTTTGGGTGTCCCCAGCCAGGTGCCAGACATGTGAGTGAGACATCTAAGACATTTTAGCTCTGTCATCATATGATACAGCTTCATGAGAAATCCCAAATGAGACCAAAAAAGGAATAGTCCAGCTGAGCCTCAGTCAATCCACATAATCATTTGAAATAATAAATTGGTTGTGTTTTTTTTTAATGTTTTATTTATTTCTGAGAGAGAGAGAGAGAGAGAGAGAGCATGAACAGGGGAGAGTCAGAGAGAGAGGGAGATACAGAATCCGAAACAGGCTCCAGGCTCTGAGCTGGCAGTCAGCACAGAGCCCGACATGTGGCTCAAACCCAAGAACTGTGAGGTCATTACCTATGCTTAAGTCGGACGCTCAACCAACTGAGCCACCCAGGCATCCCAATTGGTTGTTGTTTTAAACCACTAAGCTTGGAGTAGTTTGTTAGGCAGCACTAGATGACTGAAACCACAAGTTAATCAAGGAACTTACCCTACCCCCAGCTTTTGTGCATGCAAAAGTGATAATCAGTTTACCATAATAGTCAGATGAGATCATATGCTCAGTGATTCTGAATTGTTTTCCTAAAAGCACCCCTGATGACAGAAGACAGTGAATGACCTACCTCTGGGTCTAGGGAGTGTGTGTATTTCTTGGAAAGCTTGTGGCTTCATAGCAAACATAGCCAGTTTTGCATTCTCTATAACATGCCCCTATTATTATTTTTAAATGTATTTTCTCTATTTCCACATGACCCTGGTTATCCTGTGTCTTATATCCTTCTAGTGCATGATGCTGAATTTGAGGGGGCATAAATACCGGATGGAAAGATGTAGGTACATATACTCTATAAGTGTGCAACCAAAGAGAACTACTAGTAAGCAGATAGATGAAGAGTGATCAAGAGAGGCAGAGGTGAACCAAGAAATTCCCAGGTCGTAGAAAACCCGGAGAGGTTTGTTTAACCATCAAATACTGCAAAAAGGCCATTGGATTTGGTTACTGATAGGTTTTTCATTTTTTTTTTTAATAACACATTTTATTAGTTCCAAGGCTTCTTTGTAAAGTGTCATCTTACAACTGTACAAAATGACAAGTTTATACACAATTACTTGGAAGTCATTTTTTTACTTTTGGGTGGCTTCCTTATCTTATTGGGGTTTGGAATCAGTTTCTTTATTTTAAGGGGTTGTAACACCACAGCCTGCTGACCTTCAACGAGCTTTCTTTGGTGAGAAGGCGGGAGCCAAGGGTGGAATGAAAGTGGACAGAATGGGCTGTTCGAGGACATTGGGAGAGAACAGAAGGCAACTAATAGGAGGATGTATATTCAGGAAGAAGTGGCTTTATGAGAGAGATTTTGTTCTGTTAAGTCTGTCTGTTTTACGAACAGAAGTATGCACATGTTTTTAATGATGGGGAAAGCAATGAAGAGGGAAAGAACTTGCAGGATATAAGAGAGAGGACTGATAAAACAAGAGAAAATATTCAAGAGCTGAGAGGCTTAGGATGGCTAATACATATAGAATTATTCTCAGAAAGGAGAATGAAAGAGTCATCTCTGTAGTGGGAGGGGAGGAACAGAGAGCAGAAGAAACAAAGACATTTAGAAGTGGAAGGGAGAGGGGGAAGGTTCACATTATGCATCTTCAGTCCTTTGCATACCAGGTCATCTGGTTTCCATCCAGAGAAGGAAAGCGTGGAGACTTGAAGAGTGGGAAAGATTTAATATATTGGAGGAATGACAGAGGGAATCAGCTGGAGGCAAGTAAAAAAAAGCAGCAGTGAGAGTCTGGCTTAGGGTGAAGAACATGAATTTTTGGTGGCATCAATCTTTGACCACATTTAGTGAGTTTATATCAAGAGACAGAGACAGAGACACAGAGAGAAAGAGACACACAGAGATAATGAGAACAATGGGGGGCTTCCCAACAGTGGGATTTGAAAATTTAGTTAAGTCAGGAGGAAGCGTCAGAGAAGGAATGTCGAGCTATCAGAGTGTAGTTGACCAGGTGGAATGTGATCTAGGCTGAAATTGTGCTGGTGGACTAGAGGCATGTGGCAGAGTCTAGGGTTGGGACATGATGGACATGAAGAATACTCTCAGTTGCAGTGAAGGAGGAGGAATTGTTAAATGCAGTCGAAGACATTTCACATTTACAAATCTTAAAGTTGGAATAACTGCCTATAATGATGTGTTCCAAAGTGTAATTGTCATTCTGAATGGCTGATGTGGAGTAAAGAGTACAGGAATGGTTTGAAGAACTCTAGACTAGTGGGTTTGAAGTGTTTTCAGTTTTAAGTGTGAACTCGTCTTGGCTATAGTCCCCATTTACTCAATCAAACACTAATCCTAGGTGGTCATGTGAAGGTACTTTGTAGTTGTGATTAAGTTCTATAAGCAGTTAATTTGAAATGAGTGAGATTATCCTAGATAATCAGGATGGGGCCTGATTCAATCAGTTGAAAGGCCTTGAGAGCAGAGCTGAGGGTTCCCTGAAGAAGAGGAAATTAGTCTCCCCACGGACAGCGGTTTCATCCAGTGCCTGAGAATCCCGGCCTGCCCTCCGTGATGGCCAGCCATATGCATTTTTAGACTTGCCTACCCAGTCCCCACAGTGAAGAATCCCTTCCAATAAATCTCTTAATACATTATTTACTGGTGGTTCTGTTTCTCTGGTTGAATCCTGACTGATACAGATGATAAGGGATGAACTAGGGAGAAAGATTATAAACTTCTACCTTCTCCTGCTCGTGTGATTTTGTTACTTCTTTGCAATATACAGGTAAAAAGCTGGATATAATTCAGGTTTGAGATGGAAGGATGGATGGATGGATGGGTGGTTGGGTGGGTGAGTGATAGAGTAAGTGAGTGAGTATGTGAATAAGTAAATGGTCCCATGCATCTTGCCTCTAAAATAGGAAGAAAGAATTGCTGGTATTTACTATCCTTGTGTGGGTGAGATAAATGCTAGGGATACTTTTGAAATCTGGAGGTATTGGTAAATATAAAACATTTATTTTCTATTTTAATCATTAACTCAAAGTATAAGAACTATAGGAAACATTTCCAGTTAGGGTTTTTTTCAAGTCACTTAAAGCTGTTACATGCATTCACGCTCCCAGTATTTTTTTTTAATGTTTTATTTATTCTGAGAGAGAGAGAAAGGCAGTGTGAACAGGGAAGGGTCAGAGAGAGAGGGAGACACAGAATCTGAAGCAGGCTCCAGGCTCTGAGCTAACTGTCAGCACAGAGCCCGACACGGGACTTGAACTCACCAACCGTGAGCTCATGACCTGAGCCGAAGTCGGATGCTTAACCGACTGAGCCACCCAGGCGCCCCCATGCTCCCAGTATTAAGTAGAATATGAAGACTTGCCCCAGTATAAGTGTTGGTCTTTTGTTTAGTAGATATGAGAATGGTCGATTTAATTCACGACTTGAGATGGGGCAAAATAAACAAGAACCCTTTCTACTTCCTTCCCTTATCCCTTTCCTTCTTCCACAGAGGGGAATGAAATAGAACTTCATTTTGTTTAACAAATGTTTCCTGAGTGACTCCATAAACCACCCAAGAGCACCTGAGGGGCAGTAGAAGGACTTGAAATATCTCACAGAAGAGGTGAAAACTTCTCTGCAGCTTTCCACTAACCAGATCTGTTTGATCATTGCTTTTAGGAGAGTTAAGGAAGCTTTTAAATTTCTGATTCAAAATTATGCATCATCTGCCTGGAATCAGAGATCTATTGCTTCTGGGGTACCTGAGTGGCTCAGTTAGTTAATCTGACTCTTGATTTTGCCTCAGGTAAAGATATCACAGTTCCTGAGTTCGAGCCCCGTGCTGGGCTTTGTGCTGATGACACAGTATGGAGCCTGGTTGGGGTTCTCTCTCTCTCTGCCCCTTCCTTGCTTGTGCTCTCTTTCTCTCTCACTCTTGCTCTTGCTCTCCTTCTCCCTGCCCCACTCCCTCTTTCTCTCTCAAAATAAGTAAATACACATTTAAAAAAATATTGCTTCCATTAGCACTTCTCTGATAGTGGTAGGTATGGCAGACCCAATGAAGCAAATAAACATTAGAATGATGATCCTACTTTGTGTGTTGGCTCCCTGCCCAGAGCTTTGTGCCCTTGTGGGACATCTTCTGTGACCATGCGATACAGCTCTCCAGTATGGAGATAAGAGGGAGTCCTTCTCCAGCCTGTTATCTGTGCAGTGCTGCTGCTCTGATGCATCTGGGCATGACTGGCTACGTGCAGGATGATATGGCAGAAGCTTCTGTGCGTATAAGCTAAATAGTCCCCCTGGAGAGAGCTCCTCCCAAGGCAAGAAGGAGCCAGCCATAGTGAACTGACTCAGTAACAAAGCCTTAGTCATTGGAGGAGTGTAGTGACTTTAAGGACAGTCTATTTTTTTGTGCATTGCTGGATTCTGATACCCCGTGGACCTACACAGAGGGAATAGTTGGAAAGAACTGGAAGAGCTGTTCTGCTAAAACTGTAAATACTGGGATTTACTGCTAAAACTGTAAATACTGAGATATCGAAAAGTGTGGCATAAGCGAGTGCCATTGAAATGGGAGGAGAGAATTCTGTCTCATTTTGCCATAAACCACCCAAGAGCTGTGGCATCGTGGAAGGCTGGGTGCTGGTGGGGGTGCAGTGAAAGGCAGCAGCAGGCTCCAGGGGGGGTCCCAGCTCTGAGCAAGCATGTGCAATGTCAGCAGAAGGGGGCTCATTGGTGACATAGCACATTCCTGGGGACTCCCAGGAGAGCTTGGCAGCTCTTTGCAGGGGAGTAGAATAGAGCTGATGGTATGTGAAGTATCTCTGTTACTACAGCCCCAGCTCTATTCTCAGGCAGGGTGAGTCGGGAAGGTAAGATCACAGGAGGACTCACAGCACCCCCTGCTTGCATCTGGTGATGGGTCTTCCTACAAGATAAAGCTCAGAGTGCCAGCCAAGGATCTTAAGTGTATCATCGTCCCTCACAACTCTTTTGCTCAAATGCTTTGCTAATCCTATTCTATTTATTTGCAGGTATGGCTCAAATAAATGCCAGGCTGCCCTGTTGTATCCTTCTCAGGTAAGCTTGCCTTTTTGACCAAGGAAATTGAGCCACAGCCACTTCCACTTTTTTCTGCTGTGGATTGACTATATCCTGGTGACCTTAAATGTCCCTCTAGGTACTGTCTTTGCAGTTCCAAGCAAGGGCTCCATTGCCTGCTGGTGTATGGGTGTCAGGAAACTGGCCTGGGCTGGAGTCAGGGAAGGGTGTATGGCTCTGTCAGTTCTTAATGGCTGTTGATTAAACTGTACAGCCTTTTTTAGAAGCTCTCAAAACTCTATGTGCATTGCAGTGGAGTTCTTCCCTCTCGGTTCAATCCTAAACTCCTTTTTTATTTTTAACTGCAAAAAGGGACTGTGTACCACCTGGGGTCATCTCCTGATTGATACACAGTAGAAATATAATGTTTTTTGTCACACCCTCCTCAGAGGAGAGGACTTGATCAACTTATGAATACTAGAAAGCATGCATTTGATTTCTGCTTTCAATACTTTTTTTTTTTTTTAAGATTTACATTCCTGGATGTGTCTCATTAAAGAGAAGGGATGGGATCAATGAAACTTGGAGTTATGTAATGAGAGAGGTCAGTTTCTTATTATGTTTATAATAACAGAGTTCATTGGGTATCACTCTGCTCAGTGAAAGCTGGTAAATCAATAATGCTCTTACAACCTGGATAATAATAAACCTTACATTAAATGGGCGATGCCAACATGTGAGTGGGGAGGAGGGAATGGGGAAGTACCATCATCATACATGGGGGGGACTCAAACCTCTCAGGTCGACACATGTGAAGAAGCATCAATGCCTTTCCCTGTTCCAACATACTCCCTTCTTGTGCATAAGAAATTACTCAAAGATGGCAACAGATTTTTCATATGACCTTTACAGCTACTGGTTTGGAATGACTTTTGGCTGCTTGCTGAAAAAGAAAAAAATTCTCAGAGATGAATTGTCAGGTCAGGACATTAACTCCTTTTCCCATCAAGTTCAGGCACATTCTGTACTTGATATATGTGAGTGTGTACCACTGAAGAAATACAATGTGAATATGTAGTAAAAACAAATATGCTTCGTTGGCTGCCAAGCTCAAGGCTGCTCTCACTGGTCATAATGATTGGTGCCCCAGCTCCCCAACCCTGCAGATTCTAAGAAGTCTCCCTGCAAAGAAAGCCCTTGGGATAGATTTTTTTCTGAGAATGTCTTTCCACAGTAAGGTGTAACATGTTTCCCCAGAAAGGCAGGGACTAAAAAAGAAGTGCTAGTCCATTGGAAGATGTCCTGAAGGAGACCTGCCACTGTCTCTGCTTCTCAGAGCTTGTGGGAATTGGGGGGTTCTGGTGTGGAACTAGCTCTCCATCCCATCCCTTCTGGGGCTATTGCCCTTTGGTTCTAGGGGAGCAGGGTAATATGGGAAAAAACCCAAATAATGCTAAATCATCACAGGAAAGGAGCTCCTTTGAGGTAAGAGCTTTCAGGCTATTGCAGATGGTGGGGGCAGAGGGCTGCGGTTAGTACAGGAATGGTGACCAGAAGCTGCTGAATTTCAAAATGTTTCATGCAACCAAAACATCGTTTGGACTCTGACATGCTTAAAATCTAAATAACATTGTGTTTTCTGCGGTTGAAAGATTGTGATGACTTCTTAGGTCACACAGGAAAAGAGGCTGTCACAAATGGGTGTTTCGTAAAGAGAGATCCTTCTTGCAAAAGCAGTCATAGCTGGCCCGGTTTTGGTATTAAAAAGAACCCCAAACCTGACACTGATCCTGGTTTTCAGAGAAACAAGAAATTCTGAGTTCTTCTCAGTGGGAGCTAAAAGTTTTAACTGCCTCCATGACTCTCTTTTACAGGAAAATATGAAGTTGAGCAAATAAACCATGATTTCTTAGGTTATTATTTATAGAAGAGAGTATTGCCACCAGGAAGCATATCTGTTAATGTGTTTTGGCCAGGTTCTCCTCGGAGACAGTGATTAATAGAAGGAATGGATGGAAAATTAGTATATACAAATAACTATTCAGGAATGGGGGTGAGATTCTAATGCAGTGACCTTTAAATCTTCATTTTTCTTTATTTCCCTGAATGCTAATTAATGGACGCCTTCAGCACCAGGAGGAATTTGTGTCCAAGTCCATCTCCCAGCTAAGTGGTTTTTTGAGAATTTCTGAGGCTGAGTCTCAGAGAAGAGCTGAGCTGAGCTTCCCGAGGCTCCCAATCCTGTTGCTGCTTTGTGGCTTTTCCCCAGAGAACACAAAATGCTGCCGTCCAGCAGCTCATTAGCATGGCTGGACAGCCTCTGCAGTTAGCAAGGTAATTAGTTTCAGAGGTAAGTGGAGGTAGGAGAGGTTTGGAGCACAGCCTGTTTACTGAGCACTGTCCCCTGGACAACTGAACCACTGCCTGCTTGTTAGGAGTCCTGAATTATTGCCTGGCCAGAGCTCCAGGACCATAGGAAGAAGCAGAGTGGTAGTGGGGGCCTTCCCTGAAGCAAAGGGCAAAGGTAAATTTCTAATTCAGACAATAACCTTTAGAGTGCTGCCAAGGGATGCTTTCTGGAAAACACTTCCTTCATGTAGGAAGGGCAGTAGACTGAAAGTGCATGCTGAGTTTGGGGTGGGAATTCCTGTCATCTGGGAGGAGGAGAAAATAGCTCAGCTTGAATAAAAATGAGGTGGAGTTATTGGGATGAACTTTTATAAGGGGAAGTTTCTACAGGCATAACCCTTCCATAATGGAACCAAGCAGAGTTTGATGGTCATTTATGTCTGTTTTTAGTTTTCTCATCTGTGAAATGGGGATATAATATTACCTACCTCATAAGGTTATTATGAGGATGAAATAAATTAGTATTATAAGTCACATAATAAACTCCACATAAGGGCTTGACATTCTTATTATCACTCCTATTACTTATCTGTGAAGAATACGCTAGATGGTTTAGGTAGGAGGTTGGACTAAATGACCTGAAGATCCCCTCCACCACCTGCCTCTCTTGGGTCCTATGACTCAGTGGAAGTGTTTTGCCTTCCACATACCCTCTTAGGCAAGTTTTCTTTCTTTTCTTTCTTTAGCTTTTTAGTTTATTCATTTTTGAGAAAGAGAGAGAGCACACACAGAGCACACACAAAGGGGAGGCGCATAGAGAGGAGAGACAGAGAATCCTAAGCAAGCCCTGCACTGTCAGCACAGAGCAAGATGTGGGGCTCCATCTCACAAACTGTGACATCATGACCTGAGCTGAAACCAAGAGTCGGACACTTAACCAACTGAGCTACCCAAGCTAGAAGCATTAGCTTTTCAGAAAGTGTTTAAAACCATTAACTATACTGATAATTATGGGGTCTGAGACTGACATTTCTAAAAGCATATTCTCTGGGTGTTCTGGGGACAGGTAGTAGTACAGAAGAGGAGGGGATTGGGAAGAGGAAAAGGTTACTAAAAATATGAGTTAACAGTTGCTTCAAATTGTAGAAGAAAACAAAGGTCAAGTATCCAGTGGCTATACGTTACATGAGAGTCCTAAAAGCACCATTTCATTGCTATTGCATCCAGGCATGGATATGAATGGGCATGGATATGAATGGGTCAGCTTATAATAATTGTCCATTGGAACCATCAGATGCCACCAAATGTGTGGCATTCAAAAGATGACAGAGCTCATAGTAGAGAGGTGACAAAGAGAAAGCTTTAAAAACATCATCTATTTTAGTCATCTAAAATCCTGTCTCAGGATTTTAGTCTCACTAAAATCCTGGTGAGAAAATTGATATTCATAAAGGTAAAGTAACTTTCCCCAAATCTAGTTAGTAAGCCATGTAGTTGGAACCCCATCCTAGGAATGCCTAATTCCAAGACCCATATTCTTTCTAACATTCTCTTCCTTTCTGATGTAAACCTATGAACAACCAGCATCCAGAAATACTGAAAGTGAGGAACCAGAGGGCTCTCCCAATCTGTAATTTTTGAAATGATGTGTCACCTAAGCTCTCAGATCCCTCTCAAATCTCACATAATCTGGGACATTTAAGAAAATCTAATCTAGTAACTTTGCATCTCTGGATCCAGAAACCTGTTGCCAAGGGTGATTTACATTTCAGAGGAAATTAATTTAGAAGACTTTAGCTTGATCCCAGAAATCTGGAAAGTGTCTCCTTTTTCTGTGAATGAGTCAAACCCTAAATTTTAAGTGAAAATTTTATCAGACTTGTACCACTATTATAAACCAGGTAGAAAACAATCTTTTCTTCAAAAACCCTAAGATGGGATCACTTTTTGAAATCAAGTCACTAGCTAATATTAGTAATACTTTTTTCTATTCATTACATTACTAATCTCTAGTGTGACTTATGCCTCTAAATTCGGTTGCCTAACCCACAACTCAGGAAGTGAAAAACCTCACATGCCAGCATCCTATTCCAAATTCTCCATGGTAATATCTCCTACGATCAAAGCATTTTTCCTGAATTCTGCCTGATTCCAGGGGTGGATTTCATAGAACAGTGAGTTGGGGATAGTGAAGATATAGAAAATTAATGAAGTGTTATACCCAGATCGCAGTATCCTCACCGACCAGAGACCACCAGGGAGACTGAGTCACGTATGCAAAGGCAAAGGGCTTTATTACGGGCTTAAGCTCGGGCTCCCAGACCTCACCAGCGCAATGGACCCGTGCTGAGAGACCTGAACAAGGGTGCAGTAGGGTTTTTATGGGGTTTGAGACGGGGGAGTTACAGAAGTTGTAACATGGCAACAGTGATCCAATCATAATTATTCAACATCATTGACAGCGGGTTTGACCATACACATTGTCTAGAGTATTCATTACCTTTGGCGGGATCCAATTACAACATTTAGAGTACCTTTAAATTCAACCAATCACAGAGCAAGCCTAGGGTCTTGTTCACCACTAACAGGTTAACTTTAACATTAGGTAACAGGGTCCTATCTATAGTTTCTATCTCCAGGCCTCTCCCTTAACAATGTGGAGGGTGGTCGCTGGCCTTTCTTGATTGGGTGTTGCAAGGGTGGTTACTCCTGCCTTGGGCAATGTGTAACTACCTGATAGTTTCGGGGAAGCCGAAACTCAGGCCTTCTAGTTTAGAGGGGAAACTTAAAGCCTCTCATGGAGTCAGTTTGGTTTAGACGTTTAGACTTGTGGCCTTACACAAGGACACGTTGCAGTAGTCAAGCAATCAGTAGAATAGCATCTGAAAATGTATGGTGTTATTGACAAACTCAAGCCTGCATTCCATAGAAATTCCACTTATGACTGCTGAAGATTTAACCTTGATAAGCCAGCCTTCATCTCTGTCGATTGCCTCCTCCATGCATGCCATTTATTCATTTCCTATTCATTCCTTAGTTGATGCATCAGCCCTAGTAGCACTAACGATGGGCCCAGAAAGGCTTTCAGGATAGGAGCATTTTGACAGCTTTTTCCTACTTAGATATGGAAGGCAAAAAGGAAGCAATACCTTGTACCATCTCATTTTACTGCATAAAGTCTTTGGCTACTGTCTCTGCCAGCTCCTACCAGAGATGATTTTATAGATTCCTTATAGACCCCACTTTGTTTTATTTTTTACCCTGGTCCTTTCCCAATATCTGAACTTCTTCGTTCCTAAAGAACTTCTAACTTCCTCAGTCTATAAAATAACAAGAAACAAACAAGCAAACAAAAAAGATCTACAAACCATACCAATAGTGAAAGACTGAATGCTTTTCCTATAGATCAGGAACAAGTCAAGGACATCTACTCTGATCACTCCCATTCAAGATGGGAGGTTGTATTAGAGGTTTAAGTCAGTACAATAAGAAAAAGAAATTAGTGACAAATTAGAAGAGAAGAATAAAACTGTCCTTTTAAAAAGTTTTGTAATGTTTATTCATTTTTGAGAGATGAAGGAGACTGAGTGCAAGCAGGGGAGGAGCAGAGAGAGAGGGAGACACAGAGTCCGAAGCAGACTCCAGGCTCTGAGCTGTCAGCACAGAGCCCGAAGCAGAGCCTGACCCCACAAACCGTGGGATCATCATAGAGCTAAAGTCACTCAACCAACTGAGCCACCCAGGCACTCCAAAACTGTTTTTATTTCATAAACAACATAATCTTGTATATAGAAAATCCTGAACATTTTACACAACAACTAAAAGAACTATTAAAAGAGTTTAGGAAGTTTACCAGATATGAGATTAATACAAAAATATCAGTTAGTTATATTTTCATATCCTCTCAATGAAAAATCTGAAAATGAAATTAAAGAAAGAATTGTGTTTGAAATGGTATCAAAAATACTAAGAATAAATTTAACCAAAAAAGCCCAAAGCCTCTACAACATAACATTTACAAAGGTTAGAGTATCCTATAAATTGTGACCCAGTCTTTGAAAAAAAAAAGCAATCGATGAGAATTTACCCCATGATGATCTAGATGTTGAATTCTCAGACAGGGAGGTATCATAGCTATGCACCATGGGGTAATGGAAAATATGCTTCTAATAAATTAGATAGGAAAACTCAGCAAAGAAAAACAAAATTTTCAATTTCAATTTTATTTTCCATTTAAATGACTGCCAGTTTATTATAAAAGGCTATGACTTAGGAAGAGCTCGCTGGAAGAGATGCCTAGAGCAAGGTATAGGAAAGCATGTGGAGCTTTGATGTCCTTGAGATGCGACATTCTCCCTGAACATACACAAACTGGGAAACTCTGAAACCTGTCCTCTGGGTTTTTATGGAGGGCTCATTGCATAGGCACGGCAGTTTAAATCATTGGCCTTTGGTCCAAAATATTTTTGAAAATCAAATGACATTTTCAGAACTTAATATTAAAATAATTAAGACCAAAAAGTTTACTCAATGTATTTAATAGCAGAATAGACACGGTGAATAAGGGTCAATAAACCTGAAGATAGAAGGAGAGAAAGGAGATTCATAAAACCTCAGAAATGCAGAGCAAAAGCAAAGGGACTAACATATGTTTAATCAGATTCCCAGAAAGAGAAAAGAGAGAAAAATGGGGCAGAAAAAAATGTTTGATGAAATAAGAGCCAAAAACTTCTCAAAATTGGTAAAAAACATAAATTTACAGATTCATGAAACTTAGGGATCCCCAAGCAGGACAGAAATGAAGAAAACCATGCTTAGACACATCTTAAGTCAAACAATTGAAGTCCGAACATAAATAGAAAATCTTAAAAGCCGCCTGGAAAAGTGATAGATTACATAGAGTGGAACAATTATTTAAATGACTGCAGACTACAGAGACAGAAGACAATGTTAACATACTTTAAAAGAATTCTGTCAACACTGAATTTTACATCCATCAAAAATATTCTTCCAGAATAAATATACACTAAAGATACTTTCATATAAAAAAAATTAAACTAAACTAAAGAGAATTTATCATCAACAGTCCTGCACTACAGGAAATGCTGGAAGAAGTTCACCCCAAGATTAAAGGAAACCCCTGGAGGGAAATTTGGATCTTCAGGAAGGAATGAAGACTTAAGAGAGTAAATGTATAGGTAAATACAAAAGACTAATTTATCTCTTAATTTCCTAAAAATAAAGGGAACTGTTTAAAGCAAAATTTACAGTGTTTACTGTAAGGTTTATAACATATGTAGATGGAATTCACATGTCAACTCTAGAATAAAGGAATAGAATATAAAGGGAAAGAGATTGAGGAGAGCAGTTGAATAAACAGAACTACATGGTTGTAAGGCTCCTACGTTTTATGTAAAGTGTTACAGCAATAACTCTAACTAGAATGAAAAGTTAAAGATATGTATTGTAATCACTATAACAAACTAACAAATCATGCAAAAGAGTAGAGCCCAAGTGCCAAGAAATAAATTAAAATGGAATTCTAAAACATGTTAAAATAATTCCAGAGAAGTCAGGAAAGGTAGAGCAGAGGAGCAAAAATAAACAGAGGGGGCATGCAGATAATAAAGAATTAAAATGGTAAGCCTAAATCAAAACATATGAATATCTATGTTAAATATTAATGCATATTAATATTCAAGTTCAAAGGCAGAGATTGTCATTACAGATTTTTAAAAGCAAGTCCCAACTACATGCTGTCCGTAAGAGTTTCACTTAAAAAATAAGAAGAGGAAATGTTGAGAGTAATAACTGGAAAACAGATACATCATGCAAGTAGAAAATATAAGAAGATTGGAGTGGCTATATCAGTATCAGAAAAAATAGATGAAAAGGTGCATTTCCAAATGACAAAAGGGTCTGTTCACTAAGAAAACATAATAATCCTGAATGTTTTGCCAAGTAACAGAACTTCAGAATATATGAAGCAAAAAGGGATAGAATTAACCAGATAAACGTCAGCATTATAGTATTATGTAGATGTGGTTTAGAATCCACAATTACAATTCAGGTTAGAAAGCTTTTATTAATATTTACTACCTATTGGCTTTATGTGATACAAAATAATGTGACAAGGTCTATATCTTCAGTGAGTTTATAATTCTACTGGGATGTGAAATTTGTGCTTATAATACAATGGAAGAATAGGAAATTTTAGAAGACTTTGTCTTCTATTCCTTTAGTATTGATGTGTGAGACTAAATAGCCACCTCTGTGAAGGTGACAGCAATTACCAGCAAAACACAGGAAGGAAGAAAGCAGATCTAGGACTTGGATCCTATACCAATATTAAAGCAGAACACAACGGATCTTGTGAGTTGACTTCCCTATTGCCCCTCTAACTTCTAATGGAATTCCACCTTTTCTTTCTTTTTTTTTTTTTTTTTTTTTAGTCTGATGGCATTGACACCACCCCTGGATTTGGAATGAGATTTGATTAGTCAGTCAGTGAATTTATTCTCATTGCCATTGCCACAGTAGTAGGTTTGGAGTGACTACTGTTTGGTGGTAGCAGGGAGCAATGCTTTCATTTCCTGTTCCCCAAGGTCAAGGAATTGTGTGCTTCGGATTTTTGCCAGTAGCCACTTTACTTTTGGATAAAACCTGATAAACATATTGAAAATGCTTTACATAGTTCCTGGAGCAAAGCAAATGCTTAACACACATTGTTTCTTGTTGTTTTTTGTTGCCGCTTCTGCTGGAAGTGGTTGTGGCGGTAGTGTGTGTGTGTGTGTGTGTGTGTCTATGTGCGCGCACATTTATTTATTTTTTGGATGGCAGAGCAGAGACAAAACGTCACCAAATTTTGGTGACATGGTTGAGCCTCTGGGTCAAACCAGTCTCGAAGTCTTTCCAGCTTCTGAACCAGTTAGGAATTAGCTTTCTTGATGTTTTTCCCCCTTTGAAGGTTCCTAACTTGTATTCAGAGTCAATTCTTGATGATGAAGGACATTTTTAAAGGGATGATCCTCAACATCTCCATAGTGATTGAATGTATGCCTCAGATAATTGTATATACACAATGAAGTTATAGACTCCGAAGGACAGGTGACTCTCCCCAGCTTCCACCATCTTTTATCTTTTGCTAATTGGTATTGCAGTGGGCACCTAAACAAACTGACTCCAAGCTTGCCCTATCCCTTCTAATCCATCCTTCACACAGCTGCCAGAGTTCTCTTTAAAATACAAATCTGATCATTTTATACATTCACAGGCACACATATCCATGCATTATCTGCTTAAAATTTTTCTATAGTTCCTGATGGTCTACTGGATTTTATTCAAACTTCTTAGCATAGCTCACATGGTCCTTAGGACCTGCCTGTCTCTACCTTTTTAGTTTCATCTCCCAGGAGCCTCTCCCCAAACTTGATGGTCTGTCTATCCTAAACATATGACTTCAGTCCTTTGCAAGTGTGATTCTCCATGCCTGCAAGGTCTTTCTCCTGCTTTCTGTATTGAGGAATTCTTCCTCGTCTTTGGAGACCCTCCAACTCAAATATCACTTGACTAAGGAACATTTCTATAGGGATCACTATAGGAATCTAAGGAACATCACTATAGGGATCTGACTTTACACAATTATGGGAGCTAGTTAGTTGGGGAAAGATCCTATGGGAAGCTGTCATATATGACTTCAGGTAAGGCAGTTGGAAAGGCAGAATGGAGAAGAAGGACAAATTGGAACCTGAATGGGAATGAACTGGAACTTAAGTTGGTCTTCTGCCACTTTGAGGCCTCTACCTCTGATGCTGTGGGTGTCCGCTACAGGAGAAGCTGCTACGCTTTGTCATGATGTTTGATATGTGCCTGGTTCAGGAGTTAGGAAGCTGAAGGAGGGAACAGTACTAGTCAGAGTCGCTGTGAACCTAGGTATTGCGTGTCAGTGCTCCCCTCCCTCCCCACTTGCTGCAACCAGGAAAACTAGCAGATACTCAACCACGTAAGTGAGAGGTCACAGAACCCCTTTCCCCACTCTAACCTGTTGAGTGTGTAAGAGTATGGTTTCTCCACTTTTCTGTCTTCCATATTTCCCATGGAACAGCTCTTGGGCTCCATGCCAACCCAGAACTGTAAAGGAAAGGGAATTCTGAGAAACATGGATCCAACAAAACTAGGTTTTTTAAACTACAAAAATAGATTTGTACAGCTAACTGTACAAATCTATTACACCCCCCATACCTTCCTTTGATAACAATAATAGCTCTTTGCAGATACATTTCCACCATCAAGGTATACATTATTTTGATCAAGGAACATTATTTTGATCAAGGTATACATTATTTTGATTTATATTCATAGCTGAAGCACCTAGCATGTAGTAGGTATTATCAATGTTTAATAAAAAAAAATAGAGTACCTAATAAAAAAATGCTTGCACCTAACAATTTGAATAAAATGCTTGCTTCCTTAATATTATTTCTCATGTGCATTTCTTAATAGTTGAAAAACTAGTGTTTGGCATTTGTTTGTACAACCACCTGGAAAGTATTCTGGAAAAGAGAGATTTCTTACCATGTTTGTTAGTATTAACTTTCAGAGAGGAATAAGGCTCCTTCATTGGTGAATTCGGTGGGGTCTGCTTGTAAGGACGACAGAGTAAAGCAAAGGCTTGCATTGCAGAGCTTTCCAAAGAGGTGGCAAAGGTTAATTATTTTAAGCATTTGGAACTTGGCAACAAGTAGGGTGGAACAAACATACTGACTAGACATATGCTATAGAATATTCCATAAAGCTCTCTCTGTCTATAGTGGTTTACACAGAAAGCTGAACATATGGCAGGCTTTGTTTGGCTTTTTCTCTGGAATCATCTGTCAAGACATGAGCTGCCACCTAATTACTCACATTCTACTCTGCATTTTCCATTTTTGGTCTGATTTCTCAAAGCCTTCAAACACTCATTTTTTTTTTAATTTATTTTTTAAAACATTAATTTTATCTGACCTATAATAGAGTTGTGGGTGTTTCTGGGAGACAGTTTTAAAGGGTAAGGTATGTAGACTCTATATTCTGGTGCTTGGACTCTATACCCTACCGAGAAAAAATGTGTCTTAGAAAGGTAATGATTTATCATCCTACTAAAGAGAAAGGGGATTGGTGGGAACTATTAGATCAAAGGTTTTCTTGAATACCTACTTACTGTTTTTTTGTTTTGTTTTGTTTTGTTTTTGAGTGACAGTACTTAAGGGTAAGGTGAGAACCAATTCAAAGTACAAGCCTTTTAGGGTGCCTGGGTGGCTCAGCTTGTTAAGTGTCTGACTTTGACTCAGGTCATGATCTTGTGGTCCGTGGGTTCGAGCCCCACATCAGGCTCTGTGCTGACAGCTCAGAGCCTGGAGCCTGTTTCAGATTCTGTGTCTCCCCCTCTCTCTGCCCCTCTCCAGCTCATGCTCTGTCTCTCTCTGTCTCAAAAATAAATAAATGTTGAAAAAAAAAACACAAAGCACAAGCCTTTCCTTTGGATCAGATATGCAAATGATGTATCATTTTATATTTTCACTTTTTACTTATAATGGCCACTATCTAGTAATCTATAACATGAATTATTAATGATAATTGAAATGTGATATTTTTAAGTTAACGCATTACGAAAGTTGACTAAGGCATAATATTTATTCTATTAAAATGTCTTGATTAGTTTGTAAATCTCCTGTTGCGCATATGACCCTGAAGAGTTGGGATTCTTGGAAGGATACATCATTATCAGTACAGAAGAGTGTTGCTTTGATATGACTGTGGTTTTTCATTGCTTTTCTTCTAGTATTAATAAACGTGTATCTGTAGCTTTTACTTCTGTTAAAACTTTATTTTTGTGTGTGAGGAATACTGCACAGGTAGTCTTTTGGTTTCAGTTTAGCTCCTCTCCACCTCTTGTGGTCATCCAGTTCTTTCTCCACTGAAAAGTAGGGAACAGGTGATATGAAAAGCTCACACAGTTTTTTTTGCCTGGCTTCGGAAGGCTATGTGTGTGTGTGTATGTATAGGAAAGAATGAAATTTTGCCATTTACAACGACATGGATGGAGCTAGAGAATATAATGCTAAGTGAAATAAGCCAGTCAAATGCCATATGATTTTGCTCATGTGGAATTTAATAAATAAAACAAATGAATGAAGAAAAAACTAGAGAGAGAGAGGAGGGTGCCTGAGTGGCTCAGACAGACAGTTAAGTATCTGATTCTTGTTTTCGGCTCAGGTCATGATCTCATGGTTCATGGCATCGAGACTCACTTTTGGCTTTGTGCTGACAGCGTGGAGCCTGTTTGTGACTGACTCTCTCTCTCTCTCTCTCTCTCTCTCTCTCTCTCTCTTTATCCCTCTCCCCCTCCCTCCCTCCCTCTCTCTTTCTTTCTGCCCTTCCCATGCTCATGAGCCCACATGCACTTTCTCACTCTCTTGCTTTCTCTCTTTCAAAATAAATAAACATTTAAGAGAAAGAGAGAGAGAGAGAACCAAGAAACAGACTCTTAACTGTTAACTCTTAACTCATCAGTAGAGAACAAACTGATGGTTACCAGAGGGGAGGTGGGTGGAGGGATGGGTGAAATAGGGGATGGGGACTAAAGAGTATACTTATCATGATAAAAAAAATAATAAAGTAGAAAAGAGGGCCTCACTCTAATTTAGTTGTCCACTGTTATAGATAGACTACAACACCACAGAATAGTCAGAGGATAGACAGCCAGAATCTTGGAGCTGTTGGGTGTCAGTTTATTTTCATGGTAATCACCTGTGCTGATGCCTTTTTGTCTAATAATTATTTTTAGAACAAACATTGGTAATAAAATCATTTTCCTGATGAGGCAGCATTCAGCATCCACACTCATGCTCCAGAGGAGCCAGGGGATGACTGGCCTTCAGCATCTTGTCTCACACCAGAGGAAAGAGCTGAATGAATGGTCCAGAGTAATAAGTGCTCCATCACACCTTGCTGCTTGAATATTTTATAACTGTTAAGCTCTATTAAAGGAAGTAATGTCAAGAGTATTTAGTGGAGATAGCTCCTAGCAATGGCTTTTTATTAAGAAGGATGACACTAATCATCTACTGATGATGGAGTGAGAGAAGACATTACCCTGCTGAAGATGGGTTGTTATCTCAGCCCTGGAAGGGTTTGTTGTTGTTAGAAATGGTTGGGAAAAAGAGGGCAGGAGAAGTGACGGGCATAACTCAACCAAAATGTTTGTGTCAAGGTTTCCTTAGTGGAGAGATATTTGTGCAAGGAATGATCTGTGACTATCACAGTTTTTATTTTAGTAAATTCTAATCTTACTGTGTCTGAAGAGCATCAACTACTCATAGAACAAAGTGTATTTAATACCCTCTTTCACTATCTTTTTCTTTTTTTTAATTTAAATTGAAGTTAGTTAACATAGAGTGTAGTATTGGTTTCAAAAGTAGATCCCAGTGATTCATCATTCTATGTAACAGTGCTCATCCCAATAAGTGCCCTCCTTAATGCCTGTCACCCATTTAGCCCATACACCCATCTACCACCCCTCCAGCAACCCTCAATTCTTTGTTTTTAAGAGTCTCTTATGGTTTGCCTCCTCTCTGTTTTTATCATATTTTTCTTTCTCTTCCCTTATGTTCATTTGTTGTGTTTCTTAAATTCTATATATGAGTGAAATCATATGATATTTATCTTTCTCTGACTGATTTATTTCACTTAGCATAATACACTCTAGTTCCATCCATGTTGTTGCAAGTGGCAAGATTTCATTCTTTTTGGTTGCTGAGTAATATTCCATTGTGTATATGTACCACATCTTCTGTATCCATTCATCAATCAGTGGACATTTGGGCTCTTTCCACAATTTGGCTATCGTGATAGCACTGCTATAAACATTGGATTGCATGTGCCCCTTTGAATCAACATTGTTGTATTTTTGGATAAATACCTAGTAGTGCAATTGTTGGGTCATAGGGTAGTTATATTTTTAATTATTTGAGGAACCTCCATACTGTTCTTCAGAGTGGCTGTACCAGTTGGCATTTCCACCAACTGTGCACAAGGGTTCCCCTTTCTCCACACCCTTGCCAACATCTATTGTTTCCTGAGTTGTTCATTTTAGCCATTCTGACAAGTGTAAGGTGGTACTTCATAGTGGTTCTGATTTGTATTTCTCTGATGATGAGTGATGTTGAGCATCTTTTCATGTGCCTATTAGCCCTCTGGATGTCTTCTTTGGAAAACTGTCTTTTCATGTCTTTGGCCTATTCCTTCACTGGATTATTTGGTTTTTGTGTATTGAATTTGATAAGTTCTTTATAAGATTTGGATATTAACCCTTTATCTGCTATATCATTTGCAAATATCTTTTCCCGTTCTGTCGGTTGCCTTTTAATTTTTTTTAAACGCTTCTTTTTGAGAGAAAGAGAGCGAGCATGAATGGGGGAGGGGCAGAGAAAGAGGGAGACATAGAATGTGAAGCAGGCTTCAGCTCTGAGATGTTGGCACAGAACCCCATGTGGGGCTCAAACCCACAAACCATGAGATCATTATCAGAGCCAAAGTTGGACACTCAAGTGACTGAGCTACCCAGGTGTCCCATCATCAGTTGCTTTAGTTTTGTTGATCATTTCCTTTGCTGTGCAGAAGCTTTTTATCTTGATGAGGTCCCAATAGTTCATTCTTGCTTTTGTTTCCCTTGCCTCCAGAGACATGTCTAGTAAGAAGTTGCTGCAGCCAAGGTCACCTCTTTGACCTCACTAACTATTGTATATGCTGGTTGAGGGTGAGAATACATCTCCATACTCCTTTAGTCTCTTTTCCAGGACCCCATTCCATGCCTTGCGTTTGGTCCATGTGGACCAATTTATCCCCTAACACAGGGAGATGAAGTATCCAGGGCCAATAAAACTTTTAGAGGTCCATGGAAATGTCTTAATTTCTTTTATTTAAAAAAATTTTTTTTTCTTTTCTTTTTTTTTTTTTTTTATAAATTTGTGCCAAGGGCACATTCTTTTTTTTTTTTTAATGTTTTATTTATTTCTAGGAGAGAGAGAGACAGCGTGAGCAGGGGAGGGTCAGAGAGAGAGGGAGTCACAGACCGAAGCAGGCTCCAGGCTCTGAGCTGGCTGTCAGCACAGAGCCCGACGCGGGGCTCGAACCCACAAACCGCGAGATCATGACCTAAGCGAAAGTCGGACGCTTAACCGACTAAGCCACCCAGGCACCCCAGTTATTTAAAAAATTTTAATGTTTATTTCTTTATTTTGAGGGAGGAGAGAGAGAGAGAGAGAGAGAGAGAGAGAGAGAGAGGGAGGAACAAGGGAGGAGCAGAGAGAGAATACCAAGCCGATCCTGTGTGTCAGCACAGAGCCTGACACAGGGCTCAATCCCACAAACTGCAACATCATGACTTGAGCCAAAATCAAAAGTTGGATGTTCAATCAACTGAGCCACCCAGGTTCCCCAAAATGTCTTAATTTCTTTTAAAATCAGAAGAAAAATAATGAATGTTGGGTCAAAGAGTATGTTTTAGTATATAATACTAATATATTCATCTTTGTAACAATTCACTTGTTAAATATAATTTTTAAATAATTTTTTATGGAGGAATGGGCCCCCAGAGAGAACTGTTTGGGTTCTTAACAAAAGTTACAATGCGGTTGTAAGTGGACTTTCTTTATAAATGCTTATTGATTAACTGAAAAATGATGTTTGAATCCTTTACTGTATTACTTTGAGGGCTTGATTATCTTCATGCTACCTTTCAAGAAGTTTCATGTAGCAGCAAAGAGCATTGGTGGTGAGCCAGGAGACCTGAAGGTGAAACTTCTGTCATATCTACTTTTATAACATTGGGAAAGTCACTTGGTCTCCTAGACTCTGTTTTCTCACCTCTAAAAAAGAAGGCATCAAATTCAGTTTCTAGGATCTTTCTGATTTAAAAATTCTATTATGTTAATCTAGAACAGATAGCAAGAAGTTGAAGTTCCTTCGTGAAAAATTTTAGACAGATGGTAGAAGTGACATTTATTTGTTATTTTGTGAGCTCATAGTAGGTGATGCATAAACAGTTGTTGAATAAAGGACTTTGGTGGTGCTGGATTCCTGAAAGATCTTCTGCTGTCTCAATCTCTAACTATAGGGTAGATATTAATCATCTAGGAATAGAAAGCAGACAGTCGGGCCATATATCCTCTGGTACTCCTTTCCCAACCTGTGATTTCTTCTTGTTAAGAAAATTCGAGTTCTTATTTCTGAGCCAGGCTTAAAGATGTAAGTAAACTGATAACCTGTCACTGGATTCAGAATTAATTTAGTTTCAGGAATGGCTGTCCAAGAGCCCCCAGGTTCAGCTGGCCTCCCACAATGATAATATCCAAGGTGGAGGTGCTCACCTGCTCATCTCACTCTTCCTTTCCCACATAGTGCTTGCAAGCCCAAGCCCCCGTGAGCTTTCTGCTGCCGGGAGTTGTCACCTAGATAGGACTGATCCTCCAGCTTCTTTTCCCAGAACCCTGGAGGGAAGACAGACGTAGTGAATGAGAGGAGCTCCCCCTCTCCCTAACAGCTCCCTAAACCACCTTTGCCACCCACTGAGAATATAAAAGACGATTGCTAATAGAAGCTCAAGTACCTTTCCCCCCCAAATTCTTGAAAATTAATCTTAACCCTAGGAACAGATGTGAGTTTTAAAACTGTTATCATTATCAACTAGCACTGATGGATGCTTGGTAGGTGAGATGGACATAGACCATGCTAAGACCATAAAAATCCCAAAAGAAAACATCAGCTAGGAAAGAGAACTGATGAGCACTGTGTCATTATAATATTGTTCTAAGGTTGCCTTAGAAGAGAGCAACAGCATTAAAACTCCAGACCTTCTTCAGAAAATACACTGCAGAGTCATGACCCATGTGGGCTCAGCCCCAGAGCATGCTGGGGCCTTAAAGGGGAGCAGACAGAGGAATGACCCTGGAATGGGCTGCCCTGGCACTAAAGACAGATGCTAGGGCTTTTCTTTTCAGGGAGGGTTCCCTGATCATTTCAGCAATTTTAAAGTTTTGCTATCTCTATGAAAGCCATCATTTGTGCAAGAGGAATTCTAGGACATATATTAGTTTGTGTAATGCACATGGGTGGAGAAGAGATCTGATTCTTTCCATTTTACACAGTAAGGGCAGAGCTGAGGCTTCTCGGTGCACAGGACTTCACCCTGCTACCTTGTAAGAATGCCTGATTTTGCCTTCTGGTTTGCTATTGGATCTATTTTGACTAGAGCACATATAGATGGACATTGGTCCTTTGGGAAGGGAGCTGCCTAGTTCTGAATTCTATTCCTTGATTGATTCCCTAGAGAAGATTCAGAAAATACTGGAACTAACTTGCTTCTCAATCTCAAGGATGTTTTACACGGAAAATGAATTATCTTGCTTTTTCAGAGTACACACGGGAAACTCATAAATGATGTGTCTGTTTTTTTTTCATGGCCGTAATTCTTGTTTTTATTCTGAGCTTTTTTTTTTGACACCTCTAAACACAGTATAATATTAAAAAGTGCTTTTCTGCTGGCATCTGTTACCAGATATGTTTTTAATTGTGTGATTGATCCTAAAATATATAAAGCCAAATTGGATATTAATGACAAGAAGCTGAACCCTTTTATCCTCAAATGTAAAAGGTTGTCAGGAATTACTCTACATCTCTGAGTCTTTGCATCTTTAAACTTCTGATTTTAAACATTTTGCTGTTTCTTTTAAGCCTGATTAGATAAGATGGCATTCTGACTTCTATGGTTGTGTTCAGTCGATATTTTTCCTGTTTTCTACTTCATTATCTCCTCTTCTCATAAGACCCTTCAGACAATGGGAAGTTCAGCATTTTATCAGTGATGTCTGTCTGACTCTGATCAAAGCAAAGGCTCTTGTTTACTGTTAGTATTATACAGATTTGCAGAGAGGGCAGAGTGTAGGAAGCAAGGCATCTAATGTAACGAGACATGAAAACAGACTATGGATTGAAACTTTACAGCCTCTGTAACAGCAGTAGGCATACTGGAAATTTATATTAGAAATAAGAATACCAAATGGATATGGTGTCTGAAAAAATTAGAATATATAAATACTATCTTCTTGCTGTTTTCTGGTTCTCCATTCCTCCTTGATCTTTAGTAAATGCCAAGAGTGGGAATGAGGAGGAGCCATAATTTATTGATCAAGTGCCAGATACTATACCAGGATTTAGTCTGTTTTAATGATTATGTCAAATGTCAGGGTTTTTGTTGTTGTTATCATCACCATTTCCCAGAGTGAGAAACTGAGGTTCAGAGATATTAAGTAACTTATTTAAAATCACACAAGAAAGAAGTGAAAGAACTATTTTTTCAATTTCCATTTTATTCAGAAACCTGTGCTCTTTCCCCAGTTTCTCTTTTCTGCCTTCAGGAGAGAAATGGGCT
The DNA here is from genome assembly GCA_017311185.1 of Proteles cristata cristata. Lineage (NCBI taxonomy): Eukaryota > Metazoa > Chordata > Mammalia > Carnivora > Hyaenidae > Proteles > Proteles cristata. The sequence continues at coordinate 1,376,186 of JAESUZ010004426.1, read as the reverse complement.
GGCAAAATGTGTACATTCATTCAGTAATGAATGCATTGGCTCACTGGATTATTATATTAATACTGTTGTAATTTTATTATAATATACACTGTGTGTACTATACTATATAAATTAAATAATTGCTTTGTTTATTATTAAGTAAATAATTATTTTTTACTGGGTACCAATTTTAGGGTCAAAGGTCAATCAGGCATGGGTTCTATCATTAATGAAGTGTCCATAACTGTATGAGCAATGTGATACTTGTGTACATAACCGCAGCTCAAGGTATAATGTGTGTGTGCTCTGGGAGGTCTGAGCATGGATCTTCCTCTACTTAGGAAGATCAGAGAAGACTTCAGGGAGAAGGTGACTTCTGAAATAGGCTTTGCAGTGTGAGTTGGACCTGAACTTGTAGAAATGAAGGAGAGGGCATTCCAAGCAAAGGGAGTGGTCTGAGAAATAGAAACTAAAATTACACTTTAGTAGGTATCGTGGTCAGCTCAGTTTGCTGTAACAAAATACCATCGACAGGATGATTTAAACAACGGACATTTATTTCTCCCAATTCTGGAGGCTGGGAAGTCCAAGATCGTGGCGTTAGCAAATTCTGAACTTGGTGAGACTCTTCCTGGCTTGTAGACAGATGCCTTCTTCCTGTGTGCTCATGTAGCATTTCCTCAGTGCATGCAGAGAGAGAGAGAGAGAGAGAGAATGAGAGAGAACTCTGGTATCTCTTCCTCTTCTTATAAGGGCAGTCTAAACCTCCTGAAGACCCTACCTCCAAATACCATTGTATTAGGTGCTAGCATTTAAAATATGAATTTGCAGAGGACACAAACAGTGGGCATTCTCTAGGTACAAGGAATATTGCATATATCATTTCATTTAATTCTTATAAGAACTCTATTGGATGATATTGCTATTTGTCCCACAAGCACGTAAGACGCTAAATTTTTAAGCCGAACTAAGCACTTCTCTCTCCTCCACCCTGCTCCCTTACTTCCTGTATGTCTCTTGAGGCAAGTAACATCACAGTCCATTTCTGTTGCACAGGCCTGACTCCTACTCATAATTCTTTTTTAAGTTTATTTATTTTGAGAGAGTGAGAACACAAGAGAGCACAGGGGGAGGGACAGAGAGAGAGGGAATCCCAAGTAGACCCCATGCTTAGCACAGAGCCCTATGTGAGGCTCAGTCCCACAATCATAAGATCATGACCTGAGTCTAAATCAAAATTCAGATGCTTAATCGACTGAGCTACCCAGACTCATAATTCTTGACTCCTTCCCCTCTACCCTTCAGCTTAATAGAGCCCTATTGATTCCACCCTCTAAACATCTCTGGAATCCACCACTTTCCTGGGCCCTCACTGCCACTGCTTTGGTCCAGGCCACCACCATCTCTCATGCACCATTGCAACCACCTTCTGGTAGTGATTCTTGCAGCTTCTAGTCTTGCCCTCTCATCCTGTCCTCATTCAATCTATCCTCCACACAGTCAGAGAGATCACTGTTGCATGCAGTTATTCTTCCCTTGATTAAAACTCTGTGAATACTTTTCATTTCCCTTAGAATACAGGATTTTTTCAGTAAAGCTTAAAGAGCCTTCTTGATCTGGCCTCTGCCTCCTCAGCGTCATCTTGGACCATTCTCCCATCCCACATCCATCTTCCAGTAATTCCATTTCAGATTTCTTCAGGTCCCTGTTCTACATTTCCCTTTGACCATTCCTGTCCACTCCCTTGATGAGCGTCAAGATTAAGTTTGCATCTCTTATCCCTCCATTATAACCCAGGGGGTGTGAGCTCCAGAAAAGCAGGGGCCATGTCTGTTCACCAATAAATATATTTCAATGAATAAATTGATTTTTTAAAACTGGCACAAAGGGTTTAGGTTACTTTCTCAAGGTCAAATAGCTGGTTAATGGCAGAGCTGGAGATAGGGAAAAAAATCAGTCTGTATTCAAATCTAATGCTTTTCTCAGAACATCATGGTGTCCCTCATAGATGGGCGAGTATGAGGCACACAGTGAGTCATTCTTCTGGATCATAGAATGCACATGAAAGGGGAGTAGGAGGCAAAATGGGATAAGAAGACCATAATCATATTGAATATGGCCTGTGTCCTAAGTTAAGGTGTTAGGATTTTATTCCGCAGGCCATGAAGAATCGTAGAGGGGCACAGATGTGACCAGAGCAGCGTAATTAGGTTCCCTTATGCCTTCCAGCAGTGAGAGTGAGAGCAGAGGAACACAAGAGGTATTCAGGGCTTTTTACCAAGATCTTCATCTGTAAAATAATACTGCCTGTGCCATATGACTTTTGTAAAAATGAAAATAAACAATGTATGCAGAAATGCTGTGTAGCCCAAACCTCTTTGTAAATGTTGTTATGGGTTTTTCGCTCTCTTCATGTTTGGTAAAGGGGCTGTTTAGCTTGTAGCTAAAGACCCTGAGTAGACCCTCTAAGGAGCCATTCCGTAAAGGTGGTGCTGAGACTATAAATGAGGTTTTCAAACTACTAGGAAGCTACAGACCTGTTTCTGGAGGCAAGAGAAGCCATGGACTGGAGCAGCTGGAAATTGCCCGTGTGACACACAGGGGTGGGGGACAAGACATGTAGGAGGTACTAAGGTTGACGGAAGATCCCCCCACCAGGAGCAGCTGCCAAAGGACACCACCAGCAGCTCCTGTGAGGAAGCACAGGGGAAAAACAGCCCAGGGAGAGGCAGGGAGCATCATGAAGAAGGAGCCAGATTGCCTGAAGGCCTCATCCTACCTTGTCTCCCTAGCCTCATGCACTGTGAAGGGAGAGAAGAGCTGGACTAATTTTCTGCTCGTTACCAAGAGGACAATTAGAAAGAAGTGTTTTGATGCAAATAATGATAACTCTTATTGTTAATTCTCATTATTACCATGACCGAAGAGGGTCAAAGACACAATTCAAGGCCTAGAAGGCCGATTTAGGAAAGGGCACGCAGAAGAAGGACAGCCTGTAAGAACAGCTCCTTGGCCCAGGGAGTGGAGTGTTTTGCAGGTGGTCATTTGAGGAAGGACCGCCCAAGGGACTGTTCTCATGTACTTTGCTTTGGACCCACTGTTTTGAAAAAGGAATAGTAGACTGTCAGGGTAGGAGTTATTCTAGAAGCCCTGGAGGACTGAGTCAAGCCCTGGACTTGAGAGAAATACTTGCAGGGTTTCTATAACCTTTATTTGTTTTTTATTGGCATTAAGAACTGCAGGCAAACGTAGAGAAACCCGTGTTCGGGAACAGATCTACTCGGTCCTCTTGCATTCCATAGCACTGTGCCTTCTGTGAATACCGGTCAATGAACCAGAACCCCCTGAACTTCTTTCCCCATGACCAGGCTCTGCACTGTGGGTCTTCTTGGCGCATTAGTAAGCAGTGAGGTGGAAAGGACTGGAACAGAAGTCAAATGTTGTGAGTTCTATTCCCAGCTCTGCTAAGAATAAACTGACATGAATGCTGTCTACAACCGACCGGCTTTCCAGATGGTACTCAGGATTTTTTCTAGCATCTTGGCAGCGAATATGATTCATCATCTAGTCTAACAGGTCCTCTCCAGTAAAAGCTGAACATGTAATTATGACCAAAACTCTTTCACACAATTTTTCAAAGAATTAAGCTTAAACACATTGTCAGGGAGAAAATGTTGTCGATGGGTGTCACAGGCAAGATTCCTGTATGCTACCTATGAAAAGAAGATATAAATGGAACTGATTCAAGATTACCCCATTAGAGAGTGTCCCAAACCAACACAGGCTTAAAATGATTACGTCCTTCAGCCAAATTGAACTTCTTTGCAAGTACGATGGAGAAAACTGCCCTTTAATTTGGATCTAGTTTGAATTATTTAATGAGTCCCCTTTCTCAGTTAATTGGACATTAGGTTTAAGAATGAATAAAAGAGCTTCGTGTGCCACATAATAGCTACACAGTGTCTGTGGCAAGCAGCAAAACCAGCCAGCATTCTTGAAGAGATGGATCAGTGGTCTGGTCTCAACCTCAGGCCTGGGAAAACCATTAAGCAAACAACTTGAGTTTTATTTTTAATTTGATACACTGTGTTTAGTGCAAAATGTATGGGCATGGTGAGAGGTGGTTTGCTCAGTTGTGGGGAATGGTCATAATCCCAGTGGGTTTATCTTGAAGGCTTGGGAGGGTGCAGTTATTTCCTGGTGGGTGTCTAAGGGAGTAGGCAGGAGAATGCAGAGAATCTGGGCAAATGAAGCCTCATGAAGCAGCCCTTTATTAGATTAAAACAGACTCTTTTATCCTTGGTCAGGCTGTGAGTCGGGCTGTGGGTGAAGTGCCAAGTCAATCCTTGCCTGTTTTGTGACTACTGGGTCACAGCAAGAATCCAGGAGACAGAATTTAAAGGACGCCCTTTTGGGGCTGGTAAAGTTATGGAAATGCCACCCTGAGAAAGGGGAGAGCATAGGTGTTCTGATGAAAATGCACCTCTTGATGCACACAGGGCCACTTTCCATGCTGTCTTCCCTCATCCAACAAAACGTTCTTGGGTGCCTACTATGTGCCAAGGAAATGACTAAGTAAAGGTCCCTGATCTGGAAAAAAAATGTTTTTGGTGTGGGCCATTCCCATCTGGATCGTTAAGGCATCAAATAAAAATTATGGTGTGTAAGATAGGTAGAAAATGCAGTGGGAGCATGAAGGACAGTATGACTAAATATTTGGGAAGGTTGACTTAAGTCATTGTAGCAAACACATGGTGCATGCCTGTAATGTGCCTGGCTCCATGCTAGGAACCTCCGATGAACAAGACAAGTCTTTCCTGTCATGGCATTTTCAGTCTAGTGGGACAAGACGGCTTTTAGAGATGAATTAGGTCCATCTAACTTCTAGGTGAAGAAGGAAGACAAAGGGAAAAGGAAAGTAAATAGGCAAAGACACAAAAGCAAAGAGTGCTAAGATAGTGACAAGAAATTGTGTGTGTGTGTGTGTGTATTTGTGTGTGTGTGTGTGTGTGTATCAGAGAGAGAGAATTAGAGAAGGAGGAGGTCTAAATGGGGGCAGGAAAAAGAGAGTGAACAGATAGAAAATTATCTGTGAGGTTTCAGGAAAAAAGGGAAGAAAAGTCAGGATATTTGAAGCCATCTTTGAATATTATTGTATGCCTTGCTGTTAGTTTGCTTTTTATCTTTTATTTTTAAATGGGGGAAAACTTGAGCATATCCACATTCTAGAACAATTACTCTAGCTGTCAGAGAGAAAGGGGGGGGCGGGGGGGGGGCCTTACATATGATTGTTGCAGCCAGTAAGGGGAGCAGCCACGGAGGTGGTATTTAACCATTTGGATTGCCCCAGAAAGGTCAAGAAGGGTGATGACTAAAAACAGGTCACTGGATTTGGCACCAGAATGGTGCTCTGGGTGCAGCTGGGTGGATGGCCCTGGTTTAAAGAATAATTTACAGGGAAGCAAGCAGAGGCTGTAATTGTCCAGAGCGCGGTTTCTCTCTCATGGTTGTTGCTCTGTCCAGTGAGTGTGGCTTCCTTTGAAAGGAAGAAAACCCAGGCATGACGACAGGAGTCCTCATGGTCTCCAGTGGCTGTGTTGGTCTCTGAGAGTTGTGTTTGGATGTATAGTTGTGTTGGCGTGAGGTTTGTTCTTTAACCGTGAGACCCAAGCAGACTCCAAAGCAACTTTTGTTCAACTCTGGATTCTTTACCTTAGGTTGCCAGCTCTCCTTGAGCTTGCAGGGAGAATCCTGACTTGAGAGTTTCCAGAATGCCATTTACAAGTCATTCCTGTGTCCCCAGTTACATTTTTCCTCTTCTGAGGACAAACCCAGGAACACCCTCCCTGAGTTCTAAGTGGGCAGGGAGGAATTCTGTGCTGTACTGGGTCCCTGATAATCCACTGGGATGTCTGTAAAGGTAGTTATACCCCAGAAACCTATCCTGTGATTGCCAATTCTGTTTCCCCACCCAGTGATAGAGCCAGCCTGTTTTGCTGACATTGTGACCCAGCTAGCTCTTTGCTATAATCAATGTTTCCATTCTTTTCCAAAATAAACATGTTGACAGCCATTTGCAAACAGGGAAATGAAAGTTTTCCATCCCTAGGTGCAGCGTATATATTTTTGAAAACAAAGAATTTAGCAAAGGAATTTAATCTAATCTCTGGTTACTTTTTAATTTGTCTGGGAGCATTAGACCTTAGAAAGCAATTTTTTTTCTCTTTTTGATTCAGTTAAATTTCCCCCCACCCCACCCCCATCCCCTTCTGGCTTTGTTCAGAATTATCAAGCAGAATGGCTTGAAGAGAATAGGACCTTATTGTATCACATTTCTAGAATGAGCCACAAGGAAACAGGAGCCAAGCCTGGAAATGAAAACGTCCTTGTAAATGACCAGCAGAAGATAGGAGTTAAAATACACAACTGTTGTTGTGCCAGAAAATTGTCTGCCCTCTCTGAACAAACTGGGGGGTGCTGGTTTTCATTTATACCAGGTTTTAAAAATAATAAATGTCATTCTCCTAGCTCAAATGAAATGTAATTTCATCACTGCTTTGAAGAGAATTCTTTTTGTATCCATAGAAATGAACAGCTTAATACCCCTGAAAGTCCCAGATGACATACGTGTTTAATGTAAACAGGGCTTGTTTAGTCTGGGTGATTAATACTTTTATTTCAGAAAGAAATGACTGATTAAGAGTTGTGCAGATGTTGTGATCAAAGCTTACTTCTTGTTCACCGGGGGTGTCAGAAGCAGCCAAGCTGTTTATGTATCCACTGGGCTAAATTAGTACCATTATCATTTCAGTAAAGCTTAGATATTAGTGTGTTCCCTGCTAAAGAAACCAATTATAGTATCTGCTGGACAGTATATATTAAATGACGCTACTTAATTAAAGCCTAATCTCTCACTGAATGAACAATATTTTAAATTATTGGACATTATTTCATTCAATTACTGAAAATCTCTGTCCATTTTTAAGAGCAGAAAAAATTCATTTGGCACCCAAACTGCTGGGAAGCATAATTGCCATTCTGTGTTGTGTTTGGTGCTCAGTGCCCAGTAACAGTCAATCCAGGACACACATCAGTTCAGGAACTCTTTTTAGTTTTAAAATATTTCAGATTTGTTTCTCAAGCCTCTAGGCAGCAAAGAGCCCTATTCTGCGATTGCCAGTCGTTTCCTCTAAAGACTGGAAGATAATGGAGACCTCTACAAAGAATATGTTTAGAGGAATAAAGCCATTAAAGAAATACAATTCCCATGCCAGGAGCAGAGCTATGTAACTGACAGGATAACAATTCATTTCGAATGAATATCTCATAAGGGAATGCCAGAATTAAAATGGACTCGACAGTGAACTCAAGAGATAACCTCTAATAGAAAATTTCACTTGGTAGAAAGAGAGATGAGTTAAAAAAAAAAAGAGGTAACTATTTAAAAACAGGCAAGGAAGAGCCAAACGTGAATGGGCTTTCATTCCTTGTAGCTGTTTAATTTAACTATGGAGAAATATTGGGTAGCAATATTTCATTTGGGTAGCAGACAGCAATAGCCACAAGCCAAGTATCAGTGATAGGCTGCTTCTGCAGCTTTATGTCAGGGAATATGATGTGTGGATATTATGTGTTCAACAGCTTATTGGACCATCAGTTAAACCCCAGGGAAGATAAATAGCAGCAATGATCCTATATACTATAGGAATATAGCCCAGAACCTAGACTGTAGATGGGAAGGTTGGAACTCAACCCTAGGACCTAGCACCATGCCCTGATCAGGTATGTCCTCTAAAGATCCTAATATGTGAAATTAATGGTCCAGAGCCAAGCTGATCTATATATCTTTTGGCCAGTTCCTGGTAAGTGTGGGCTATGTGAATTCAGATTTTGACTTGAGGAATGGTGGTGGTGGTCAGCCATTTATAATGGTGATTATAAGGATGACCAGAGCACAGCGCAGGTATTCTGCATGCATAGATCACTTTGGTCTATTTGTTTAACTTTGTGGATTTTGTTCTTTGGTATCTTTTATTTTAAGACTTAATTTAAAAAAAAATTTGGATGGGTGAAGGGGGTATAAATTTATTTTTTAAAAATCTGCATAATGGATATGATTATCATCGAGAGGAGTGGAGGAAATTTTACCCAAATAATTTAGCAAATGAGTAGAGACTGTAAGACTAAGGACTAAAGTAACTATACAGAAGCACTGTACTACAGTGAATAAAGTTGTTTCCCACAGGAACACAGGTTAACAATTCTGACACCACTACACACATATACTGGGATTGGGCAAATAAACAAATAGATGATGAGTAGTGGTAAAAAAAAGAAGAGGTAAAATTTAAAAATATATGAATAAGTATAACTTGAGCCCTTCTTTTGTGCTATGCCAAAGACAAAAGAGGAAATGTCTAGCTCTTTCCATATGGTCACATTCTGGTATATATTTTTTTGTTTTTGTTTTTGTACTTGATCTTCCCTCTTTGCATGTACTATACTATTTCCTACTTAATCCACTGAATTAATTTATACACCTCAAAAAAGAAGAAAAGAAAATGAAAAAAAAAGAAACCCACTATCCCACAAAAGCTTGGCTCTTGTAATGGAAATCCAGGTATTCTATAATATTGCTTCAGCTAAAAGTTCATCAGTTGATTCAGGTAGTAATGTATTCCTTGGTTTTCAGCTATATTTAGAAAAAGCTTTTTTTTTTTTAAAGAATAATTTTAGGTTCACAGCAAAATTGAGAGGAAGGTATAGGTATTTCCTGTATACTATTGCCAGAGCATGTGCGTAGCCTGTCCTATTACTAGCATCATAGTGGTCAGAAGATGAACCTACATGGATATCATCATCACCCAAAGTACATTATTTACTTGAGCTTCACTCTGGGTGTCGTACATTCTATGTGTTTGGACAAACTTATAATGATATTTGTCCATCATTAAAGTATTATCCAGAATGTTTTCACTGTCCTAAAAATCTTCTGTGGCTTGCCTATTCATCCTTCCTCCGCGCCCCACCATGACCACTCATCTTTTTTACTGTTTTCACAGTTTAGCCTTTACCAGAATGTCACGTAGTTGGAATCATACAGTATGTAACTTTTTCAGATTGGCTTCTTTTATTTAGGAATATGTATTAAAGTTTCCTCCCCTTCTTTTCATAGCTTAATAGCTTTTTTTAAGAACTAAATAATATTTCATTGTTTGGATATACCACAGTCCATTTATCTACTCTGCTACATTTTTTTTTTTTTGAAGAAAACTTCTGGTTCTATATAATTGCCAACTGTCTACATCTCGGGAACAACTGCAGTGTCTGAGGCATTGGGCTTATGATTATGGCTATAAATTGGTCCAGTATGACCTATTCACTCATTCAGCCATTTAGCAAATATTTACAATTCCTAATGATAATCAGGATAGAAAGAGACCCTGCTCAAGAATACTCAAATTCAAATTCCCTGCACACCTTTGCTAACTGATAGCATTGGGCTTATTACCTAGCTCTCCTCACTTATAATGTGAAATTATTAATACGCCCTTATGGGATTACTTATGATAGTGATACTGCTTTATATAAGTAGGTGTTTCTTATCTTCTAAGAAATATAGTTTGGCTCAGAGGCTGGATGTATATAAATATAGTAATAATGATTTATGAACCAGCAAGAGTTAATGCTAGCTTCTGTGGGACAGCACAGCACACTTGAACCTCTACATACACACATACACATGTACACAAACATAATTTTTAAAATAGAAGTGTACTTCCTGTCGAGGATGCTTTATAATGAGAAATAACGGTAGGAGTGTTCACTGGCAGAGTACAGGATCAGGCCTGGAATTATTAGATGTCATATCAGGTTGAGCTACTTATACAAAGCCAGTTATTTGCCATTGGCCTTTTAGAGATGTGCCCTTAGGCCCTGCTTAGATACTAGTCCATTGCTATGCAGCAAGGGGAAATGTTTCTGTCCAAATAGCTTATCTCTTGGTTTCAAATTCTAATGTGAGAAAGGACTGTCAAATAGATACTCTGTCTTAATGATAAAGGAGACAATGGACATTCATTGTCCTTCTTCTGGGCGGAAACAATGGATAAGACATGCGCGCTGAGGATTTTAAGATAGAGAACAGAAGAATTGAATATTCTATTTGAACCACTAAAATGTGGTTCAAAAAGTAATTCAGTAGAAATTTGGTGAGATGGAAGAATAAAGTTCTTTTCAAAGGTTCTTACCCTGAGGCAGGGGTAGTAAGCAATGAGTGTCTGGGGTAGAAAATTATCAAACAATGTTTAGATAATATGTGAAGTATGTTATATATAAGTCATATTTATGGAATTAAAAATGGGGCTTAATACAGGCCTGGGCATGTCCCATGGAGATACTGAGGCACACTTGGGGCCAGGTAGCTGATGGTACAAAATTATATCCAGGCATTAATGTAACTCAGAATGATTGATCAGAAAGCCACATCTTGTTATAGGATGTGTAAGAGAAGAGAGCCAGCTGTGTGGACTGGATGCCCACAGTCAGTGCTACTTTTATTATTAGTATCTCCAGTGTGTGAATGAGGGGGCCAAGGCCATAGGTCACTCACCAGCCAATGGAAGAGCCAAAAGGTTTGGGTTTTTTTCTCCACTGCTCTATTGTTTTGACAGGCAAGTGGCATTGATGTCATCTGCTCATACCCCTAGGAAGTTGCCTGTACTCACTGTCTTCTGTTGAGCTTCTCTTCCCTGACCCTACACTAAAATTTCAACTGCTCTTTGAAGATTTCCACCTGCGTATCTTTCCAACATCACAAACAGGACATCTACAGCAGTTTATTTCCTGCTCCAGTTCCCATCCTGCCCCTGACCTCCCAGTCAGGGGTCTTTCCTCCAGGGCTTCTTACTTCTTATGTCTTAGGGCACCATTCCCCAGTCTTCCAGACTCCAGTGTTCAGAGTGACTGTCGACACTTTTCTTACTGAACTCATCCTTCTCTGCCTTCCCCAACCACTTCATTTCCAATGTGCATTTTCTTTTTATTTCCATTAATATCTCAAATATAGACTTTGTGGCTTTGTACTACATAAACACCATTGCAATGGACTCTAAAAAGGCCCTCACCTTCCCATCTTTTCCTGCTTTAACTCATCCATATGTATTTCTGAATAATTCTTCCTAAACCTCTGCTTTAACCCTATCACTTCCTTGCTTGTAAACCATCAATTGGTCAAGAACTTCTGAAGCATATTTTAGAAGAGAGCAGAAGAAGAAGTGATAAGTAGTTACTCTATCCCATACCCCCCGGCTAGCTCAAATCCTCCTGAAGCTAAAGGGGAAGACTGTCTCCAGCAAACCAACAACTTTCCTCCTTTCTCCTGCTCACTGCCCACCCTCTAAGAGCACACTGGTACTCATAGAAGTGCAGGGGAACTCGTACTGATGGAGCAACTCTCCATCAATGGGGGGATGGGAGTTGGTAGACAATGCCCAGTCTCTCTGATCTCCCTTGGTATACTTCTGCTGTGTGTTCCATATGATTTCTAGGAAGGTCCCCAGGGCAGTTGTGCCTCAGGTGCCCATAGTACTAACCCCTCATTGATGCACAAGTTACTGGCTTTCTGCCTCTCCCATTTCACACTCCCACTCCTCAGTTCTACTCCCAAGGGTCACTGCCCAAATAAATTACTTGTACAGTACTCAAATCTTTGTCTCAGGAACTCTTTTGGGAGGAATCCAAACTAAGACACTAGTTTAGAGGAGACATATTGAGATAACCCTGAGCCTAGAATGTTCCATTTATAAGGGTAGTACTATAGGAATTCTGCTTTACTCTCTTAGAGAGAAGAGTATAAAAATATGAAAAGGGATGTTTATAAAGATGACTTTCTCAGTGGTAAAAGCTGTAAGCAAAGTTAAAAAAAGTCTTTAATACGTAATTTGTAATACCTTGAGAGTTGCACCTAAGTAGGTACTTAGACCTATCTCCAAGGTTTAAAGTAGATCCGCACATCCTACTGCCTCTGAATGAAGGGAGGAGGGATGAGAAGCACAGGGGGATTCCTTCTTTGTTCTGCAGAGTGGTTTGGCCCTTCCTTCATTTCATGCACTGACCTTATTCAAAGATAAGCTCATGCTCCTTGTTTCACGATATTTCAAAAGGCTTTGATGATAGAAGGTAACACAGGCACCTTTTTGTATCCTCAGAGAAGTGACCTTTTGAAGCCCAATTCTTGAGTGTTGGTTGTAATAAGTTTCCCCAAGGAACTAATTTAATCCATTTTTATATTCACTGGCTAGATACACAATTTTGGTGACTTCCTAAATACTTTAAAGGCATAATCCCCACCATTTCCAGATTTAGGCATGCCTTCAGATAATAGTAGACACTCTTTTATGTGTCCCAGTTAAGGTTGAGGGTGGGTACTCTAGGTAATTTTGAGAAAGACCCCTGTCTAGTCATTTGGAGCTCCAAGGGTGGGACAAGCTCAAGTCTAATCAGACTGTGGGCTCTCCTCTGCCCAGTTTAAATGTAAGTGGCATCATATTCAGAAAACTATTCAAGTGGCTTGCCCAGTAGATTGCATGTTGATAATCTCCACGGAATATTTAATAAAGCTAGAAATGTATCATAAAAAATTTATAGTTAACATTAAGAGCAATTAAAAAGTTATGAGTGAAATAAAAGAAGGAGTATTGTTCCTCCAACTTGAATTTGCTATTTGAGGGTGTGTGTGTGTGTGTGTGTGTGTGTGTGTGTGTGTGTGTGAGTGGTGGTGTGGTGCTTGTGCACATGTCTGAGACCACGTCTCAGAGCTGCTCATGGAGAAAGGAGGGGGACCTATTCATTCAGTTCCTTCCTATTTCATGTTTTCTGTTGGTCAACGTTTACTTCATTGGCAACAGCTTCTCCCCAACTTCAGAGTTTCGTTATCCTGCCCCTTGGTGAGAGAATCCAAATCGTGTGGTCTGCAATGTGGCATTTTATCCCCATTTGGAAGTAGAAGGGAATAAGAGATAGTGAGGCTCAGCGTGCATGATGTGGACTCCAGTCTACCAGCAGTGCTAAGCAAGGATACCAGCAAAAGTACCAATAGTGGTAGAGTCTGAGATATGCCTTTGGAAAGAAGCAGGTGGTCAAAGGAATTGGGAAACTGCATAAAGTTTGTATCCAATATATGCTAGTACTTACCTGATTGGATTCTGTCAGAACTGAATTCATGAGAAGTATGGAGTATAATGTCTGCCATTACAGTGAGCACATGGACTCTGAAAGAGATGACTTGAGTTGATTATCAGCTTTGCCACTTGCTAACTACATAAACATAGTCAGGTTCCTTGCTTTAAACCTCAGGAGCCTCACTCTAAAATGAAATACAGTAGTTGTACTTATTTCATAAAGTTTTGGTAGGACTAAGTGAGATATAAAGTGCTTAAGCACAGTGCCTCATGTGTAGTAAGTGATCAGTAAATGTTAGCTGAGATGATGATGACAGCGGGGAAGAATCAACAGTGCTTCCTTGTAGAACAAAAATGTTCTTCCCTGGGTTCCCGTGTTCCTAAGGCAATTCTTCTATAATGTCAGTGATCTAAATGGTCTAGGAGGAAGTCGTTAGGATCTGGAGTTTTCTATTATTATTTTTTTAATGTTTGTTTATTTCTGAGAGAGAGACAGAGCACGAGTAGGGGAGAGGCAGAGAGAGGGGGAGACACAGAATCTGAAATAGGCTCCAGGCTCTGAGCTTGCTGTCAGCACAGAGTCCGACGCGGGGCTCGAACCCTCAAACTGAGATCATAACCTGAGCCGAAGTCGGATGCTTAACCGACTGAGCCACCCAGGTGCCCTGGAGTTTTCTATTATAATTCCTAGTATATTCTTGTTGCAGTTGAGTTATATTAAACTTGATTTCAGTTTCTCTCAAAACTTTGGTTGCTGGAAATGGACCCAGTGGCTGAACCCGAGAGCAGCAATTGTTATAAGAATAGCCCTACACAGATTATCAGGCAGCAAGATCTCTTAATAAATCTTAAGCCTGGTCTGAAGTTTAATGATTTTGAAGGCAGCCATAGTTGGCCAGTCAACCAGAGACACATCAACTTTATTAATAAGATTTTCTAGAGTCCTTATCTATTTATGCATCAACAGACATATCCTAGCAACAGACCCTATCACAGTGCTGCCCATGAGCATTTTCAGTTTCTGGTTTCTGCCATACTTTTTCAGCACAGATGTATTTGTGCCCTCAACTATAGACGAACTAAGTGATTTTCATCACTCAGGGCAGAAATGTTTTTCCTTATGAAAAGAGAATGGTTACTATACTTGACTTTAGACACCTTATGTGTTTTCTTGGGAGAAACTGTGAAACAAGTCCTTAAAAAACTTGAACATGAATCCTAAAATCAATAGATCTTTAGGACAAATTCCAGCAACACAGATGGCAGTGTGTTCTGCACACCTGTGAAAGCTACCTCTGATTTAGAACAGGAAGCTTGGAGAAGATGCAGGAGCCAGGTACTTCTGTAAGATTGTCCACAAAGCCATCCCTAGCCTGACATGGTCCTGGCCCTTCCCCATGTGCCTGTCAGCCTGTGAGCCTCCTTCAGTCAGCTCAAATGCCCTAATAGAGATGCAGCAATAGGTAAGTATAGACCTCTGAGTTGTTTCCAAAGTTTTAGTCATTTACCTGGACCAAGGAGAGTGATTCCATATTGGGGAAAATAATTTTCTCAGGTGGCCAATGCAGCTACATCCAAGAAGGTGCTAGAGATTGGTTAAAACTATGTATTTAGAACCACTTAGATGTATGTTAGAATAGAATCCTGTTGTGACACCTACTTTATGACCCTGAGCAAGCTGCAGAGTCCCTGTGGTCCTCAGTTTCATTATTTCCCTTTAAAAATAAAATGTTTGTTTATTTATTTGGGGGGGTGAAGGAGGGCAGGAAGGAGGGAGAAAGAACATGCGGGAGAGGGCCGGAGAGAAGGGAGAGAAAGAATCCCAAGCAGGCTCCATGCTGTCAGTGCAGAGCCCCATACAGGGCTCAAACACATAAACAATGAGATCATGAGCTGAGCTGAAACCGAGAGTTGGGCCACCCAGGCGCCCCCTCAGTTTCCTTATTTCTAAAATAGGGTTGATGTTGAAAAATAAGACACTGATGGGAATTCCCCTTAATGAAGCACTTATGGGCCCTGAGAACTGTTGCAAGTGCTTCATGTACATTCTTTCAAGCATTTTCACAACTCTGGGGCATATACTATCACAACAGATAGTGCTCTCTAAGTGGTATTACCATGATGTCCACTACAAGCGTCACTGTCACTGTTTTTCCAGAAAAGAAACTAATCACCAGTCTTAAATATTGTTGCTAGGAATTGACAGATATTCTCCCTTGCCTTCTTGACGCACCAAGGCCTTTCCCTTTCTGTTTTAATGCTAGATATATCCGAGATGCAGTGATATAAGGATATTTTCTAACATCATTCATTTTTCCGACAAGTGTGTAGTACATGTAATTTTGTCTTGCATTATTTAGGAGTGTTGATCTGCTCTCCTCCAGGTTTAATGAAACAAAATCCAGATCAAGAATTTTTCTATAGGCTCGTGCAGCTTTAAAACCAAACCAAAAATGTTAAAGTCATTAACAAAAATAACAGCGTCAGTGACAAAAATAATCTTCCCAATAACCCGGTAAAAGTCCCTGACTTAGGTATTGACTTTTCTTTGACATTGTCAGGAGATTCAAGCTGCTCAGGCCGTTCTTTATGCAGCAATTGCTCTGTGACACTAGCTCTATTTTCTCAGTGATTTGTTGTATTAATGCAGGTGTCCGAGGAGCAGCATTTGTGATCAAGACAAGGCAGTCAGCTTCCAGGAAGGTAAGATTTCTACCACTGAAGACAATATAATATCCATTACGACGCTTAGCCATAATTTGTTAGTAGTATTTGGGTGTTAATTTCACTTAACCCATAATGCACTGCTCTCCAGATGACAGCGTGCTACCCATGTACTAAGCTGTCTTATTCAATGAGACAGGTGGAAGTAACCCTGCAGTGCTAGTTGCGCACATAGAGAAGCATTTATCACAGATGATGTCATGTGTCGCGTTACACCTAAGCTCCTGAACCCCTCCCGAGCAACCTCAAAGACACAGAATTACTCATCCTTTCCCAGAGTGGCATATGTATTTTAGCTAAAAATTGTAACTTTGTACAGTCTGTTAGATTTTTTAAATCTAAACTTTGTTGAGGCTTTTAAAAATCCCACAGAGTTGCATGTAAGCATGGATAATGCATGGCTGTCTCAGTTTCCGTAGATGAGTGGATGCATGGGTACCCTGACTTCAGGAAGTCTGCACTGCTTTGGAACACAGACCTGACTGAAGTATTACTTGCTTCTCTCAGGAATGTTGAGGGAAGAGGAGCTTATTCACTCCCTGTGGGTAAATCTGACTGTAGGTTGCTGTTTGGAGGTGTTCTCTATTAAGGACTTTGAGTGTGAAGCCCATTTCAGAGAGACTCTGGAATCCTCTCTTGCATGAAGTCAAGCTAGACAGAAACCAGGAAGCAGATTTGTACCTAAAATTGCCCAGGTGCAGGGGATTGGCTTGTGTGAACTTACAAGGATCCCACTAGTT
The DNA here is from genome assembly GCA_017311185.1 of Proteles cristata cristata. Taxonomy (NCBI): domain Eukaryota; kingdom Metazoa; phylum Chordata; class Mammalia; order Carnivora; family Hyaenidae; genus Proteles; species Proteles cristata. Next base: position 1,359,562 of record JAESUZ010004426.1, on the reverse strand, counting down.
TAATGAAGTCACTTCTGAGAGACAGCCAAGGTTGATGAAGAGATAGCTGGAGGGAACCATGGCTATGGTATTTGCAGCCAGCTCAGTAAAATGGTGGCCAGATAGTTTACAAACGTAGTGCATTTTGGAATCACCTGTTGGGCCTGCTAAACACACTGATTCCCTGGGCCCAGCTTGCAGAGAATTTGAGTTAGGGGTTTTGTCATGGGGCCTGGATCACTTATGTTTTGTCATCTTTACTGAAGTATAATTTACAAACAGTAAAGTAGATTCATTTTAAGTACAAAGTTCCATCAGTTTTGATGAAAGTGTACAACTGTAATCACCAGCAAAATCAAGGTATACTACATTTCCATCACCAAAATCAGTTTCTCCTGCCATTTGAATTCTCTGCCCCTACCCACCAAACTCCTGGCCTTGGGCATTTATTGATCTACTGTTACCATAATTAGTGCCTTTTCTAGAATTTCATAAAAGTGGAATCATACATTATCATCAGTCGTGTATGATTTTGTACGTGGCTTATTTCTTACATCATAATGTTTTGAGATTCACCCATCTTGTTGTCTATATCATTGACTCATTTCTTTTAATTGGTAATTAGCATTCCATTGCATGACATACCACAATTATTTTTCCATTCACTTTTTTAAAAATTTTAATGTTTATTCATTTCTGAGAGAGAGAGCATAAGTGGGGGCAGGAGCAGGGAGAGAGAGGGAGATACAGAATCTGAAGAAGGCTTCAGGCTCTAAGCTGTCAGCACAGAACCCGACACAGGGCTCAAACTCAGGAACTGTGAGATCGTGACCTGAAGTTCAGTCAGAAGTTCAACTGACTGAGCCCTCCAGGTACCCCTATCCATTCACTTTTTGATGGTTATTGTGACTTAATAAGAATAAAACTGCTTATAATAATCACGTAAAAGTTTTTGTGTGGAATTGCTGGGTCATATAAGTGTATGTTTATAAGAAACTGCTAGATTGTTCTCCAAAATGGTTGCACCATTTTTTGATTCCCACCAGCCCTGTTTGAAAGCTCCAGTTCTTTTACATCGTCACCAACACTTGGGTTTGTAAGCGTTTTCGATTTTAGCCACTCTGGCTAGATATTTAGGATTTTGTAATAAGCTCCTAGGTAATTCTGATGTGCACCTAAGTTTAAGAAGCCCACCTCTCATAGTGAGTAACTCCTGAAAACTTAAAAGCAACTTGAGCCCTGAGTCCCAGCCTCAGCTCTGAGCCTACCACCACTCTTAACCCTGTGCTCTTCCCTCATAAATAGGATCTTTGTGATTCAATCTTTTCTGTGTCTGGCAGGCAGGTTTCCCACGTCTCTGCCACTAATAGGCTACTACCTACTGTTGCCATGTACTATCCACACATTTGCCAGCTCCACACAGAGTGACTCTGAAGCTGAGTTGTATTGAATGAGTAGATACTGTGGGGAGGGGAGTTCATGTTCCAGGTGGAGGGACCAGCAGAATAAAGGCTTGGAGACCCAAAATAGCTTGGCCCATTTGGGAAACTGCAGGTAGTTAGACATCTTAGAGTATGGTACTGAGAGGAGAGCTTGGTAAGAGATGGCTGGGGAAGGACAAGACCCCGTGGGGCCTTTAGGGCATGGTCAAGGGGTTGGATGTTTTTTGTAGGAGAGGCTAAAATATGGGGCATGAAGCGCTCTCTTCTGTATTTCAGAAAAATTACCCTAGTGTTTGCCTAGGAAACAAATTGGAGGGGAGGCTATACTCCAGATCTGTCCCCACGACGTGTCCAGTTCTTACTCATATTGTAGGTGCCTCAGAATTATTTTATATCAAAGAATGAAAATAATGAGTGAGTTTTTCTTTTTTAAGAGAGAGAGAGAATGCATGCAAAGAAGGGAGAGGGACAGAGGGAAAGGATATATATATTTTTTTAATGTTTATTTTTGAGAGAGAGAGCTAGTGCGGGAGGGGCAGAGAGAGAGGGAGACAGAGGATCCTAGGCCGGCTGTGCGCTGAGAGCAGAGAACCCGACCATGGTGCTTGAATTCAGGAACCATGAGACCATGACCTGAGCTGAAATCAGATGCTCAACTGACTAAGCCGCCCAGACAGAGAGAAGCTGAAACAGGCCCCACACTCAGTGCAGAGCTTGATCCCAGGACTCTGGAATCATGACCTGAGACAAAATCAAGAGGCAGACACTTAACCTACTGAGTCACCAGGTGTGGTGCCCCTGAGTCTTTTTGTGTCACCCACATCTTGCTTTTTGGTGTCTTTCCCTCCTTTCGTGCCTCACCAAAGATGGTTGATTATCTTGGGGGACATAGGGTCCTGGGTCCTTCCCAGATGCAAAAATCATCCTGCCAAGATAAACACGAACTTCTACACCCTGTGGGGCAGCCTTGTCATCACTGTAGTTTGATAACTGTCTCCCTCTGTTCCTCACTCATTTCTCCATTCCCCAAGCTGAGAATTTCTTATGAGGGAGGCATAAACTGGGCATTCAGAGATGAGAAAACACCATCCATGCCCTCAGGGAGCCAATACTCTCTCTTCTCATCTTCAATCCTTGGGACAGGGGTCTGCAAACATTTTCTATAAATGGTCAGGTAGTAAATATTTTTGGTTTTGGAAGCCATTTGATCTGTTGCCACCATTAAATAGGCATAAACAATATTAAACAAATGGGCATGGCTACGCTTTAATAACTTTATGTATGAACACAGAAATTAGAATTTCATGTAGTTTTTATGTGCCATGAAATATTCTTCTTCTTTTTTTTTTTTAAATCACGTAAAAATGTAAAACTTATTCTTAGCTTGGTGCTGCGCAAAACCAGGTAAGGGGTTAGGATTTGGCCCACTGACCACGGCTTGCCCACCGACACCTGAGACTGTCCCTTCATAATGTATGAACAAAGTTCAAGTTACCACTGTTTTCTGCTCACCTCTTCTATGTCATGTCCTTCCTCTACCGTGCATACACTCACCCCAGTCCTCCATCTTTGCTATCAGAATAATCTTCCTAAATACAAATCAAAATCACACTGAAATACCACCTCACGCCAGTCAGAATGGTGAAAATGAACAAATCAGGAGACTCTAGATGCTGGCGAGGATGTGGAGAAATGGGCACCCTCCTACACTACTGGTGGGAATGTAAACTGGTGTAGCCCCTCTGGAAAACAGTGTGGAGGTTCCTCAAAAAATTAACCAAAGAACTCCCCTATGACCCAGCAATAGCACTGCTAGGAATTTACCCAAGGGATACAGGAGTGCTGATGCATAGGGGCACATGTACCCCAATGTTCACAGCAGCACTTTTAACAATAGCCAAAACATGGAAAGAGCCTAAGTGTTCATCAACAGACAAATGGATCAAGAAGATGTGGTTTATCTATACAATGGAATATTACATGGCAATGAGAAACAATGAAATCTGGCCATGTGTAGCAACATGGATGGGCCTTGAGGGTGTTAATGCCGAACGACATATACTGAAGGACAGATACTGTATGTTTGCACATATAGGTGTATTAGGAGGAACTTAATGGAGGACCATGGGGGAGAAGAAGGGGAAAAATAGTTGAGGAGAGGGAAGGAGGCAAACCATGAGAGACTCTTGAACGCTGAGAACAAACTGAGAGCTGATGGGGGTGGTGGAGAGGGGAAGGGGGAGATGGGCATGGAGGAGGGCACTTGTGGGGATTAGCACTGGGTGTTATATGGAAACCAACTTGACAATAAACTATTTAAGAAAAAAAAAGAATCTTCCTACAGTGTAAGCAAGATGGACTGTGTTCTCCTCTGCTCACAACTGCCCTCCAGCTGCCTCCCAGGTGTGCTTTGGGGTAGACCCCAGCCTCCTGGGTCTGGCTGCCCCTGCTCCTGAGGACCCCTCTCCTTCCTCGTCACCAGCCTCCTCCCTTTGTCCCTTCCTACTTCCAATAACTGCTCCAGATTCCTTGCAGCTGATCTTTCCAGCTGTGCTCCTCGGCCCTTTGTATTTTCCTGGGTCTGGATTCTTAATCTCCTTTCTAATCTGGCTAACTCCTGCTTGCTTTTAATGTTTGGCCCACATCTCACCTCCGCATCACCTTCTTTGACCACATGCCCCTAGGCAGAATCCAGCATGGCACTCGATGACCCCTGGCGAACCTGGTGCACGTTCAGGGTGTGTCTTGTCCTTTTCAAGCATCCCCTACAGAGTGGAGCACAGAGCAGATGCTCTGTAGACATTTTGATGAATTCTCAAACATCAAGACCCATTTTACATACTTCATAAAACTGTTAAGTGTTGTATATACACTCTTTTATAGATTTCCTTTTCTTAATTTCATGAGCTGTTGCCACTATTAAATTTTAAGTTGGTAAGAGCAGACATAGAGTCTATTTTTTAGGATAGACCTCCATCCTTCTACATAGAATAACACTCATGGATTCTCCCCCTGGGCCTCTGGGTGTTTGTGGTGGGCTTTCATTAGGATAGCTCTAACCAGCTTGTCTAATGGGAACCACAGGTAGTTTTTTGTTTTTGTTTTTGTTTTCCCAACAGATGAGGAAACTGCAGTGTCAGAAAGACAAGGCAGCTTTCCTGAGGACTCAACTGGTACATGACCAAAACAGAACAAGGGCTGGGCACTGGGTCTTGATATTAACTAGCATTTGAATTTTTGGTGCACTTGCAAGGTTAAAGTGTTGAGCCCTAGATGTGGATTTGCAGTTTACAAGGCTGTAGGTATGGAGTGGGCGGGGCGGGGGGGGGTGCGGGATGCACCTGGGAGGCCGCGCAGTGCTGACCTTTAGCGCCTCCCATCTTCTGAATAGGATTCCTTGTTTGCTAGTCCTCACAGCCCTTTCTTCCTCCTTTAGTGCATCAGTGCATCAGTCATTCCCTAAAAACAGTGACACTCATTATAGCCGGCAAACAAATGGTCGGGAACTAAGCAACTCCAAAAATTGAACTCAGCATGTGAAATCATTTAATCAGAGCTCACAGGACTGAGGGGCAGTATTAAGAAATAGGCACCTTGTCTGGTCTCTGGACTGAAGTCTTTTCAGGAGGAAAGAGAGCTTATGTTATTTATTGTGACAGGAGGAAGATATACTGTAGTATTTCAATGAGAAAAGGACATAGACGGAAGAGCTTAGAGACTAAGATTCCATTTGAACTCTGTTCTTGATTTCTTTTTTCAGTTTAATTTTGAAACAATTATGTAATTACTGTGTAACTCAATTTCCTCACCATAAAATAGAAGCACTGCCTTTTTTTTTTTTGTATCTTTAAGATCTCTTATGGAACCTGGGACAGTACTGTCTGCATCATCTTACATTCGTCCAAATGTTTGTAGTTATTGAAAGATCCTCATTTTCAGGTGGTTTTAGCTGCAGTACGTATGCCATCATGGAGATTCCACTGAGCACACAGATACATTTTTTTAATGGTTAGAAGCCATAAGCACAGATTTAAAAAGTAATTTTTGTTCACCGCTATTTGCCTTTTTTTTTAAAATGGTGTAGGCGGCCTTTTGTTAAATGTGAGATTATGGAGGATGGAGCACTGTGCTGGGAAATGTAATCATTGGAAAATATGTCAAAGACTAATCGACACAAAGATGCTGATGGTGGCAGCAGCCCTTCTTTCATATCATTTCCAACTTCTTTTAGTCACCTGTTGAGGAGGAGTCTTCCAGAGCTAAGTGAGCATAGAGGTGGGAGCCTGCAAGGAGACAGCCAGCCTTCTCCCCAACCACCACCACTTAGAACGAGCATGTGCATGGGCACCACACATTCCTTTTCTGTTTCTCCGGAGGTGTCGCTAAAGCACCCCATTATTTGGAAAACACTGTATTTGTTTTCAAGAATCTTTCATATTCTTTTCTGGGGAAACCAAATCAGCATTCTCCTCCTGAATGACAGAATTTAAAGGAATATATGCATAAGCGTGGCAAATAGGATGCAACGTATAAATAACCACGTGGCATGTGCTTTCCTCAAAACATACAGAGGCATGGGCTAAAACCTAACACCTCCATTCAATAAAGCTAATTTCACTTAGATGGTACCTGGAAACCTATGTATGTATGTTTGTTCATTTGTTTGCAATTTTCTCTTTCAGTCTGTATTAGCCTTCAGAGTTGTTCTCTTATCTCACATAGCTTTGTGAGTCTAATTACTAGGCACACACTGCTTAGTGTAGTGTGGGCAGTACAGGAATTACTAGAGATTCCACACAAGACCCTGTATCAGGTCTTGAAGTGATTGGGATTTTAATATGCAATGTCTCTCCCATTTCATTGGAATTGAGCTCTCTGGGGTCTGATGTCAATGGAAAAAACTGTAGTCATTCGCCCTGGGCAAAGGCTTGTAGTCTAACTGCTTGGCTAGTGGGGCCTGGAGGGAAAAGAGGGCAAACAGAAGGCCAAGGGCAAGTAGTGAGCAGGCTGATGTTAATCATGATATTTTAGTCAAACAGAATCACAGCATCATTATGTCACTTTTTTTTCAATCCCCATACAAGTCCTTTTTTGTTGTTGTTCTGATTTTTTCTTCCTGCTTTCTCTTTGGATTTTTAATCTCTATTTCTTTTCTTTATATTCCCCCCAGAAACAAATAAACAAAAAGATTTAGAAGACAGGTTTTAAGAACTCTAACCAAGAAAAATCATTCCCAAGGAGAAACCGTACTGAACCACACACAACTTGGCTTTGGGCCTAATGCAAGAAACAATTTTTTTTGAATATTCTGATCAGGAGCTTTGTAAACAAGATTTAAAACTTCAGCTCAGAAGAGTATGATTAACTTGGATTGGATGTGGTAGTTCTAGCCACGTAATTTTAGACATTCTAATTGGCAGTTTAAAAATAGCAGATTTGCAGCCTCTTCCTCTGTATTTTCCCCTTAGTTTGCCCCTCAACTGTGTATTGTATTTAAGGAGTCTTGTGCTACTTGGAAGCCTGGGAACCACAAGTTCCCGGGTCCTCATCTCCTGCTTCCCAGGTCTGCCTGCCTCTGCCTTGAAATGTCACAAGGGTAGGGATTCCTGGGTTGCTGAGTCGGTTAAGCATCAGACTCTTGATAGCTCAGGTCATGATCTCATGGTTTGTGAGACCAAGCCCCATGTCAGGCTTTGTGCTGATGGTGTGGAGCCTGCTTGAAATTCTCTCTCTCCCTCTCACTCTCACTACCCCTCTCCCTTGCTAACATGTCTACATGTGGTCGCTCTCTCTCTCTCTCTCTCTCTCTCTCAAAATAAATAAACTTCTAAAAAATATATCACAAGGGTAATAAAAACTTGTATTTTCTTAGGAATGCTCTCAGCTTCTGACTCACAGACATATTCCCTTTCCTTCTCTAATAACTAGGTGCTTAGGAGATGTACTTCAATGATGCTCTTCAATTAAATCCATTTCTGGGTACGTTAAGCTTCCAGCTGAACAGTAACATTTGCTTACCAGGTAATGAGTACTTGAGAATGTCACCAAGAAAATGAAAACACTGATTTCAAATACCCCAATTATTTACCAAATTCTTTCCTGTATCTCTGTGAGGCAGTGTCCAGAAGCTGAAACAAATGTTTGTTCCTCTTTGCCTCTGTTTCAGCTGACAGCAAGATGACATGTCAGTGTAGGTCCCCACTACAGAGCTACACCTTTCTCTGTGCATTTCTGAGGAGACCTAAGAGTCCTGTCTGGTTGGGCCTGAAGTTGCTCACCTTTACCTCATTTCAGTCTCTGCGTTTCCTTTCTGGAAGCCACTTGCTGTGTCCCTGATGGAAGGGTGGGGGATGGGAGTAAGACATGCCTAGAGCTGCCTAGGGCAACCCCCATCCCCTTGTCCCACGTGGAGGGTTTGGTGGGACCCATGCAAACACATTCCCTGTGGGATGTGGTTTATCACCCCTGCTTTGAATTTTATTAACAAGGAACCTTGCAGTTTCCTAAACAATGAGACCACTAAAGCATAAACTATATTAAGTCTATAAATTCCAGAATACCAAATCTCTGGAATATCAAGTGTCTGTTCTTGAACACCCGGTGAGTAATAAATCTCCCTGTCCATTTGCATGGTGGGCCTTTGGTGCACAGAGAACACTGCTGTTCTCAGGGCACCCTTTCCTTCCTGCTCTTCCCCCCGCCCCCGCCAGCATTCTTGCAGCCACCTCTCTCTCACATCTTAAACCCTCTTATAATGCACCATTTTTCAAAAACAGAAAAAAAAAAACCCACTTAGTTGTCTTTTCCTGGCTGGCTGGTTGCAGAAGGTGAAGCCTGCTGATATGAGCTTTGTTTTTCATCCTGAGCTCTGAGAAACACATTAGGAATAGTACTTGAGGGGTGTGTCCATCTCGCCACCACTCAGTTTTTTCCAGGCCTCCTCCCATGGTGCTAGTGAGGAGTAACTATTCACACAAAATCAGAGGTCAGGCACTATTTTGCTTTTCCCAGGAGTCATGGTAAGAATGCGAACCGCGGTGCCCCAGGGAGCTGTGAAGAATAAGCCTGTGCTCTCCTGCCCCTGCCCAGCCCTTATGAGTTTCAGCATTCACAAGAGCCTTGACAAATACCTCTGGAGAAATGAGATGATCTGCACGCTCTGAAGTAGTGATACCTTTTCTGAACATGAAGGATGGTGAAGAACACACTCAGATGTTTCATTTTGGAGGGACAAAAGAAACCCCCATGCACTGTTGGTGGGAATGTAAACTGGTACAGCCACTGTGGAAAATAGTATGCAGTTTCCTCAAAAAGTTAAACATAGAAATACCATATGATCCAATAATTCCACTACTGGGTATTTACTGAAAGAAAATGAAAACATTAATTCAAGAAGATAATATATACCCCTATGTTTGTTGCAGCATTATTTACAATGCCCAAGATATTAAAGCAACCCAAGGGTCCATTTATAGATGAAAGGAGAAAGAAGGTGTGGTGTGTGTGTGTGTGTGTGTGTACATATATAAATATGTATGTAAGTATGTATATATATATGTGTGTATGTATATATGTATAGACACACACACACATACACACACACACACCAACAAACAATGGAATATATTACTCAACCCCATAAAAAAGATTGAGTTCTTATGATTTGCAACAATATGGATGGACCTAGAGGGTGAAATGCTAAGTAAAATAAGTCAATCAGAGAAAGACAAATACCATATGATCTCACTCATATGTGGAATTTAAGAAACAAAGAAAAAAAGAGACGAATGAAAAACCAGACTCTTAAATACAGAGAACGGAGAAGAGGTGAAATTGATAAAGGGGATTAAGAGTACACTTAACCTGTTGAATAGTGAGAAATGTATAGAATTGTTGAATTATTACATACCTGAAATTAATATACCACTGCATGTTAATTATACATCAGTTTTTAAAAAGGGAAAAAAATCAAGAGCACACCCAAATGGTTCCCAGTAGGGTGTGGCTAGGTATGGCGGAGAAGAATTTTTAAAATTATGTGGCAGGGACCCTGGTTTGTTTTCCTTGTATGATGTACTCAGGGTAAGGATCTGGGACACCAGAGATCCTATATTCCCAAAGGTCAGAAGTGCCATCATCCCCATTTCCTGTGTACTGATGGAATTGAGTCATCCTGTCTTGGTTCCTCATTTAACTACACAGTATAGTCTTTACTTTGTGCTTTGAAAAGCATCCTTATTACTCTTCCAATCCTATCTTTCCTTTATATCTGCATATTTGCAGGTATTGGGTTATGAGCCATTTTTTCTCTACTTTTTTCTTGTATTTGTATTTAATTTTTTTAATAGATTTTATTTATTTTTTTTATTTTAGAGAGCATCTGAGCAAGGGGAGGGGCAGAGGGAGAGAGAGAGGGAGAGAGAGAGGGAGAGAGAGAGAATAAATCTCAAGCAGGCTCCATGCTCAGCATGAAGCCTGACATGGGGCTCAATCCCAGTACTACCCAGGAATCATGACCTGGGCCAAAATCAAGAGTCAGATGCTCAGCATGACTGAGCCACCCAAACACCCTAACAGACTTCATTTCTAGAGCAGTTTTAGGTTTATAGAAAAATGAGCAGAAAGTACAGAGTTCCCAAACAGTCCCTCAGTCTCCCAGTTTTCCATTATAATGCCCTTTAATTTTTATTAACATTATGAATATCAGTGCCAGACAAGGGTGTTTTTTGTGAAGATAATTACCTTTACCTATAGTATCTCATTTAACAGAAACTGTTTAGGAAACAAGAGTGCCACATGTTTGCTAACTGTGGACATAGTAGCTGTAGGACATGAGTGTGGGCAGTGAGGGTGTGGGGGCAGCTGGGAAAGTGCATGCTTGATGAGTTCTCAGTGGTCTAACCCACAGTTAGGAGGGTACAAGGAGTGGGGATCAAGTAGGGTTTCCCAGTGCCCAGAAAGGAAAATGGGACTGTTTCCTCTGAATGGTCCAACAAATTTGATGGCTCAAAACAACACTAATTTTTATATTACAGTTCTGATAGTCAGAAGTCAGAAATGGTCTCACTGGACTAAAATGAAGGTGTCAGTGCAGTTGTGTTCCTTCTTTTTGCTTTAGCAGAGAATCAGTTTCCTTGCTTTTACCATTTTCTCAAGACTGCCCATACTCATTGGCTCCTGACCCTTTCCTCCACCTTTAAAGTCAGCAGTGATTGGTTGAGTCTTTCTCATGGCACTGACTCCGTTACCTCCCTCTTTCATTGATAAGGACTTTTGTAATTAAATTAGGTCCATGTGGGTAAGCCAGTTAATCTCCCCTATTTCAAGATCAGCTGATCAGCGATCTTAATTCCATCTGCAACCTTAAGTCCCCCTTGCCAGGTAAAATGACATATTCACAGGTCTGGAGATTATGACATGAACATTTTTGGGGTCATTATTTTAGGGCATTATTCTGGAGGAGTAGAGCCTGGAATCAAAGGCACCCATGAATCAGAATCTCCTCTTCCTCAAGAATAATTAGAATCAGGCCCAACTCGTCATGCAGCTCACATTAGTTGTCCTCCAGGAAGCCCTCTGTATCTGTGGACCAATATAGGAGACACTAGACCTGAAAGGTACTTGACTGGTCTGAATTGAGATGTGTTCTACATATAAAATAAATACCAGATTTTGAAGATACAGTACAAAAAAAAGAATGTAAAATATTTTTACAGCAAAGATTTTTAAAATATTATACATTGAAATGATGTTTTGATATATATTATGAAATTAATTTCTCTTTTTTTTACATGTTGAATGTAGATTCAAGAAACTCTAAAATTGCATATCTGGCTGTACTACATTTTTTGGGGGGACAGTGCTGCTCTATAATAGTTCCAGACTGAGCCAAGTACTTCCTCCATATGCTCCCACAGTCCCTTATTCATACCTTAAACATTTACCTTATAGCATAATTATCAATTTGCATGTCTCCGTTCCTCACCACATAGTGAATTCTTAAAGGACAGGTGCTGTGCTTTATTAATCATTGTATTTTTAGTACTAGTATATTGCCTGGAATGTTGTAATAATAATCATTATCATAATCATAATTAACAGTTACAGAGTGCTTGCTATGTGCCAGGCTCTGTTCAAGTGCTTTACGCATAAATTCAATTAATCCTTACAACACTCTCTAGCTGTATAAGTTTAGGGAAGTTATTTTAACATTTTGTGCCTCTGCTTCCTCATACATACTTTGGGTCTAATAATAGTACCTACCTCATACCTATTCATAGCATGAGGATTAACTAGTTATTTTATGTATTCATGCTTATTTGTACATATGTGTTTATACACACACTATATATAATGTATATTATATATGTATCATATGTTTGCATGTATGAAGACCTACAGTATTTGTAAAAATGTTTAGGATAGGAGGGGCATGTCCTAAGGACGATAAAAATATTTGTTAAACAAACAAACAATGCTTTGAGGTAGGTACTCCTCTCCATCTCAAAGACGCCAAGACTGGCATAGAGAGGTTGAACAATCGGCCCAGGCTTATGCAGCTTGTTGGTTTCAAGGCTGGGATTGCAGACTTTAAATAGCATGCTATAGGGGCACCTGCGTGGCTCAGCCAGGCTGAGGGTCTGACTTCAGCTTAGGTCATGATCTCATGGTTCGTGAGTTTGAGCCTTGCATTGGGCTCTCTGCTGACAGCACAGAGCTTGCTTTGGATCCCCTGTCTCCCTTTCTTTCTGCCCCTCCCCTGCTCATTCTCTCTTCCCCGGTCTCTCTCAAAATAAATAAATACAATTTATAAATACATACGTACATACATACCTGCTGTACAGGTGCATGGTTAAAATTGGAATGAATGAGTGAAAATTCAGGTGAAGGCCTCGCAGAGTGGCTTCTATCACACTCTACAGCTAGTTGGAAGAAGAGTTGATCTAAAACTCTAACTCCTAAAACTGAAGGAGAGAAAAGGAGAATTGGGGAGAGTGAGGCTGTGTGTGGTTAAGGTAAGCCAGGGCTGAGAAGCAAAAGTAGTGAGTCTTTGGCCTGCAGGGAGAGCTGGGGACAGGTCTGACTTCAGGCAAAACTTCAAAGTTGGAATCTTCTTTTCCTTTAAGTCAGGCCTACTCAGAGAACAGACTGGAGTTGGCCACAACTGGGAAATGTGCAGCTGCACCCAGTGCATGGTTTGAGCCCCTGGAAGAGTACAGGCTGCAGGGGAAGGTAAGAGGGGGATGGTTGCTCCTATTTCTAGGCTGTGGGAATCCCACCTGTTTAGACAGAAGCACTCCATCCACCAAAGCCCACTTTGCCATCTCTCACCTGATAGACTGGGAAAGGGACCCACAGACCACCAGGGTCTCTGTTTACAGCCTGCCAAGGGGATGTACAAAGCCTTAATTATAAAAAAGGCATTACTAATTGGCACTCACTGAAAACCGTGGCTTTACATTTAAAATGTTATTCAGTCTCTGTGGCTTTGACGTAGTGAATCAGAGCAACTTGTATATGTTAAAACCATGATTTAGAAAGGAAGAGCTCATTTGAGACCACGATTCCAAAGCCAGTCGTCAGTATAGTCACTTCAAGGAGTTTATTGGAGCCACCAATAAATTCTTCACCTCCAGCATATGGTGTTGGGGTATTTTCTTAGACACAGCTTGAGTCTGTCCCAGAGACCCGCAGCACTGCTGAATCCTCACTTGCAGTCTCTCTGGTTCCATCTATTAAGAAGCCAAGGTCACTCAGCAAGGCGTGGCCTGTAAATTTCAAACTCCCAGCCTCAGTGTGTGCAAAGCGGTATGTATGTGTCTCCAGCCAGATTTCACTGTCACAGGAGGTGAGGGAATCAAAGGCAGGGGGGTGGTTTTTAAAAGGCCTGGGGAAATTTATGACTCAATTTAAAACCACTTGTCGTTTATCAAAGTAAAGGAAATGGAATCGCAGGCTCCAGGGTAGAAGCAGATTTTCTGAGAGAAGAAGGAGCCTGTCCTTCCCCTCAGTCTTCCATGACAGCAAAATCTCTCCCCAGATTCCACAGGTCTGGCGGCAATGCAGTCTCTTTTTGACATAACCAGGGATTATACAGAATTCATAAATGTCAAGACTGCTTTTATAAACCTCAACAAATCAGAGAGGCCAAGAGCTTCTCTGGATGGCTCGGTCTGTTATCTGGCTTGTTTCACTTAGCATAGCTCCCTCAGGTTCTGTCCGTGTTGTCACAAATGGCAAGATTTCCTTCTTTTTTTATGGCTGAATAATATTCCATTGATGTATATACCACATTGACTTTATCCATTCATCCCTCAAGGGACAGAGGACATTTAGGTTGTTTGTGCATCTTGGCTTTTGTGAATAATACTGTAGTGAACATGGGTGCACAGATATCACTTGCAGATGCTAATTTTATTTCCTTCAGCTATATACCCAGGAGTGGGATTGCTGGATCATATGGTAGTTCTATTTTTAATTTTTTTAAGGAACCTCCATACTGTTTGCCATTATGTCTATACCAAGGAGATATATCTTTTTTAACACTTCTGCAAGATGTGTTACCCATAGGATGGTACCTGACTGCAGGAAGAAAACCCAAGATTCATAACCATCCTTCTTCACTCATCTTAAGTGCCTCTTGTTCTATAAAACTTCTCTTTTCCTCTTTTATCTAAGGAGAGTTTACTCTGTCAGTTAACCAGAGTTACTTCGATGTACCGTGCAAAGTCAAGGAGACAGATCTGCTAGAGATTCCTGATCCTGGCTGCAAATCATAATCCCCTGGGCAACTGTTTTAAAAATACAGATTCCCAGGGCTCAGTCACAGATTTTCTAATTCAGTAAGTCTGGGATGGTGTTCCAGAGAGTATAATCTTACGGAGCACTCCAGATAATTTTGATGTACTGCCAGAGGTAGGGTCCTTTCTTCTTTGCACCACTACCGTGACTTCCCTGTAGAGCATTTATATGATGCTACAGAAGCTTGTCCCATGCCTATCTCTGCCAAAGCCTGGAGGGTAGGGACTGTCTTTTCTGTTAACATCTTGTCTGTAACCCAGTGTCTGTGTGCCTGCTGCATAGTAGGTGCTCATTAATTATTTTTTACATTATTTTTTAAATGCTTATTTATTTTTGAGTGAGAGAGAGTGAGAGAAAGGGAGCACAAGCTGGGGAAGGGCAGAGAGAGAGGGAGACATAGAAGCAGAAGCAGGCTCCAGGCTCTGAGCTGTCAGCACAGAACCAAATGTGGGGCTCCAACTCATGGACCATGAGATCATGACCTGAGCCAAGGTCAGAGGCTTAACTGACTGAGCCACCTAAGTGCCCAAGTGTAGAGGTAATTATTCCCTCTACAGACTGCTGCTGAAAACAACAGTGCAAAGAGTTTGTTTTATCTACTGGGCTAACTTATAACTCAGAGACAGAATGTGCTATAGAAGTGACCAGTAAAAGGGGCGCCTGGGTGGCTTAGTCGGTTAAGCGTCCAACTTTCACTTAGGTCATGATCTCGCGGTTTGTGGGTTCGAGCCTGTGCTGACTGCCGGCTCAGAGCCTGGAGCCTGTTTCAGAGTCTGTGACTCCCTCTCTCTCTGACCCTCCCCTGCTCACGCTGTCTCTCTCTCCCTCTCCTAGAAATAAATAAAACATTAAAAAAAAAAGTGACCAATAAAAGATTTTAATGAAGTTGGTGGTAGGTCCCCTTGATAGTCCTGAGATTGTTGAACAGGACTTTTTTTTCTTTTAAGCAGGATAACATATATGCAAATAATTGCGCTGCCAGTTACCAATGGTGATCATAAAGTTTATTTGGAATAATACATGTTAAATGCTTATTATAGTGCCAGCAACAAAATTACTTAACAATAAATGTTAGATGGTGATGCTAATGATATAACAACTGTAATTATAAGAGAAAACCCTCCTTATTAAAAGAAATTCAGAACGTATAACAAAATATAAGGGAAAAAATCACCCTTAATCTGGTCAGCATAATCAATAACCTTACAGTATAGTTTCTTTTAGGTTTTTTTCCCCAGGATTTATATTAACATGTACTTTTAATTAATATATATGAAGTATATATTATATAATATATAAAGTATTTATTAATTAAAAGTAAATATTACATGTTTTCAAGTGGCTAGTAAACACATGAAAAGATGCCCAACATCACTAATCATTAAGGAAATACAAATCCAAATCACAATGAGATATCACTTCATACCCATTAGGATGGCTCTTCTCAAAAATGCAGAAAATCACAAGTGTTGGTGAGGATATGAAGAAATTGGAACCCAAGAGCTGTTGGTGGGACTGTAAAATGGTGCAGCTGCTGTGGAAGGAAGTATCACAGTTCCTCAAAAACTTGATACAGCAATTCCATTTCTGGGTATATACCCCAAAAGAATTGAAAGCTGGGTCTTGAAGAGATATTTGCATACTGATAATGGGCTGAATTGTGTCCCCTCGTATGTTGAAACTTTAACCCCCCAATATCATGGTGTTTGGAAATGGGGCATTTGGGAGGTAATAAGGTTTAGTTGAGGTCATGAAGGAAGCCTCATAATGGCATTAGTACCCTTGTAAGAGACATTAGAGAGTTTGCTCTCTCTCTTTTTATGCTCTCTCTCTCTCTCCCTCTCTCTTCTTTCCCATGTGAGGCCCTGTACAATCCAGAAGAGCTCTTTCATTAGAACCTGACCATGCTGGCACCCTGATCTTGGACTTTCAACATCCAGAACTGTAAGAAAATAAATTTCTCTTATGTAAGCCACCCACTCTATGGTAATTTGTTAAGGCAATCCCAGCTGACGTAAATCCATGTCCATAGCAGCATAAGCAACTCAAGTGTCCATCGACAAATGAGGTAGTATGTACATACAATAAAATATTGCTTAAAAGGAAGGATATTCTGGGGTGCTTGGATGGCTCAATCGGTAAGCAGCTGACTTTGAGTCAGGTCATGATTTCGCCGTTCCTGAGTTTTGGCCCCATGTCTGTGCTGACAGCTTAGAGCCTGGAGCCTGCTTCGGATTCTGTGTCTGTCTCTGCTCCTTCCCCACTTGCGCTCTGTCTTGGTCTCTCTCTCTCTCTCAAAAATAAATACATATTAAGAAAAGAAAAAAAGGAAGGATATTCTGACATATGCTATGACATGACTAAAGTTTGAGGATGTCATGGTAGGTGAAATAAGCCAGTCACAAAAAGACAAGTATTGTGATTTCATGTGTATGGGATAGAGAAGTCAAAGTCATAAGGACAGGAAACAAAGGTGGCTTCCAGGGGCTGACGGAGGGGGGAGTGGGGAGTTAGTGTAATGCATACAGAGTTTCAGTTTTGCTAGACAGAAAGAGCTCTGGAGATGCATGGTGGTTACGGTTACACGGCAATTTGGGTGTCATTAATACCACTTAACTGCTTGCTTCAAAATGGTTAAGATACTAAATTTTATGTCATGTGTATTGTACCACCATCAAAAAGGTTTAAAAGGTATATACGTTTCAAATTATTTTAAGATTCTCTTTTAAACATATTAAATATTTTAAACATATGAGTAACAAATAGCATATTCTTATATATAATCTGTCACACATGGTATAAATAAAAATATATATTTAGAAATCAGTATATCCAGCTCCTCATGCCCCTCCCCACTTTGCCAGCTTCATCGATCTGTGGCGCATTGGCCATGGCTCCCTCCCTTTGGGTAGAGAACCCTGCCCAGCACTCTGTACAGAGCGGCCTGGGGTGGCAAACCCAGACTGTTTCCACAGTGATCATAATCGGTGTGACCAGGAGTTTGAACAGTCTGGTCCTGTGGCGGGGCTCTGCTGGGCTGTGGGTCACTGTCTTGCCAACAAGGGGAGCTTTTTTCCCCCTCAAGCTGTGACCACGTTCATTCCTGGCCCTCCCTTCTGCTGCCATTCGGAAAAATGACATGTGGCCATGTCCTTGTCGCCACACATTAAGCCCCATCTCACAATGGGCACTTGGTCTGGCACTGTCCTGGACATTTGAAAGTGACATCGCCATTTCCTGCAAGCTGAGGCCCATGAATCATTTCCAGCCAAAAGTAAAAATGTACATTTCAATGATCAGCAAGTTTCGGTACATTTAAGAAACTGGCTAGAGGCTCAGCCTCCATTCCCAGGTTTTGTTAATGAATCTGGCAGAGAGGCACTGCATTCCTGAGCTAAGATTTAGAACAAAAAGGACCTGTTTTCCTATGTAATGAATTGCTGAGAAATTTTTCCACATGTGACTTAAAAAGCCTCTTGCTGGAGAGCTCAATTCTCTGAGTCATGAATTAGATAATGGGCTTTTATAAACCCACAGAGGGAAACCCTCTGAGGATTTATGTGGGTGAGGAGAGAATGTCTGTCCAGAGCTGCCACCTTCTCCCCAGTGCTCGTGCACAATGCAGAAGCCCCGGACCTGGCACACAGATGCCATGCCCCGCGGGCAAGGGTGGAATCCGCAGTGCTCACCCTGAGCACGTGCCCAGGCTTGTGGCAGCAGATCTCAGCAGAGGACTGCCCCTGCCCTGCCTCTGGGGGAAGAATGGTCAGGAGGACAGTGGGGAGGCCTCCTCCCCAGCACCACCGCCTTCCCGTAGATGGCGGTCCCTATACCTGCTCCCAACCCTAATTCAAATGAGAAGACCTGAGCCTCCCATGAAATAAGGCTTAGAAACGCCTAAGTGTGTACAGAGGGAGTGTTTGGAGATGAGTCCATATAAGCGAAGACTGTCACACAGTAGGAACGGATTCCCTTTCACAAATAGAGCTCTGAGAATGAAGGAGTTAGTGACCAATGAAGAAGATCTCAGACTATGATGTGAGAGATCCATAATGTCTTCTCACCAAGCTTCCCCTAACGTCAAGGACACTTGTGGGCATACAGAGCTATTTGATGCATTTTTCTTTTTTTCCCTCCACCTAAATGTTCTTTGGTACAAGGGCTACAAACTCTATTTCTATCTGCACAGGGAACCTTGCCTTATTTAACTCTGATAACTTACTTTGCAGGCTAGCTGCCTGTCTTGACCCGAGTATAGCTCAGATTTGACCATGCCTCGTGCCCACTGCCCACTCTGACTGTGTGTGCCCTTGGACACCAGCTTGGAGGTCTGGCCTGGCTCCCAATAATCACTTGGGCATGAGAACAACCTGGATTTACAGCTGTCAGCCCAATGATGGCCAAGATAATCTGGCAACACCTACAATTTTTGATTCCCAAGAGGTTCCAAAAACTATTTTGCAATCTCATATGACTAGTGGTCACAGAAGCCACAAAAGGATTTCCTCTAAAACTTAAGTTTACTTGCCTTTTGAGAAGGAAATGAGCTAATAAGGAGCAAGAGGCTTTTCCTTATATTGGAGCCAGAAAGACACAATGGGTGAGGATACCCTATAGTATTGCACCAGACCAGACCAGTACACAAATTTAAAAAGGACAAAAATCCTTTCCTAGATAGTACTGGGCCTGCAGATGTCATTATTATGGGGGTGAAAACCCCATATTTCTAATTCTAATAGCTCTTACTGTTATCTCTCCAATAACTCCAGAGTTCAGCAAGTATAGACCTAGGTACTCGCATCAACCCTGGATCTAGAAGGGCAGACTGATATTAGCAAGAGTTTTGGTGGCTCCTGGAGGTGTTGGCGGAAGCTGGTTGGCTTGTTTGGTAGAGCACTGCAACGAGCTGACCAAGTTCACATACCGGATGGCCCAGCCAGCATTCTTACCATTTGTGGCCATGCTTGTCACCCCCCTACCCCCCCATCTGATGTATGGTCTCATTCACAGATGAGTGTGTGTTTATGTCATTCCTCCTTTAATTCAATAAGTCTGTATTGAATACAATGCCTAGCACTGCAGTAGGTGCTTCAAGATACAGATGTAAGTGCAAGTTTATAAACTAGTTGAGAATTGCCTCATATTTATCTTCTTCCTCTTCATTGTTAGGCTGTGGCAGCTGATAACTTAACCGGAAAACTCAGCTCCAGGTTTCTCAACCTTTGTGACTCAAGTCCAAGGTATAAGCTCTCACACACCCTCCAGTCATTGTGATCTGGGAATCACCTGGTAGCTGCATGCCCCGGGTCAAAGCCTCCACCTCCTAGTCTCTGTAATTGTGCTATTATTGCATTTGTTTCTTGAGTTATACCTGAGGTTCCCTGCTGGGTGTGAAGGTTTTTGTTTTTTAATGTTAAACCACTTATCTGAGGTTTGGTGAGTTCACCTATTCTTTTTTTATTGTTTATTTTTGAGAGAGAGAAAGAGAGAGAGCCCTCGTGAGCAGGGGAGGAGCAGAGAGAGAGAGCCTGAAGCAGGCTCCAAGGACAGAGCTGTTAACACAGAGCCTGATGCAGGGCTCGAACTCATGAAATGTGAGATCATGACCTGAGCTGAAGTCAGGCACTTAACTAACTGAGCCACTCAGGCACCCCAAGTCCACCTATTCTTGAGGGAAGAACACTGATCTCTCAATACCCACTTTTGCTTTGTGGAGCCCTGTCCTACACTTGGTACTCGGACATGGTCACCCCTTGACTTGCATACTGTTTGCTGTCTCATGCTGCTTACTACATCAGGAACACATGGCTATTGATGCCATTGGGTCAAGGCTGAGGGCACCATTTCCATTTGGATGACTGGCCAACAGCCCTTGGTCCACCCCTGCTTCTATCATGTCCTGGCCTCCTCTGTCTGCCTGGCTCGTGGTAAGGTCCCTGTATGAACTGGAGCTGAAACTCCAGAGACAGAAAAATCTATGAGAGACAACCTCTACCAGATGGTAGTTGTCAGAACTATTCCTTTCACACAGCGGTAGCATCCAGGGACCTGATCTCTCAAAACCCTTCTTAAGTCAGGGCTGCTTCCCTCTGTACCTCATTATCCCCTAAAGCATTTAAACCCAACTCTTCCATGTTTTAAAGCAAAGAATTATAAAGTCCCCATGCCTACACAGCCTCAAACTTCTCAGTCATGCACCTATAGGGTGAAAAGCCAGAAGTCTGGAAGAGCCATTAGAGGGCGAGAAACCTGTATACAAAAAAAAATAAGTTTTAGTTGTACAGGTTAGTCGTAAAATATAGTCAGCTGTAAAATATAGTAAGATGAAAAGGGTGAGACCCAGACGACATCCAAAGATGTTGAAAGTAACACATTATTTGACCTTCTTACTCTTAAAATTGTTGAACTGCCCAAGTAGTAGACATCTGCTGTCTTTTCTTTCAAAGTATGCTCTTTTCTAGTGATAAAATCCCTCTTTTTCTTTCCTTCTCTTCTTATACACTGCCCATGCAGTAGCCTGGGCTACAAGGGTGGCATGGGGTCCTTTCTAATCAGAACACTTTGTCCCCAGCTATGGATTCGTTCATAGGTGAGCATATGTCCTAAGCCAGGAAAGTCAGAGGCAGCCCATTTGGGGATGGTAATGTTAACATTAAAGACTGCTGAGGACTATTTTCTCCACAATACAGAGAAATCCTGCCACCACAGAGAAGGGCAGGCCTTAAAATGTAAAGAAACAGATTTCTGATGACACCACTTGGCTCAGCCATGCCAGAAGTCGACAGATCTAGGTCCCATGAACTACTACTGGCATGAACAAAGAAATGATGCTTTCATTAAGTTAGCGTGTATGAAATTTCTCTCGTTTTAAATCAAAACATTCCTGACAAGTATCCACCTTGTCTTTAGGATGATGAGGATTTAGTGTGGACACAGTGAAAATTATGAGGAAGGCAAGTCATGAGTGTCCATATATCCAGTAAACGGAGAACACACTTGTAAGTAACACAGAAGGCAGTTTCACAGCAATTAATGGGGTCTGGCTTTAAACATATTTCTTTGGGCACCTGGGCGGCTCAGTCAGTTAAGCATCCGGCTCTTGATTTTGGCTCAGGTCATTATCTCATGGCTGTGAGACCAAGCACTGTGTTGGGCTCTGTGCTGAGCACTGGGAATGGAGCCTGCTTAAGATTCTCTTTCTCTTTCTGCCCCTCCCCCATTTGCATGCACACTCTCCCCCCCCCAAAAAAGTATTAGTTCTTTTTCATAGAGAATTTGACAGTTGAAAATAAAAGATTTATTTTACTGTGGAGGCTCAGATAGTTATGACATGAAAACCACAGTTTTCAAACATGCTGGCTAAAGTCATTGGAAATTGCTGCCTGACTGAGCAAACTTGAGGGAAGCCCAACAGTTTTTCAAGCATTTGAAACTAGAGTGGAATGAATCAAATGACAAATCTCTCTGCCTTTCCACTTTGTCATGAAAATACTAAGTGCCAAACCTTATCATGAAAATGAACGTGTCATGATACATAATTTATATTAGGGATGGAACAATTTGCAGGCACAATGAATTGATTCCATAGAACAGAGAAAGTAGCAGTAACAGTGGCTTGAACAAGACAGGAGCTTATGTCTATCACAAAATGAAAGAAGCCTAAAAGCAAAGAGACCAGAGCTGCTCTGGGGGCTGTTTGACTGGATGTCTGATGGGTGAGAGAAAGAAGGATCGAAGAGTTTGTAGAGATACAGGTCTGGGAAGAGAGGAAGACCCAAAGACAATCTTCCAAACACTAACATAGGTGTATACATTTTAAAAATTCAAGAGTACTCACGAAAATAATAGAAGTAATGCTTGTATCCTGCTAGAGTGCAAGTTTCTGCAACAATTTTGAAAAGCAGGTTAACAGTACCTAAGGAAGTTGAAACTAAAACTCCACAATCCAACAATTTCACCTCTTGATGTAGAACACAGGGAAACTCTCAAAAACATATGCTGGAAATGTGTGCAGGAATGTTCATTGCCATGTTGTTTATAATATGAGAAATGAGGAGCAACCCAAATGTCCATCAAATAAGAATAGTTAAGCAAATGTGGTTTTATTCATACAATGAAATATGATATAGCAAAGAAAAGTGAATGGATGTGACTAGAATCACATGTACAGACTGTATAAATCTCAAAAAAAAAAAAAAAGAGAGAGAGAGAGGTGAGTACAAAACCAAGTTGCAGATGGGGCACCTGGGTGGCTCAGTCAGTTAAACATCCAACTCTTGATTTCAGCTCAAGTCATGATCTCATGGTTCACGAAACTGAGCCTGTCGGCCTCTGTGCTGATAGCGCAGAGTCTGCCTGCGATTCTCTCTCTCTCTCTCTCTCTTTGGCTCTCTCTGCCCCTCCCCTGTTCACAGGCATGCACTCCCTCTCTCTCAAACTAAATAAATAAACTAAAAGCAAAAACAAGTTGTAGAATATGTACAAAATTTTACTCTTTTCATCCAGTCTGAAAACATAAAACAATACACCTCTATGATGTTTATATGTAGTAAAAGTATAAAGGTTTCTTAAGAATTATAAGTACAATTGGGAGTATAAATTAACTCTGAGAAGGGAGGAAACCCTACCAAAGGGAGGAGTACTCAGGTAGCTTCAACTATGTACATAATATTTTCTTATTTTGCTTCACTAATATAAAAACATTTTGAGCAAAATGTTAAGATTTGTTAAACTTGGGTAGTAAGAATACCCAATTTTAAACAAGAAACACCAGTTTTATTGTTTCTTATACTCCTATGTATGTTTTAAATATTTCATAATTTAAATTTTTTTTTAAATTTTTTATTTATTTTGAGAGAGAGAGAAAGAGCATGTGCATGCAGGGGAGGGGCAGAGAGAGAGGGAGAGAGAGAATCCCAGGCAGGCTCCAGACTGTCAATACAAAGTCCAATGCAGGGCTCAAACTCAGAGACCATAAGATCATGACCGAAGCTTAAATCAAGAGTCAGATGCTTAACCTACTGAGCTCCCTAGGGGCCCCATAACTTAAATAATTTTAATGCTTTCTCTACTCATGGGAACCAGGACATAGCTGAAAATAATATATGGAAAGGAAACCCAGGAGCTACAGAGGAGTCATAAGAAAAAATTATACAGAAGAAATTAGCATCATACAATTTCATAATATCAGTAATATTTTTGTCTTGTTCATTGGTATGTTGCTGCCCTTCCTAGCATATAGCTTGTGCTTAGTAAATACTCATTAATAAATTAAGTGAGAATATGTTAGGTGTAAGAGAACTAACACACAGGAGTGGAGGGCAGATGCCCACAGACTAGAGCAGTCTAGTTCTACTAGAGCAGTAGAACATTTTTGTTCATACAATACTGAAAATACTTTGGCAAAACTATGTAATCCTTTGCACGTTTTTATTTATTTTTAATTTTTTAAAGTTTACTTATTTTGGGAGGGAGAGAGAGAGAATACAAAGTAGGCTCCCCTTTGTCAGCGTGGAGCTCAAAGTGGGGCTCGAACTCACAAACCACATGATCATCACCTGAGCCGAAATCAAGAGTCAGATGCTTAACCAAGCCACTCAGGCATCCTGATTGTACATTTCTAAATTGACACTCAAATATTTTTTATCCTAAGCCTAAGTAGTTAGAAAAGGTGTAATTTCCAGCAACTGTAAATATTGGCATTTAAAAATAAACCCTTGCATTGGTCTTTTAGAAATATACAAAGGAAAATTTTGGAAGATGATGGATAATGTTTATGACCAATTGTGGTGATGATCTCATGGATGTATACTTCTCTTCTTAAATATATACAACTTTTTAAATGTCAATCATGACCTTAATAAAGTGAAACTAAGAAACCCAAAGGAATCTAAACACCATAGTGGTCTGTTATTCAACATCATCCACTTAAAAAATTCATGGGTGTGTAGGTTTAAAAAAATTTCTAGTATTTCAGATACATAGCAAAGATAAACACAAGAATGAGAAAAATACATAAGCCCGGTTTTTAAAAATTGGTAATTTTATATCATTTCTTTTTCTCTTTCAGTGTCCCACTGCTGAAATTTATCTTAATGTGGTATTTTTGCTTAAAAATCTTTATTACTCCATTATACTTGCAACAAAAAAATACGTATACATTGAAATTTAATGTTTTAATTCACAGTGACCAAGCCTTTAAATGATAAAATATTTTCTGGTTTGGTTATAAATATTAGAACTGTCAAGCTAATAAAAAAATAACAAGAATGTTTTACAGAGTTTAATCAAATTAAAAAGTAAAATTTTATTGGAAATTTATCTCAATATGGATAGGGATTTTTAAATTTTTCAATCCATTGATCTATCAGTGGATGGATATATTTACTGCTAAAATTAAGTTAGGGTTCAGCATCAGTTTCATTGCCATTATTGCTTTTATTACTATAAGCTGAAGAAAATTATATTAGCATGGCATAAACTCTGGGGCATCTACCTGATTGTAGGTCCCAGTTCTCTGACTTACTGCTCTGTGAACTTTGACAAGTAGTCAACCTCTCTGAGCTTCCTTTTTCATCTGTAAATTAGCTATAATAGTAAAACTTACCTTATAGGGTTGTTGTGAGTATTGAATGAGTAACTGTGTGTAAAGTGCATAAACCCATCCCTCACAATTAATAAATATCTTTAAGTATTTTAGCAAAATGCTATGTAAGTAGATGAAATAGAAGGAGTTTTGCTATAGCATATTTCCCAATTGCGTTCATTCCTCTGAGCTATTTGCAATAAAAAAAAAAAATCACATGATGATCTATTTTCCAAAATTATTTCTGATAATATATCAGGTGACAATTCCTTCTTCATTTCTGTAAGAGGAAAGAATTGGAAATTACCGGACTTGAGGAAGGCATTGTTACTCAGTCCCCTGAATCATTTACTTTTCTAGTGTATGCGCTAATGTGTCTAACTTTCCTTTGCTTGGTGACCCCAAGGATTGTATACCTCTGGGCATCATATGAAAGTTCTTTTTTTTTTTTTTTTTTAAATGCTTTATTTATTTCTAGGAGAGAGAGAGATAGCGTGAACAGGGGAGGGTCAGAGAGAGAGGGAGTCACAGACTGAAACAGGCTCCAGGCTCCGAGCTGGCAGTCAGCACAGAGCCCGACGCGGGGCTCGAACCCACGAACCTGAGATCATGACCTAAGCGAAAGTGGGACGCTTAACCGACTAAGCCACCCAGGCGCCCCAATCATATGAAAGTTCTAAATGGAAAATCGATAAGGCCTCTTTCTTCCAGTCTCAGAGGCAGGCTTGGAAATGGATTATTTGTCTGAAGGCAAGATCCCAAGCTCAGTCATAGATAGGAGTGCACCCAAAACTTCCAGGGCTTCAAGTTGCCAGTGTGCCGTGGACAGTCTTGTGACCCCGGCACCTGCTGCCCTCCTGGAGGGCTCCTGCGGAGTAGCAGACCCAGGAGTGGTGGGCAGTGGCCTGGGGCCCGGTTCATTCTGCCCAAAGGAAAGCAGTAGGAATAACGTGGTTTCTCAGTGGCCTGGAGAGTTTAGATGCAACAGTTGGCCTACAGTTTGGCAGGAGGATCCCAAACACAAAGCCACTTTTTCCAGAAACAGGGAGATACGTGTGCAAAAGGATCCAGAAGCAGGAATTGCTGAGACTTCCCTCCTCAGCCAGAGCCAATCAAAGGCCCTCAATACTTTCTTGTAAGGGGATTTTTTTCCCTCATGTTCTTTCTCTTACCTGTAGGAAATCGGATTTTGTTTGTTAGCAAAAATGCTGCTTGCTCTAGGATCGAAAGTTCGGCAAAGTCCTCAGCTCACAGGCTAGAGCCCCCTGGCAATCAATAAACATGGGAACTTGGAGAGGGCAACTTGGTGGGCCTAACATTGGACTGTGCTCTCTCCATGAGGCACTTAGGTTTCCAGTGCCACCTCCCGGGATGGTACAAAGCCCAGAAAAAAAAAAAAATCCCCACTGTGAGGGAGGATTCTGTAGCCTGAACTGATGTGTGGGTTTGCATCAGAGACATGACTTTCCCCTGTTCACCTATTGATACAGATTGTGAACCTCCTCTTTGTATTGCTTGGAAATAGGATTTTTACTATTTTCCTACACATGATTTTTACACCTACAAGTGAATGCAGTGAAATAATCAGTTATTTTTTACATTGCCAGTTATTAAAAAAATTCCAGATCATAGCTGGCTAGGAAATGCTTCTCTGTGTTTTCCTGAGGTGTAGGCGGATGTGGTGGTATGCGTGCACACACAGTCCGTGCTGTAAGGTGCCCATTTGAAGGTGACCCAGCAGCATCTCTGATCGTCTCCCAGCCCCACACCACCAGCACACGCCAAACACCAGTGGCATATCACCTGATCTGGGCTGCTCTCAGGTTAGTATATTTTGCTTTCCTCTTTTTGGGGGTTCCAGGAGGGAAGAAGTACATGGAGAATCAAGACATTTGTTGAAATTCTGTATGGTTGTGAGAGAATTTGCTAAGCCCCAGATGGTTTATACAATTCAGTAAAGGCATTCTGTAAACAACAGCCAGGATTTAGAGAACTGGGAAAGAAAGAATGAGAAAAGATAAAAGGAAAAGACGTTAGGCTTCAAAGACCCTGGGAGATTATTTACAGAAATAGCATCCAACAATGAGAACTGACAAAATTATTTTCCAATGTTAGATGGTCTGGTATCACCGAGGGAACTTTCCATCTGATTAAAAATAATTATTGCTGGCATTAAATCCAGTTGGAATCACCCAGCACGATTTATCTTCTATTTCATGCTGCTACCATATGCCCGACATTGTGAGCAAGAACATTCTCTTTCATTCTGATAAATAGTACTTTGTAAATATTTAGAGACGGCAGCTCAGGATCGCTGAACAGTTCTGACAGGGAACATGTACAAACGAGCTGGTTATGCGTGTTCCTGACAGAGACTCTGTTTGAGGTGGAAGGCCCGGAAGCCTTCATGAAGCCAGGTATGCCATTCCCAGAAGCCTTGTTCAGAATTGACAGCTATTGGAGCGGCATGGCTGGGCTCTGCGGTGGGAGCAGTGCTTTGCAAAAGCACACACATACTTTGGAGTAAGACATTCTGCTGTCTGGCTCGTGTTGTATATGTTGACAGACTGCGATATTTATTAAACTAGCCTTTTCTGGAACACATGATTCAAGAAAAATACTATACTTAATGTGACTTTATTTGGACAGAGAGTCTTTACAAAGATAATCAAGTCAATGAGGTCATGGGATGGAGGGCTAATCCAGTATGACTGGCATCCTTATAAAAAAGAGGAAGTTTGGACACAGAGACAAGCATAGAGAGAAGACAATGTGAAGGCACATAGAAGATTGCCATCTACAAACCAAGAAAAAAGGCCTAGAACAGCATTTGCCGTCACAGCTCTTAAAAGGAGCCAACCCTGCCAATATCTTGATTTGGGACTTCTGATAATGAATTCCTGTTGCTTAAGCCACCTGGTCTATGATAGTTTGTTACAGCAGCCTTAGCAAACTAATATAGAATGAAATCATACACAATGCTCTTTGGGGTTTCTTTTTAGGGAATTTGAGCCCCCTAAAAGAGAAGGACTTCTACTTTCTCTCCAGGTGGGAGCTGCTTGGAGGAATCCCTGTTCCTCTCTCCCCTTCTGTGAGTGGGAGTAGCTCATCAGATCACTGACATTGGGACACGGGTCACTACTTGTGTGGTCTAGCCTATTGTGCCTTGCTCTCTCTCTGACTGTCAAGTTCTCAAACTCAGCCTCGTCTTTTGTTTACTCTACTACCTTGCAGCAAACTGCCCAAGCCAGGCTGCACACTCCCTGTGGTTGGGGGATCACCTTCCTCTGGGGCTTTACTTGTGCATCATTCAAGGAAAAGCATAACAAGTTCCAGGTCAGTCTCATGCTCAAGCTGGCCTTCTACTAACAACTGCAGTGACAGAATTAGTAGTTTCAAAACTGTTGTCTTAGTCCCCTGTGAGAATACTCTTGTCCAGGACTATAGTACCCTGAATAAACTCCTTAGAATTTACTTGATGTAAATATTAGCTTGTGGGGGTCCTTGCCTCTTCTAAGGAGTAGAATTGGACTATCGATACTCATCCTGATTGTTTGCATATGGATGTGCCTCCCTCTAAATTGGAACTGTTAGAAAAAACACAAATAGTAGTAATTACAACATTCAGTTACCACTGGATTCAAGTTAGAATTTTCTGTTCATGTCATTTATGGACATCTGACATAGCCCCCAAATGAGGAAACTTGCCAGATAGCATTCCTCTGTAACTGTTGATGATGTTTCAAAGAGCCTATAGAAAATCATTCTCTGACCATGTCTAGATCATTTCCAATGCACTTTTCTTTAAGGAACATCTCATCTGACCCATTCTGCCCCCATTCTGAAGTCTATAGCTTTAAATTTAGCATCTTTAAGGAGCAAGGATGAGTATCTTGGGATATATGTCATTGTTCATTGTTAAAAATCACTTATCAGTCTTGAATACATCTCCCATAATATTTACCTTAGGTAATTTATCAGGGTGAAAGAGTTTTTCTACTCAGCAGAGTCAGGGTCTGGTAGGTCTGCGATACAGGAAATGAATCGTGTAGAAAGTAATGTCAATTGTCATTAGAAACAAAGAGCAAGAGGAAGAAAGAGAAGAAAGATGTAGAGCAAGGGAACAAATTCGTTGTTATTAAAGTGAATAGAAGAGATGGTGTAAGGAGTTAAGAGAGCCTCCTTTCCTTTTCCTTGAAGCTATGGACCAGAGTCCAGCCATGCAGTGAGTCTGGGGGAGTATGGGGGCATGGGGAGAGGAAGAAGGAGATAAAGAGTGGATGCTAGCAAAGTGTGGAGACACAAAGAAAAAGAAGTAGAGGAAATTGTGTCTGCATATATTTTCTCCTGATTGAACATGCACAGATAAAATTAAATACCAGGACTTTTCTAAATAGTCACCAATTTCTATAGCTAAATACTAGACAATGGTATTTTAAAATAGCGTTTATATAGAATATAGGCCCATGGTTCTTTATCCTTCTGCAAATAAGAAAACCACTTTACATAGAAGAATTTGGGTTTTGCAAGTTATGCACCTGGCTGACACAGGTTAACATTGTCTCTAATGGAAACAACGGATGGTTTGGAGAAGAGCAGATTCAGCAGTTTTCACTAACTGGTGAGGAGGAAAAGTTGTTTAACTTTCATAGCAAAAAGAATGCATGCACAGGGACTCAGTCCACAGTTGTTAATAAAAGATGGATGCACAGCTAATTTCTGACCCATGTGAGGCGTCTTTGGGCTTTGGCCATAGTGGACTATGACAGGGCAGAGAAATACTGGAGGAGCCCATGTTCAACCGAACTCCTGAAGAATAGGGCAATGGAGTGTCCCATCACTGACACTCTTCAGAGTACAACTCGGGGAGATGAGGGGTTGATGCGTGATGATGATGACAATAAATTAAACCTGCAGTTTAAATGAGTCTAGTACATACTGAGAAGTGTCGGAGACTCTTTAGAAACAGATATGGACAGTTTTTGCTTAGAGTCATCTCAAAGATACGGTTATTAAAAATTGTGCCCTTAATGCTTTTTTTTTTTTTTGAGAAGTACCTAAAGTATCCCGTCCCCTAGGAATGGCACATCTCATCTTTATGTTTTTGCACACACCATTGGAACGTTCTCCACTCCCTACTTTCACTTTCCTTAATTTTATTCAGTCTTCAAGGATTCTAACGAATCTCATCTTTTTCCCATGAAATTTCTTGACATGTCCAGGCAATGATGATTTTAATGTAATCCCAGAAAACTTAGTATATATATATTGCCCACAGCTGGTGTGAATTTTGCTTCACTACCATACTTGGTTGACCAAAAAACATCTGAGTAATGAATTCATCCCAAACCTTAAATTAGATGACGTGAGATTCCACTGGGCAAGATGACAAAAAAAAAAAAAAAAGAATGAGTCTCAGTTCTTATTGGGATTTGCCACCCTACCCCATTACTCAAAGGCCCCAGCGGTCTTACAGAATCTAGCATAGTCTGTCTTTTGTCCTTATTTGGTACTCCTGGGATGCTCCTTGTCCCAGTCGGTTCTGCCTTCCATGCCACTTGGGGCATGGAGGCCTCTAGAAAGGCTGGGGGACTAGGGCACAGGGCATAGCCTTCCCTTAAAAACACCACTCTACCATTTTCCTCTTAGCTTTGTCCACCTCCATAAGATGCTAAAAAGGTTAAGTCTTGAAAACCCTAGGATTTGAAAAGCTCAGTCCCAATCTACTCTCAGGGAGTTTCCTGCACCCTGGCTCCTGGTCTCATTTCACCTCTACCCCTCCAAATATTTCCTAGTAAACTCCACTCCTATCCCCTGGCAAATCCCACGTACCTGCCTTTCAATGAGCCTTTGGAAATACATCCTGAGGATGGGGTGGGGGGGCAGGATTGCTGACGCCAGTCAGCTCTCTCTTACCTATTCACCCAATTATACTCTCATTTGACATTCACCCTATAAAGCTTTATAGTTATTACTTGTTCCCTTTTTCTTTAAAAAAAAAAAACATTTTTTAACGTTTATTTATTTTTGAGGGAGAGAGGGATAGAGTGTGAGCAGGGGAGGGGCGGAGAGAGAGGATGACACAGAATCCAATACAGGTTCCAGGCTCTGAGGTGTCACCACAGAGCTCAATACAGTCCTTCAACCAATGAGCTGTGAGATCATGACCAGAGACGAAGTCAGAAGCTTAACCGACTTAGCCACCCAGGCACCCTGCTTGTTACTTTTTTCAAGTTCAGTGTCTCACCCACCCAACTAGTTTATACATTTCTCCAGACATTGACCATACACAAAAAGTCTTTATATTCTTTACAGTGCCAGGCATACAATGATTTATTTTTATTAATAGATGGAGAAACACGGTTGGCTAGGTGGGTTTTTTTCTATTTATTTTCTCTTTGCTGAAACTGCTAGTAAGTCAGATTTTCTTGTAGGGCCTTTTTTAAAGGTGAAAGATATTCTCTATAACCTCTAAATGCTATTCATATTTTAGAACCTCATTCAAATATCACCTTACCTGAGTTCTCTAAAGAAGAGTAATCTTTCTTTTCTATACATTCACAGAATATTTTAACCCTTTCTCTCCTTTCCTAGGCCTAAATTTCTAGATATTGAGAAAGTAGTGTGTGGGGTGGCTAAGAGCATGGATTCTTTTTTTTTTTTTTTTTAAATATGTTTATTTCTAGGAGAGAGAGAGACAGCGTAAACAGGGGAGGGTCAGAGAGAGAGGGAGACACAGACTCCGAAATAGGCTCCAGGCTTTGAGCTGGCAGTCAGCACAGAGCCCGATGCGGGGCTCGAACCCACGAACTGCGAGATCATGACCTAAGCGAAAGTCGGACGCTTAACCGACTAAGCCACCCAGGCGCCCCAAGAGCATGGATTCTTGAGCCAAATCACTTGGGTTCAATCATTTGGCTGTGTTGCTTCCTAGGTTTATGACTTTGAGCAAGTTTCCTCATTTGGAAAATAATGATCATAATAGTATCTATCTCCTGTTAAGAATTAACGTGAGTTTATACACAGAAAGCACTTGGGAACGAGTGGCCATTCAGTATACCTTAGCCATTAATATATGCTGATTTGGTTCATAGTGTTTCAGTGTTAATTTAGAAATCTCTATCACAATAGTAATATGATAATAACTTGAAGTAAATGAAAGATAAAGATATATAATCATAAAAATGGATGTTTAAAACAAGTCACTGATTCAACATACACAGTAATCAGAAACCGATAAAATGTTCCCTCAACAAGGACCTTTGATGATCTACTTTAAAGAAGAAAATTATCTGTAGTTAGCATATCAGTTTTTGCAAAGAATGCTTCTAGAATGTCTAAGTGTTGAAAATAATTTGCCCTGTCCAGCATTCGAGAGATTTAACAGCTTTAAGTAATGTATGCTAGATATATGCACATTTTATAAACCAAATAAATAAAGGTGTGGTTCTATATCTTAAAAAAGGAAGTTACCATATTATTTTAAATGAGCCCAGTCAAGTAATGTCCGATGGATGACAAACACTAATTTGTCCTAATCAATGAGGTTTTCCAACTTTGTGATCATTTATCTAAGCATACCAAATACAAATGTCCTGGAATGTTTCTAGGAACTGAATTAGACCCAATTTTCAAAAGATGGTATTGATGTAGTTTAGGTTGAGGCTCCTTAGAAACAAACGTTGAGATGGAGATTTGCTTGCAGGAGGTTTAGTGGGGAGTGCTCCAAGGAATAATACCAGCAAGGAAGTGAGGGGAGCTGAGTTGGGCAGAGGAGGAAGATGCATTTTGATGAATTTGCCACAAAGATCTCTTTTGATCTCAGAGGGAGCTCTGGAGCTAGAATGGCCCTTCATGATTACCCAAAATTGAGGCAAGGATCTAGGCTTCTGTATGACTGTCACTACCAGCATGCATGTATACACATGGGAAAGGAAGAGACTGTAACACCGTGCAGTATAGCTTCTGTCACTTGTTGGCATTTCATGAAGGGTAACTTCGCTGGGAGTCTGCATCAGCCAACACTCCAGAAAACTGAAGGAAAGAATTGTCCAGATGCCAAAAACAGGACCTAGGTGTCACATCACAGCATCTATTATGCCACACCAGAGAGACACCAATTCATATGACTTGCTTTTAAAGCTCATGAAGGAGGTGACGTGGACTCTACTAGTGGACCTGAATTTCAGTGCTGAACAAGTTACCTGCATCTTCCTTACCCGGGGTTTTTATGTTGAAATTGGAGATGCAATATGAGAAGTGGCCAAGATGGATCCTGGATGAAAAGAGTCACCCAAATCTGCCTTAGATGGAACATTCATACACAGCCCCTTATTAAAGCTTATACTGCTTTAGTTAAACATGCTCCCAAAGCCTTGTGATTTTTGTCTTAGGGCCAAAAGAACATCTCATCCATCCCTTTCCTATTGAATTTACTTTGATTTTCTATTGGCCAAAAGGGATGGGAAGGGTCAATCTGGCAATTACATGGATGATGAAATTCATAGAATATTCTTCCTCACTATCAAATCTATACTGAAAATGAGAAAATGGAAGATTCTGCTTCTATACTGAAAATGAAAAAATGAAAGTTCCTCTGATGGGAACTTGTACACACCTTACTCCCTCATGGTGTCATAATACAGTGCATTTATTTTAAATGTGATTAAAACCCAGGAGTAAACAATGCATATTAATTGATCCATGCATTTCAGTGAATAAATTTGAGTCCCTGGATTGATTTCTCTGAGCAAGCCAATAAAGTAAGTAGACCTTGCATTATTTATCACTGGTCATCCAACATAATGTTTAAGTCAACAG
Organism: Proteles cristata cristata; assembly: GCA_017311185.1. Taxonomy (NCBI): domain Eukaryota; kingdom Metazoa; phylum Chordata; class Mammalia; order Carnivora; family Hyaenidae; genus Proteles; species Proteles cristata. The sequence continues at coordinate 1,325,935 of JAESUZ010004426.1, read as the reverse complement.
AACTGCCTTGCTTTCTGTGTTTCCTCAGGGAGAGTAGTAGGCTTATTTAAGGGAGATCAGGATACAGCATCAGATCTTTACTCTGAATCTTTCCAAACTCAACAGAAGGGTTATCCTGAGCTTTCTGTTTTCTTTCTTGAGTACATGTGTGTACAAGGAAATACAGTTCATCTGTAACTTTAGAAAGAAGACATTAGACCAAAAAGAAACCAAGTATATTTTTACCTATCAGATGAATCATTTTTCCCATGAGGTTAATTATCATTAATGACTTTAATTAAGGAGGCACGTAAACTGTTTATCTTGAAAAATGTATATCCATGTGGTTTGCACTATTGGATTTTAGCTCTCTGCTGTGATTGTGCCCTTTCAAAACACTCTGTAAATGTGAAATCTCTTTGGTGCTATATGCTTAGGTTGTGGTGCTGAGGGCATATTTTACAGTGACATTGGCCAGGTTTAGCCTGGCATTTAACTAACTGTGAAGCTAGAATTATTCTTGTTCGTTTGAGTTTCCAACTTTGAATTTGTAAGATAAATGAGTCAGTTGCCTCTATTCTCTAGCAATTACCTGGTAATTGGGGCATTTAATCAGAATACTGACTTGAAGGACTTTAGCCTGATTAGATGCTGTTGGCATGAAAAAAGATTCAACTCCTAGTTTATCTCATTCATGTGCTGTGTTACACCTAAAGTCCAGATCAAACCCAAATCCAAATAAACGGATACTGATGAAAATGCTTTATGGAGATTAAAAAGATTTATTGGCCAGTCTTCTACAAAATACATTGGTTGATAATATTCTTTCTGTAATTATTTATTATTCATCTACTTGGTGCAAGAAAGTTCTTCATAGGTACATAAACACGAATAATAAGGCTATTGAATTCAAGAATCATTGGTTGGCCTACATTTCACTTCAACAAGTATCAATCAAGATAAATCACAGTCCCTGAGTGTCTTCTGTGAAAACCGGGTAACAACTCTACTTCATGATCCACACAGAGAAGATGCAACAGACAAATAAGTCTTTGTACCAAAGACTTCTGTACCAAAATTATCAAGATTAACATGCATATTAGTTAAGTCTCACTGTCTATTAGAACCACCTGGAATGTATTCAAAAACAAAGATTCCGTGACCACACCCTGGAGTTGCTAAATGAGAATATCTGGACTGGATATTCTCAAATAGCTTAGATGATTTTTAATGTGTTAACTGTTGACTTAGCAAAAAAAAAAAATTAAGATTATGGGTACAGAGTTGTAACGAGAAGATAGAAGATCCTAATGGTCTGTGGGACCCTAGGAAGAACAGGTGTGGGTATACACGGATGGAATGGAGTTGGAGGTACAGGAGCCAAGGGGCCATCCTCTGGCCATCTCACTCCGGCTCTGCAGTTACGTCTCTGCTCATGAATGCACGACCTTACTCGCTAGCAGAAATTGCTGCAAGAGATTGCCTCTGCTTTACATCTGCTTTTCCAAATCTCAGACAAGTGTCATTTGAGGCCTTTTCACCTTTGCTGAATAGGAAGACACCATAAAAGAAAGGTGGAATAGGGTCGAGCTAGAAAATCAAAGTATCCCTTACAGCCGTCCCTCACAGATTGAACTCATTCATTCTCTTGGTTTCAACTACTATCTAAATAATGTTGCCACTCCAGTCAATATCTGCAGCTAACACCTCTTCTCTGCAATTCAAATATATACACCCAAAAGCCTCCCAGACCACCCTACCTAGGTCATGAGATCATGACCTGAGCCAAAATCAAGAGTCAGATGTTTAACTGACAAGCCACCCAGGCACCCTGGAATCAATATTTCTTAAAAGCCCTCTAATTGGTTCTAAGTTTTGTTCTTGCTATCTATTGCTACACAACAAAACTTATTGCCCAACAACTTGGTGATATAAAACAACCACTTGTTTTATTATATCTCACAATTTCATGGATCACAAATTCAGAGGGGGCTCACCTGGGCAGTCCCCTGCTCTACATCTGCTGGGGTTACTTGTTGGTATTTCAATGACAGATGAGCTGGTCTGGAGGGCCCAAGATGGTATCACTGAAGTCGGAAAGACTAGGCTTCCCTGGCACCATCAGCCAGAGTGCCTACATATGGTTTTTTCATTGTGACAGTCTCATATTGTCTTGTTATGCGGTGAACTACTTACATAGCATGCTTGTAATACTTGTCATATTGTCTTGTTATGTGGTGAACTACTTACATGGCCTTGCTACCCAAAGTATAGTCCACAGAGCATCAGTACAGGCATCATCACCCAGAAGCGTGTTAGAGAATCTCTGGCCCCACTCCAGTCCTTCTGATTCAGAATCCACTTCCTAACAAGATCCACAGTGATTCCTGCGCACGCTAATATTTGAGAAGCACTGTCTTGTAGGTCAAACTCTGATATCCTTGAAGTATTTGAGGTCTTCTTTCACCTGACACTTGCCGTACCTCTCCGGTATTAACATGCTCCATTCTTTCCTGGACTTTAAGATGCAGGATCACTAAGCAAGTTTTGTCTCCCTAGACTTTTATTTTCCATGTTTTTGCATGTTGCTCTCCCTGCCTGCAATGTATTTGTCCTTCCTCCTTTCACCAGACATGTAATACTCATTCTCTCTACGAAGTCCCTGTATCACTTCTAGCAGAGTGACTTCTGCCCACATGTGACTTAGAGTGAAGAGCCTCTCCTCTGTGCTGGCATAGCCCTTGTGCAGACCTCCATACTGCACTTGTGACTCTGTATTTATATGTTTACAAAATTTTCTGTTTCTGGGTCAGCATCCTTCATTAAACTGTGAACTCCTAACAGACAAGATTTATACCTTAATTACATCTATTATCTGTCACTTAATAAATGATAATAGTTGCTTAATTAATGGTTTCTAAATGAATAGTAATATTCATGAGCATATAGTTATGATTGAAATTATTCTCAGCAGATTGTTTAAACCTATCCTGAGCGAGCTAGGATCATTGCTAGAGTTTCCGACTGAAGAGACCTGGGTGGAAGACAGGCATCAGTATGTTGAAGAAACATCACAGGTAATTCTGAGCTACAATCAGGGTATTAAGACTATGGTTCTAGATATTATGAAGAGTAAAATATATTTTCCTTATTTATTTTGTACTAACTAATCTCACTATTTAGTAATTTTGTCCAGGTGGGCAAGCAAAAAATTTCAAAGATAGTTATAATGCCAAATTGTGTGAGATTGTGATAATACTGTTAATGCATTTGTAATTCACGTAGCTCTAGGTTACAAGTCATTGAGTACAGAGGTAACCTCATTAATATTTACACCTAATACTTATACTATTAATTGAACATGAGGCCGAATAATCCCTGAGACAAGGGAGTGAACCCTATGATATGCCTAGCTTCCTTCCTAGAGAGTTTCCAGGGTTCTGGAGGGAGATCCCAGGTCTCCCCGAGTTGAGGAGACAGAACTCACAGTCTTGGGGAGGTCAAGACAGCTAACGTCTCCAGGGAGAACCCCAGGGAGGAAGGTGTTGCAGAGAGTAAGAGCTCTGAAGATCTGAAGACGGACCTGTCAAGCCTTCACCAAGGAGCTGATTAGTATGTGAAGAAAGTACCAAAGGCTGGAGAAAGAGCCACCAGAAGGATGAGAGAAAACAGTTTTCAGGGCTCATGTGCTGCTGGAAAGAGTTTGGGATTTTGCCAGCCAGAGTGGAAAAACCTCATAATTTATATAACTCATCAAACATTAGTGTCCTCAGAAGAGTATTGCCTCTCTAGCAAGGGAAATCATCTCTAGACAAGACTGCTAGCCTGCCTAACAAAGCTTAAAAGCAGGTTTTGAGAGGATCAAACTGTTTCCAGTAAACTAAAGTGTGTCCCAGAACAAGTTCAAAACCAGGTACAGGAATACAAAAATATTGGCACTCAGTAAAGTAAAATTCACAGTGTTTTAGGACCCAATAAAAAATTATCAGGCCTGCAAAGACACACAAAAATATGACCCATAATGAGGAGAAAAGTCAACCAACCAAAACCAACCCAGAAATGACACAGATAATAGAAGTAGTAGGTGAGGACATTAAAATCATTACCTAAACTACATACATATGATCAAGAATATAGAAAAAAGATTGAGCATGTTAAGTAGAGTCATTGCAGATATTAAAAAAAAAAAAGAAGGAAAGCACCCAAATAGAACAGCACCCAAATAGAACATCCAGAGATGCAGACTATTAAGTCTGAGATGAAATGTACAGAGTGAGATTAACTGCAAAGTAGACACTGAGAAAGGAAAGATTAGTACATTTAAAAATATAGCAATTGAAACTAAAATGAAGCACCAAGAGAAAAAGACTGAAAAAAAAAAAAAACAAAACAGAGCATCCATCAACTGTGGGACTAACTCAGGTGGCTTCATAGTACATATTGAGTCCAAGGAGGAGGAGTGAATAAAAAATATGTATATATTTGAACAAAGGAAGTAAAATTTTTCCAAAATTTGGTGCAAACTATAGTCCTACAGTTTCAAGAAGCTCAATAAGCCCAAACACAAATATTTTAAAAATGCACTGAGGACATCATAATCAAATTGCTTAAAATTAGTGATAATGAGAGGCACCTGGGTGGCTCAGTTGGTTAAGCCTCCAACTTCAGCTCAGGACATGATCTCACCTCCCCTGAGCTGTGGCCCCATGTTGGGCTCTATGCTGACAGCTCCAAGCCTGGAGGCTGCTTCGGATTCTGTGTCTCCCTCTCTCTCTGTGCCCCTCCCACTCATGCTCTGTCTCTTTCTTTCAAAACTAAATAAATGTTAAAAAAATGTTTTTAAAAATTAGAGATACTGAAAATGTCCCAAAAGCAATTAGAGCAAAAATATTTAAAGCAAAGACTAGAAATTATAGCAGATTTAATCACCAGAAGCAGTGCATGCCTGTGGAGAAACATCATTGAAATACCAAGGTAAAAACATGGAATCTAGAATTATTTTTTTTAATGTTTATTTATTTTTGAGAGAGAGAGCATGAGCGGCTGAGGGGCAGAGAGAGAGGGAGACACAGAATCCAAAGCAGGCTCCAGGCTCTGAGCTGTCAGCACAGAGCCTGATGCAGGGTTCAAACTCAAGAGCCGTGAGATCATGACCTGAGCCGAAGTCAGATGCTTAACCAACTGAGCCACCCAGATGCCTGGAAACTAGATATCTATAGTTAGCAAAAATATGTATCAAAAACAAAGGCAAAATAGAGACTTTCAAACATACAAAACCTGAGAATTTCTTACCAGCAAGCCTGCATATCTGGAGATGTTAAAGGAAGTCCTTCCAGCAGAAGGAAATGAATACCAGATGGAAATCTGAATCTACACAGGTATGAGGCACACCTGTAAATACAATCATTTTTTCTTATTTCTAATTATTTTAAAAGATAACTGACAATGTAAAACCAAAATCATAATAATGCGTTGTGAGGTTTAGAACATATGTAGAAGTAAAATGTATGAGAATAAATAATACACAAGGCCTGAAAGAGGGAAATGGAAGAATGTTTATATAAGATTCTTATGTATCAGATTCTTATGCTATATGTGATATGTGTGTACAGTGTCAGTTGAAGATAGAATGGGCAGGAAGAGAAGCAGGAAGGAGAGATTATAGAAAGACATGAGAAAATTTGGGGGAGGGAGGGAATGACAGCCATGTTCACTATCTTGACTATGGTGATAATTTCATACAAGTATACAAATGTCAAAACATCAAGTTTTATACTTTTGTGCAACTTTGACATATGTCAATTATACTTCAGTAAAGCTGTAACAAGAAGAAGAAAACACATGAGATACAATTTCACACTCATCAGACTTGCAGAATTCAGAAAGTTCTTACAATGTCAAATACTGTCTAGGATATGATTGTATACTGCAAAAGGAAGTATTAATTTTACATAGCCTCTTTGGAACGAATTTGGCAATTCCAAGCTGAAGATGGACAGCTGAATATACCTTCTACTTTGCATTTCTACTTCCAGGTAATGACCCTAGAAAAAAATTACATGTATGCAGCTTAAGACATGGATAAGTGTATTCAGTGCAGCATTGTTTCTAATAGCAAAAAACTGGAAACAATTTGAATGTTCGTCAGTAGAGAAACAGTAAATGTAATTATGTTTACGTGTATATTATAGCATATTTGTATACCATAAAGCATAGGTAAACCGTGGTGCTGTCATATGATGAAATGGGATACAGCAAATTTTTTTTCTGATTTTCATGTGCAAAGTAATCATCTGGGGATCTTTCAGTCTGGGGTGGGGCTTGGAGCTCTGCCTCTTTTAAGAAACCTCCTGGTGATGCTGGTGCTTCTGGTCCTTGGTATTGTGTGTAGTAAAACATACTGCATGTGTGAACTAGATATGTTTCTATCAACATGGACCAGTCAAAAAAAAAAAAGGAAGAAAAGAAAAAAAAGAATAGCGAGTTACCAAAAGATTCATACAGTATGATAACTTTGATGTAAAAGTTTAAAAATGCAGAGCAGTACTATACATTCTCCATGGATGTGAATAGATAGAAGACTTTTTTTTTTTTTAAGATTGAAAACACCGACACGGAGGAGAAGCTGATTGTAGGAAGGGAGAAAAGGGAAATAGTGCTGGAGAGGGAAATGCAGACATCCACTTAAATCATGATATCCTATTGTATTTATATTTTTAAAAAACCCTGGAGGTAAACCCTAAAACAGAACCGTTTGTTCCTTGTTGGATGTGTGCACAATATTTTATAGGATTCTGATAACTAAGATATATTTTAAGCTTATAAAAAACAAATACAAAAGGAGATTAATACCCAGATACAACCTATTACTCAGTTCAACTTCTGTAATAATAACAGTGCTCAATGCCAAAATGGCGATGTTGCCACTGGGTCTTGAAGCCAGAGAGCCTCACTAATGCTTCACTAAATGAAGTAGAATCTCTCTGTGGTTGTGCACAATGTGTTGGTAGATAAAAACCCTACCATCCCTCCCCTCCATTTTTTTTTTAAATGTTTTATTTATTTCTGGGAGAGAGAGAGAGAGAGAGAGAGAGAGAGAAACAACCAGCGTGAGCAGTGGAGGGTTAGAGAGAGAGGGAGACACAGAATCTGAAATAGGCTCCAGGCTCTGAGCTGGCAGTCAGCACAGAGTCTGATGCGGGGCTCGAACCCACAAACCATGAGATCATGACCTGAGCCAAAGTTGGAGGCTTAACCGACTGAGCCACCCAGGCGCCCCTCTCCCCTCCATTTTTTTGACTTTGGTCTCCCTAAGCAGAGGTCACCTTGTGATGAAACTTTCTTTCTTTGGGCATCAGATTGTCAAGTTTATGGGACATATATGTATATGGCTGATGCAACTTGGCTATAATACAGTATTTTGAATGTTTGTGATAATACTACATTGGAAATGTAAGTATAGGAACGGCTGTAACCATGATTAAAGGGTCAGTTACTTTCTTCTGATCTATGATGTGACACGACAGCTCAGCCTTCGGATCTGGCTACTTATTTTCAAAAACAGTCCACATTAGCTGGCCTCTGATAGGAAGGGCCCCAGAACAGCCTGAGTAGTTAGGACAGTCACCTGGTCTGTGCTACTGCCATTGCAGCTTCTGAGACCTAACACTCAGGCTATGTCTTCCCTCAAGTGAATGAAGAGGGACCCAACTTCCTAGTAACCCATAGGCTACCAGAATAACTCCCTCTTCACCATCAGATTACACTGAGCCTGCCTGAATTGGTGAGAAAGTTTTGCCCTTTTATTTTATATGAATCCTCTTCTTTCCCCCCAACTCAGTCATGGGAGAGCAGCAGATGGCATTAAGGTGTGCTTGTTTGGGGTGTATACTCTAAGTGTCTGCTTTTGTGTAGAGGAAGAAGATCACACTTCATTTCCAGGACTAGAAAATGGATCTTAACCACCCTGATAGATTTAACTGGGTCCAGCCTCCCTCCTCCCCCTCCCCTCCACAGCAGTGACCAGTCAGCTAGAAAATGTGATGCAGCTTCTCATTCCAGCCTCTGTGATCAGTGTCAAGCCAAGCCAGGAATCTGAAGCCTGGGGCCCTGGCAGGTTCTCAGAGGTACCCCTGAGGGGTAGAACTTGGCTCTTGTCCCCCTAGCCACCTGTGGAGATAGGAATCCACTGCACCCATTGTTTGGGACATTGGAATAATGCCACTGTACCTTGAGGCCAGAGATGTTGTCACTATGTTGGCAAAGAGAGAAAAATGCTCTTCTGTATTCAGCCCAGCCAGGGGGGTGGGGAAAGAGAAGGAAGGGTTGTCAGTAAGGTTTATTGAGCCCCAGTGTGCTACGGTGCTTAATATACAGCTCATTCCGTTTTATCCAACTAAGCCCTTTTTCTACAATGACAAGTGCTGGCACCAGGACTGGGTCAGGAAGTTTCTGGTATCAGCTGTTGGGCCATTCCTAAAATCACCTCTCCATTCTGGCTCACTGATCCACACTCCCCCTTCTCTGTGATAACTTCTCTCTAAAGACTCTGTTGTCCTTCTGGCTCCCACTGGGGCTAACCCAGTCCATCAAACATGGCTGTGTGTGATTCCCAATAGTGGGCAACATTCAAGTCTTTTGTTTTCCCCTAGAGGCTTTCGGCCCTGTGTAAATTAGTAGCTATAAAAGGAAATGTCAAAGGGAGGAGTAGAGTCCAAATCTACTTACCCAGGGCCTCAAGGGCTCAGCTCCTGTCTAATGGAGGCTCTGTATTGTAAGCATATTGACTTTTTTTTTTTTTCATGTATTTCCATTTGATTATCACATGAACTCTGTGAGCCAGATGATGTTTCCAGATATTTCAAACTAGGTTCACTGAATTATAAGCAAAGCAACAGTTTAGGGAAGAGAGAAATTAGTTGAAGAAGGTAAGATAAACCAATTCTGAAAGAGAAGAATTAAAAAGTGACTGTGAAAAGTGACCTTTTAGGTTGTGAGGCTTTGCAGGAGAGGCAGTAGTAGCCAAAGCAAAGAACTCAGAAAGAATGAGTGGTGGTACACGTTGGAAGAGAATGAGGAGACTGGCCTTCTGGAACAGAGCTAGTGTTGGGAAATAACTCAGATTGGTGGGGTGAGGCCTGTGTGGAGCCAGGGGGATGCAAATGTTAGTTATTGAGCAAACACAGAAAGAACTACCTAGTCTAAAAATGATGTAGGGTTGATGACAGGTTAAGAGAGTGAGAGAAGGGAAAGAATTGAGGGAAAATAGATGAGAAGTTATCACGGAAACTTAAGAAAAAATGTGTTCTGAGGTGAGAATGGAGGAAAAGGACAAATTTTAGGCATTTCAAAAGAAAGCCCATAATAACAGACACAGGACCATGAGGATATAAGAGTCCAAGCTGCCTAGGAGTTGAACCCTGCTAAAGATGGGAGGTGTGGAAAAAGGATACCATTTTGGGGAAGACAAATTCTCTTTGGGACATGTTGAGCTTGAGGTGATGCAACAGTTTGAAATCCAGAAACAGATAATTTTTAAGAATATCAATTAATTACAAAGTTGGAGTTCAACTTTTGAGAAGAACAATTTATTAAAATTTTTTTTAATGTTTTATTTATTTCTGAGAGAGAGAGAGAGAGACAGCGTGAGCAGGGGAGGGTCAGAAAGAGAGGGAGACACAGAATCCTAAGGAGGCTCCAGGTTCCGAGATAGCTGTCTGCAAAGAGCCTGACGTGGGGCTCAAACCCACGAACCGTGAGATTATGACCTGAGCTGAAGTTGGACGCCCAACTAACTGAGCCACCCAGTTGCCCCAAGAAGAACAATTTAAGATTGAGTGCCTATATTATAAAGTAACTGAAATGCCATGGGTTTTCCACATGAAGACATGGGTGAAATGGTCTCAGGAATTAGAAGAAAGAGGAACAGTCATCAGGATAACATTCTGACTGTGGGATGATTCTGTTGAATGTCATTAAGACAAAGGTGTTACCATGGAGAAAAGTAGCTTATTCATTTCTTATTTGGCCACATCATATCATATTCATCAGTATGGACACAGTGGATAAAGAGGGAACAAGTGTCTGAGGTCTCTGGATGTTGAAGGTTTTGTGTATTATTTCAGTAAAACACCGAGTTTAGCTAAAATCCCAAAATTTTGATGGAAAACTTAGGTCAGAAGTTTGAGTTGATTCAGTAATGTGAAGAAGAGGGAAATTGCTATTACAATGACTGTGTCTTTAAGAACTCTTTTGATTTGCAGGACAGCTTGTAGGTTTTACTAATACCAAGCAAACCCTGGAGCTTTGTATGTTCAAATGGCTCTGTACTAGAGGGGGAGGAATTTGGAGTTTGGGACTTGCCATGAGGGATCATCTGGGGTGTGTGGAAGTGAGGGGCTAACAGGGTGGTGTCAGCCTGAAGCATCTCTGCCCAGAATGGCTAGTGTAAAATCTTGGTGGAGGAAAGGCCAACAGGGATGTCTAATGTTCAATTTAAAATTGCTTGAAATCCCATATTAAATATACCCTCCTCTTTGTAGTAAACAGAAGTTTGTAAGATAGGACTTAAAGTGTATGAACCACAAAAGAAAAACTGATATGTTTGACTTCATAAGAATTAGCTTTTGTTCATCAAATGATTACATTAAGAAATGAATAGACAAGCTACAGAATGGGTCCAGAGAGTTGAACCTATATGAGACACAAAACTCAAGCCAAACTTGTCCAGATCTCAAGGGGATAGAGTGATTCCTGCTACCATGTGGGTTGTATTAAGAATAGGCTTCACCTGGGGCGCCTGGGTGGCTTAGTCGGTTAAGCGTCCGACTTCCGCTTAGGTCATGATCTCGCGGTTCGTGGATTCGAGCCCCACATCGGGCTCTGTGCTGACTGCCAGCTCAGAGCCTGGAGCCTGTTTCAGTCTGTGACTCCCTCTCTCTCTGACCCTCCCCTGCTCATGCTATCTCTCTCTCTCTCTCTCTCTCTCTCTCTCTCCTAGAAATAAATAAAAATATTAAAAAGAAAAAAAAAGAATAGGCTTCACCTTGGCATTCTTTCTTTTTCTTTAAGTTTATTTTTATTTTTGAGAGTGAGAAAGAGAGAGCACCCACACGTGCACACGAGTGGGGGAGGGGCAGAGAGGAGGAGAGAGAGAATCCCAAGCAGGCTCCGTGCTGTCGGCACAGAGCCCAATAGGAAGCTTGAACTCTTGGACTGTGAGATCATGACATGAGCCAACGTCAAGGGTTGGATGCTTAACCGACTTCAGGTACCCCTCACCTAGGCCAGTCTGATGTGGTTTGCTGAATTTGGATAAGTATTTGAAAACTTTGTATCAGAGCCTGAAGAATTTTTTGGCTAAACTCTCAGTGTCTGTTATGTTATACTCACCAGTATGATCCAGTGGTGACCTCAGTTTAGTCATTAAATTCTTTTTTTCTTACTCTTTGTAAAGGCTCACACAAGCATATCCTCTCTTCCCACCTCTTCTTACCCCATCCTTTCTTTCTGTTGCATCTCCTATTTACTTCCTTCCTCTTATTTTATACTTCTTTTAACTTTTCTACCTTTATTGACTTCACTATTATTTTGTGTGAAGCATTTCCCCTGGGTAAAAGGACCACTAATTATACAAGAGAAAAAATGAAGTTAAGATTGGTTTTACAATACTTATAATTTTTCCACTCCAAAAGTGAAATCTAGAGTTCAAACAGTTTGTTTACATGGTAGCACTAATTGGAATAGATTGGATCCAGATTTTACTGAGTTATATCACCTGGAAAAAAACAAAAACTAACCAAAAGGTCTAGGTATTTATGAATGAGAGCCTTGAATCAATTCGCACAAAGAACACAAGCTGTCCTCATGGTGTTCTCCTGCTGCTACTTTTAAGTTTGTAGCATTTGGTAGCAAATACCAACATGTAATGTTAGCCCCAGACAGGCACAAGTAGAGAATAAACTCGCTGACATGTGCAGAAGAGAATGATAAGTGTTATTTTTGTATTTCTTTTGTTGGTATTTTTTTTTAAGTATGAACTTGGTAAAGCTAACAACCCATAATCAATTTTGAGACAGACATAAAAATCTGCAATTCTCTCTCTAGAGAGAACAAAAATAGGCAGCTTCCAATGCAAGAAATAGCTGTGGTTACATGGAAACCTTTGACTCTCAGTTTCTCTTTCCATCCTTTGGGCTCCAAGAGCAGCTTACAATCATGGAGGGAAAGCCTTGAGAACTTGATCTAAAGGGGGTTATTTTGGGGAAAGCGTAATTTTAAAAATCATGGCTGAGTGATTTAGAATTTGCTCATGTAAAATACATGTGTATGTGCCTTCCACAATGCACAAAGAATTCCTGTTACAACACCTCCTTCATACCAGTGAAGAGAATTGGTCTACTGGCAAATTTATCAAGGGATTTCTCAGCTTAACTACTCTTTGTCTGTGAAATCTTTTGCAAATTATTTTTGTCCACTCTGATGTCCTCCAGATTTGTAAAAGGAAGGAAGGAAGGGAGGGAGGGAGGGAGAGAGGGAAGGAGGGAGGGAGGGAGGGAGGGAGGAAGGAAGGAAGGAAGGAAGGAAGGAAGGAAGGAAGGAAGGAAAAGAAAAAAGAAAACAAAAGAAAATAAATAATGGGACCCATGAGTTGTTAACAATGCCAGGATCTAACTAGACACACTATCTAGATATTTTGCAAGAAGCTGTAATAACCAGTTAATATCATGCAAGAAGCTGTAATAACCAGTTAATATCATCCACCCTATTTAGAATAAAAATAAAGGTGTTCCAAATAATTCAGTGATTTGGGGCACCAAACAGGGAAAGAAAAAAAAAAGGAAGGAAGGAAAGGAGGAAAGAAAGAAGGAAGGAAGGAAAGAAGGGATGGAAGAGAGAAAAGGAGGAAGGGTAGGAGCTCTTTGTCACTTAGGAAAGAGAAATTTTGCTAGAGAATGAAGTCTATTCATCTGCCACCAAAAGCATCCGTTTTCAGCACATGGGTCACTGCTTCTGAATAGGGTACCAGCTGTGTGCCACACATGCCGTTGACAAGAAAAGACTGCTTTGAAACCTCAGGTTGGTGTCACATCACCAGGAAATCAACCAACCTGGAAGGCCCAGGGTGTCATTTGTCTTGAAAGACTAGATGAACCATGGAGGGAAAGGTGAGTTCCCTGGCCTACAACACTAACTTATGTTAAGAAAAGTACTTGACCTATATTCTCACATTTTCACCAGGGACTTAATGGCCATGGTGAGTTCCACAGTTGGGGAATCACTGGGATGGCAGTGATGTAGACCATGTGGCTTGAATACTTATTGCATTTCAGTGCAAGCTCCTAGAGGAGTAGAGCCCACACCTCTGATCCTGCAGTGGATAATAATAACTAGGGAGTGAAGAAAGAAATCAAGTCATCTGATGACAGGTTCTTAACCCCTATTCTTCATTACCTCCCACTGTATGGGGTGGAGGGCAGAATTGGGGGCACTAGGAATACTTATTATTGATTGTTTCCAATTTTGAGAGTTCTTTTCAATGATCCTTAGTCACCTTCATCTACTTTACGCCCACCCTCAAATGGCGTTTTAGAGAAAGGCAAAGAGGTCCCTGTGGATTAGACAAAGAAAAAACAAATGCCAGTCTCCCTACAACCAGCAGCTTTTCACAGCAACAAAAGCCAGAAGCTCTGAAAAGGAATATGAGGATGGCCTGGAAGGGGTGGGGAAAAGGAAGAGAAATGGGACAATCAGAATGAAAGACACAGAATGCATTTTTCTGTTTTCCAGGGAATTTCTGGCTTGGTTTTATTAGGGCAGCTCTTCTGTGCTTCTTTCATTGTAGAGAAAAGATGTGGAGCAGAGCTTCAGAAAACTCCAACGTGATTGGAAATAGCTGGGAGTCTAAGAGATTTCAGCCAATATGAGGAAAGGAGAGGGAGTCATTATTTATGCTCTCCCAAGCTCTTGGGGCATGGGGGGAGATTCTGCTCTGTGTATCTGATTCCATATGGCTGGCTTTCCATCCCACAAAGACAGATGAATACAGTGATGTGTTGAATATGAACCATGGTAGACTTAATGGAAAGAAGAATTTTGTCTTTCTTAGCTCAGTATGTATTCTAGTCTCAAAGGAGTGCATCTAGTATCTATTAGATATTCACAAAGGTAGACATATTGTTATAACAGGCTGCAAAGTACAAGGGCTCCAGGCCACCAAACCTAAGGCCTAAATACATTGACCTCAGAAATCTCGCAGACAGGAGGGGTGAGCAGCAGCTGGTGAGAGAGTCCCCAGGGCAGGAACTCAGATGTGCTGCTAGCAACCCTGTGTTGTAGTCTTTTCAGTGTGCACCTGACTCTTTCTAGACTCCCACCCCCATTCTCAGCCCCATTTTCATCTCCTAAATCAACGTTTGGATTTTAGTAAAGCAAGATACTGGCAGTTTCAGTAGCTTATTGAAGCTATTCATGCCCAGCCTTGTAGATTTGACTTTTGCTAATGATTTTAGAGTAGTCCTCTTACTAATCTGTTTCTACCTCATTCATTTGGAAAATGTCAGCAATGACTTGTGACACATGTGTATGGTTTGCATTTCTGTAGAGAAACATCCTAGGTCAAATCAAAGGAGCCAGAGCCCAAACCCTTGAACCAAAGAGGACTTCCTGCAAGAGACTAATTGGGCCAGAGAGTCTTTGTGAATATGTGGGACCAAACTGTTCTTCTACAGGAATATGCAAAATCAAATCGAAGTTTAGAAAGAAAAGTATTTTTTGTGTTTGATTTAATTACATATTCAAGAATTGTTCAGCAGTCCTGAGAATGACCTTTTTCATAGGCCTTCTTTGTCATGATGCCAATTTTGTATTTTCTTCCAGCAACATTTATGTGTATATAACAAACCCTAATAGGAAAAGTGAGATCAATTGAAGGCTTGGGTTAATTCCTTTATGTACTTCCTGCCCATGTCATAAGCCAGCAATAGAATATGGGTGGTCTGAAAACCTGTGTTTTACAAATCAATTTGATAGGTGAAAGTGAAAAAAAAAAAAAAAAAAGAATGGAATAGAAAATATCAGAGTTTAGAGTTTATCACATATAATTTAAGTATTTTTTTCATGAAGTATTTGCTGTAGTTGTGTATATATTGGCTTTTAATATGTTTATATCTGTGAGTCTCATTTTTTTTTTTTTAATTACTGGTCAGACAGCAGAGAAAATAGCAGCTCCCATTAGATTGAAAGGGACTGGATTTTTCAGAATGTTGAAAAGGAAACTAAGGAGCTTAACTTTATGTGGAATCCATTGTGTCTTCTTAGCATATATTAAGAAATGATAGGGTAAAGGTGAAGATTTGTTTTTGTTTTTATTTTTAATTCTATTTAATGTTTATTTATTTTTGAGAGAGACAGACAGACAGAGCACAAGCAGAGGAGGGGCAGCGAGAGAGGGAGACACAGAAACCGAAGCAGGCTCCAGGCTGTAAGCTGTCAGCACAGAACCTGACATGGCACTCAAACTCACACAACCTGAGATCATGACCTGAGCCAAAGTCAGACACTTAACCAACTGAGCCACCCAGGTGCCCCAATAAAGGTGAAGTTTTTGAAAAAGTTTGGCAGGGGTGAGAGTGATAGCTTGAGAGCAGGGACAGATACAGTGACTGAACTATCACTGAAGGTCCTCAGAACAAACACCAATTCTTGCTGTCTTGAGCATGAAAGGAATTTTTCAAATGGATATTGGATAGCTCACAGAAATGCTGGGAAGTTTAGAGAACCAGGCTGAGGGAATGAGCAGAACTGAAGGGGACTACACAGCCAGAGCTGATTTTGAAATCACCCCCACAGAGGACATGGTCTGCACAGCAGCTGAGTACTGGGCATCAAAGCTGAGCTGACCTGGCTTGCTAAGGTCATATGCGGCACTGAAGACATCCATGGGCATTGCTGCCACTGTGACTGCTGTAAAAAATTCTCAACTGTTTCCATCCTATGCATCATAGTCTCAGATTTAGTATGAGTACTTCTGATTGGCTAAGCCCAGGGGCAGACACCTCAGCTCTAGCTGCAGGAGACGCTAGGAAAAATCATCTGCCTTTTCTGGCTTCTGCAGAAGGAAGTTGGCTCTGCCTCTAATGATTTTTGAACACAGTTCTAATGTGTGGTGGTAGTTCCTACACCACCAGGCAGTTTTCAGACACCAGCTGGGTGTCCTACAATTCAACTCAATGCTGACCCTATCTGTTCAGAGATTGCAACAGATTCCACAGGTTAAGGGCTTAGTCTTGCAGATTGCCCTCCGCCTCAGAGGCCAACTGCAAGTCCAGGTTGTTAACCCGTGCTTCTCACTAGCTGGCTTTAAATCAGAAGTTCTTTCAACCCCTGCCATGAGTTCAGTTAATTTGCTAGAGGGACTCACAGAACTCAAATACTTTGTTACTGGTTTGTTAGTTATAAAAAGGACATAACTCAGAAATCGCCAGATGGAAGAGATAGATAGGGCAAGATATGGGGAAAAAGACATAGAACTCTCCCTGAATCTCCACTTGTTCACCATTCAGGAAGCTCCCATCCTTCTTGAGTTTTTATGGAGCCTTGATTGGATAAATCATTGGCCATTGGTGATTGATTCAACCTCCAGCCCTTCTCCTCTTTTTGGAGGTTGGGATGGGAATGAAAGTTCCAAGCTTCTAATCATGTGGTTGAGCCCCTGGCAACCATGCCCCATCCTTTGGTTCCCTAGGGGCTTTCCAAAAATCATCTCATTAACATAACAAAAATACCTTTATACTCTCATCACTTAAGAAGTTCCAAGGGCTTTAGAAGCTCTGTGCCAGAAAATGAGACAAAGACCAAATCCATATATCTTATTGTAAATCACAATAACAGTCTCCTGTCAAGATTCACACAATGGAGAATTCTCTAAACATAGAAGAAAGGTTGGTTAATCATGGACTAGTTAGATGATTGCAATATTCTAGCCGGGGTTATGAGGGCTTTGGAGTAGGTTGGTGAGAAAGAAAAAAGAAGCCCAAAGAACTAACCCAAGAGATTAGTGAAAGAAGAAACAAACAGATTTGGTGACAGATTATGTGCAGATGATTTACAATGGGGAATGGAGAAAGCTGATGCCAGGCTTCTGTCCTAGAGGAGATGAAGAGAGGTTGGTACTACTGGCAGATATAAGAACTGAGAAAAGAAGGAACTGAAGAATGGTTGTGAAGTCATATTAATGGGTCATATGACTTAATCATTCTTGGAGTTACTGGCCATGATGAAGATAATCCCTTAAATTAGTCCTGTTATTTGAGATTATTTGTAAGACAAATTACATAATTACGCTATTGTCTTTTGTAGCTCTTCTATATATTGTCACTGGTGGTCTGATACTCTTGTGGGTTGAATTTCCTAAACCAATGTTCTCATTTAGCCTGGTAGCCTGCATCCTTCACTCTTTTAATACTTATTTTTACATGCATTTTGAAGACTCAAACTAGAAAGAACCTTGAAGAATGCTTTATTTCTTTAAAATTGTAACACTTAGTACCCACATGAATCACAATTTCCCACTAAGATTCAGCATGTTAAAAAAATCAGGAGCAGGGGCGCCTGGGTGGCTTAGTCGGTTAAGCGTTCGACTTTGGCTTAGGTCATGATCTCGCGGTTCGTGGGTTCGAGCCCCGCGTCGGGCTCTGTGCTGACTGCCAGCTCAGAGCCTGGAGCCTGTTTCAGTCTGTGACTCCCTCTCTCTCTGACCCTCCCCTGCTCACGCTGTCTCTCTCCTAGAAATAAATAAAAAATTAAAAAATTAAAAAAAAAAATCAGGAGCATATTTATAATGCAAGCACAGAAGCACAGATAAACCTTGGATAGTAAATCTATATGGCATTGATGGTCCATGCTGAGAAAGTGTCAGCTATCTGTCATAGCTTCAGTGTTCTTCATTCTCCCCATTTGGGGTAGACTGGAATTCCATATCCATGCATCCAGTTGATAGTGCACTGCTCATTTGCATCTTATATCTCCTACAACTTCTAACTACTCTAGACCTTGCAACTTAGAAAGTGCAGTGGGTTAGGTTATTAAGAGAATAAGAAAAGACCAAAGAAGAGAGGTGCTTGAATCAGTTTGTAGCAGTTCATATCTAGAAGAATGGGCTGAAAACCATGTCAAGTCCTACAGCATTTCTTTCCTGGTGTCTCCTTTCCTGATTACTCTTTCCCACCTCCTTTTATATGCAGAGCTTACTTATGCGTTTCAAATTTCCTTGCTTTTTTTTTTTTTAAGTCTTTTTTTTTTTTTTTTTTTTTACAAATAGTTTATTGTCAAATTAGTTTCCACATAACACCCAGTGCTCATCCCCACAAGTGCCCTCCTCCATGCCCACCCCTCCTCCCCCCACATCCACCAGTCCTCAGTTTTTGTCAGCATTCAAGAGTCTCTCATGGTTTGCCTCTCCCCCTTTCCCCCACTATTTCCGCCCTTCTTCTCCCCCTTGGTCCTCTGTTAAGCTCCTCCTAATCCTCCTATACGTGCACACATATGATATTTGTCCTTCTCTGCCTGACTTATTTCGCTCAGCATAACACCCTCAAGGTCCATCCATGTTGCTACACATGGCCAGATTTCATTGTTTCTCATTGCCATGTAGTATTCCATGGTATAGATAAACCACATCTTCTTGATCCATTCATCTGTTGATGGACACTTAGGCTCTTTCCATGTTTTAGCTATTGTGGAGAGTGCTGCTATGAACATTGGGGTACATGTGCTCCTATGCCTCAGCATTTCTGTATCCCTTGGGTAAATTCCTAGCAGTGCTATTGCTGGGTCATAGGGGAGTTCTATTGTTAGTTTCCTTAGGAACCTCCACACTGTTTTCCAGAGGGGCTGTACCAGTTTACATTCCCACCAACAGTGTAGGAGGGTGCCCGTTTCTCCACATCCTCGCCAGTCAAATTTCCTTGCTTTTAAGATGAAAGTCAGATATTGAAGTCTCTCTGGTAATTCTAAAGCTCTTAATTCCTGTCTGGCATCATGATCTCTCTATGCTTCCAAATTTATGCTCTTTTCCCAATATTTCAGACAAAGAAACTAGGAAAGTATATATGGATTGAGTTTAATGAGAGGTGAAAATCAAAAGACTTGGGAGTGAAGCAGATCTTTTCCAGTTCTGGAATAATATGAAAGTAGACTGAAAACCAATGCTTTGAATGAGTTTAGAATGAATGCCAACCAATTCTTCACTATTATGATTTTTTAAATCATACCAAACAAGTCACCCCAAACTCCCAGTTTTACCTTTCTCCTGAGCTAGGGCTTGCTGATTCATGTCATCAACAGGGATTGATGATTGGAGATTACATTCTTAAATTATACCTACCTAAATCAAAGGAAAGCTAAAAATAAGGTGGCTAAAAAGAAAAATACAGCCACAGCTGCATTCTGTGTGACTCAATGGTCAAGAAATTGTGATATATATTGGAAAACATTTCGAATCTTTGCCTGGAGTCTTCTCTTCCTCCTCCCCAAGACCACACTTCTTAGTCTAGTTCCTTCCTATTCATCTGGTTCTTAGATTTCAGCCCAAAGGTCATTTCATCAGGAAAGCTGTGCCTGGTGCCCTACACCAGGTGAAGTCCCCTGTTATCATCTTTACATAACACTTGAGTTTGTACCAGTAGGTCAGCTTTCCCACTACACATGAGGGCAGGAGTATATCTTTTTGGTTTGTTTGTTCTAGTATCTTACACAGTTTGGGCAGATAGTAATCATGCAAAAACTGATTAATTAATTAACAATCAATTATGAGTCAGGAGTCCTGGGTTCTAATCCTAACCTTGCTTCTGACCTTGGAAGAATTTTCTTGTGATCTTGGAAAAATTGTCTTCATCTTGTTGATCTTGATTTCTTCATCTATAAAGTGAAGATTTGGGGCTGGCTAATATCTTGGAAAATTCCCCATATTTCATGGTCCAGAAATGATCTTTAAGAAAAATTCTATAGCAAATTCTTAATGATAGGTGAGGGTAAAATGCCATCTCACCAGTACAGGTATATTATCAGGATAGGCAGACTGGTTATTGTGAGCTGGGGGAGAATGCTTATTTTGAAATATTGGTAGATTTCCTGAATTCCTTAGGTTTTTGGTTTTTAGTAAATTCAAACTCAGATGAATTGCTGAGAACAAGAGTGAGATTAGGGGTCAGAATATCTATTAAAGAAAATAGAAAAGATTGTTACAGGGAAAACTGGTAGGGAAATAAGAAAACACTTACATTTACATGTATTCATCCTACTTGAATGGATGGTGGTGAATCTTTTTGAAAAGTGAATATTTGTATGCTATTTTGTAAATGCAGTTTTCCATCTAATGAAATTCTGAAAGCCCTGTCCAACCACATTTCTATCCATCTGCATGCTTCTTTGCATCAGATTCCTCATTCTACAACATTACAACCAGCTTTTAGAAAGATACTCTTGTTGAAGGGGGAGACTAAGCTCCACACTGGGCCCTATATGGGAACGGATTCTACATCTTATAATAACCAGAAGGAAATATCCTGTGCTAATATTTGAAAATGAGACACAAGGCTTTTGGCACTTTTGCCAATGTCTTTCATAAAATGTTTGTCTTGAACAACTGCAACCCAACCATCTCTGAACTGTATCTCATTTTGCTTTAGGACATTTATCATTCTGTTCCTTCCTCTGCTCTACTTTAATCTTATGGGAGTTTTCATTAAAAACTGATCTGAAGAGCAGAAGCCATGTCAGTGTTATGAATGGGGACAGGTTTCTGATATCATCTTCTATCAGTCTGGAAGGAGATGTCTGCTGAACTTGGATGCTGGGCGAGAAGCAAACTCAGGCTGAGAAACAGCCCTGGGAGGATCAGGATGTGGGGAGTGGCTGCTGAGCTGCGGTTGTACCAGCACTCTGCAGGTCTGACACATCGGGCCTGGAGGCCAGGGCTCAGTTAGAGGAGAGAACAGGAGGTCCATTGGGGCTGCCCTTAAGAATCAATATACAGCACAGTGACTATAGCTAATGATACTGGATTGTGTATTTGTGAGAGATGCTGAGAGAGTAGATCATAGAAGTTCTCATTACAAGAGAAATATTTGTAACTGTGTGTGTTGACAGATGTTAACTAGACTTATTGTAGTGATCATTTTGCAACACATCCAAATACAAATCATTATGCTGTACACCTGAAACGAATATAATATGTGAATTATATCTCAAATTTTTTATAATAGTAATATGGGTAATATTATTATCCCTGAAGAGTTTTGTATAGATCACATTTTCATGAGGTAATATGTTTTCTAGTGATTATGTTAGAACCAGGTATTTTTTTTAAAAAGTAGTTCAGTGTTAATAAAATAGTCTTCAAAAATAAAAATTTTAAAAAGAATCAGTGCCATTCATTGAGAGAGGAAGAAAGGGACAGTCTAGCATCTACCAGTCCAGGCTTCCTCTTCTGCCCTTGAGGGTACAGTGTAGCTTCATCTTAGCTACCAGCAACCCTGAAGGCCAAGGCAGAGATTTCAGTTCAAGATGCTCAAACTATATTGCTTCTGACCCTTCATCACTATTAAATTTCTCCTCGCCTCACCCAGCAGCATTCAAGTGAAGAGGTGGAGATAGGTTGATTCAACCAAATGATAATAATTAGTATTTGTTGAAGTTCTCACCCGGGCAGTGTGCTAAGTGCTCTCTATACACTGCCTTTTTAATCTTTAATTCTTTTAAACTGAAGCACAGAGTGGCTAAATAACTTAGTCAAAGTCTCAGGCCAATAGTGGACCAGAATTTGAACCCAGGCTATAGGACTTCAAAGTCCATACCTTAAAACCATATTATTGGGGCACCTGAGTGGCTCAGTTGGTTGGACCTCTGACTTTGGCTCAGGTCATGATCTCACACTTCATGGGTTCGAGTCCCATGTTGGACTCTGTGCTGACAGCGTGAAGCCTGGAGTCCACTTCCAGTTCTGTGTCTCCCTCTCTCTGCCCCTCCCCTGCTCACACTCTGTGTCTCTCAAAAATAGACATTAAAAAAAAAAAAAAAAAAACATTATCAAATGACTCCAAACATCTAGCCAAGACACTTAACAAATCAAATACAATTGACCCTTGAATAACACCAGCCCCCACATAATCAAAAATCCATGTATAACTTTTAACTCCCCCCAAACTTAACTACTAATAGTCTACTGTTGACCTGAAGTCTTATCGATAACATAGTCTATTAACAAATATTTTGTATATTATAGGTATTGTATATATAATGTATTCTTACAATTGAGCATGAGAAAAGAAAAAGTTATTAAGAAAATTGTAAGGGAGGGAAAATACCTTTACAGTGTTGTATTTATAAAAAAAAAAATCTGTTAAGTGGACCCTCATAGTTCCAATCTGTGATGATCAAGGGTCAACTGTTGTTAGAGATGGATTATGAGCATGTGATCCTTGATCAGACCCTAAGCCTGACATAGTAAAGATTAGACTCAGTAGTCCCTGTCTTTACATAAATTATATTATTATATCTTATCACTAAAGTTCTCCCTTTAGTTTTAGAAATACTGAAAAAATGGGAAAATGGTAAATAATTTGCTAGAGATCAAATTTATGAATGGACTCAGGTCTTATAAAGACTTCTGCCCTTTATGGGATCCCTGCCATACAGAAACCTCTGTTGGAACTATGACTCATGTTTTGGGGCTTTATGAAACGGTAATGAGGAAGTCTGAAGGTTTGGAGCATAGTTGTGGAAGATCTGTGATCTGAGAATCAAAGAGATCTGAGTCTTAGACTAGTTCTGCCTTCACTCAGCCACCCTGGGTCTTTGAGCAAGGCTCTTGGAACTGGTGATCAGGTTCCTCATCTGAAAATTTGATGTGTGATTAGATCAGTGGTTCTCTCTGGTGATGCCTTAGAATCACCTGGGGAGCTACTAAAACTAGGAATGCCCCATTCCAGCCCTGGAGATTTGGGTTAAACTGGTCTAGAATAAGGCTTAGATCTTCATAATTTTTTAAAAGTTGTTCATGTGATGCTCATGTGCAGTCAGATTGAGGACCACTAATACTAAGATACTAATAGAATCTTATTTTTCTGGCAAACCTAAAATTCTGAGTCAGTGCTTCTGCCACTAAGCAATGAGACAGGTAATTTTTTATAGTCTTGGAAGCCAGAAGTGCAGAAGGCTGAAACTAGGTCTAGATATATGAACCAATGTCAATTTTTTTAAGCTTATGTATTTATTTTGAGAGAGAGCACGTGCAAGAGTGAACACATGTGCAAGTTGGGGGGGAGGTGTGTGAAGAGAGACAGAGAGAGAATCCCAAGCAAGCTCCACATAGTACAGAGCCAGACATGGGACATGGACTCAGAGACCCAGAGATCATGACCTGAACTGAGATCGAGACTCAGATGCTTCATTGACTGAGCCACCCAGGTGCCCCTGAACCAATGTCAGTTTTAAGCACCACTAAGTCTGGTTCAATATGAGGACTGGAAGATACCTACATAAGGTAGTCTTTTCATTCTCTCTAAATTGATCTAAAGAAGTTAGCTAAAATCTCTACAGTATTATAGTTTTTACCCTGTTTTGGCAAACTAGGACGTTCACTGTTAAGAGCAGAGGTAAGTATAGGATGTACTCAACAGTGAAAGCTATGAAAGAGCCCAGACAGGAGAGTGGGGCAAAGTACTTGCTTTATAAATATATGGCCTCAAAGACTTTTTTGGTGAGTCATTCTTTAAGCCTGGTCAGGAATTTTCTTAGAAAAAGGAGGTGGAGGGACAGGTAGGGAATAATGTGAATACATTAAGTCAGTAGTATACTGGGAAATATTTGACAACTGGCTCTCAATAATAATAATTTTAATAATAATAATACTCTGATTTGTAGCATTTGCCAATTTCTCTGGTGTAACTATACCTACTGCTGCTGATATCAAGCTTCCAACCTGATGTCAGCAAATGTAGAGTTGGAAACAGATACACACAGTTAACTCTTAATAAACAGTTATGAAGTGCCCCAGCACACCAATGTCCATAAAACAGCATAGTGTGAATTAATTGATCGGTTTGACTTTCTCCATGATTGAAATATCTGAGCAGACTAAAAGCTCTGGAATGACAAGAGGGGTAGGTAAACCAAGGGGATGGGGAGGTCAGGATGAAAGCAGGAAGGAAAGATGGAAGATATCACCTAATTAGTTGTCACTTATTCAATAATTGTTCATAAGTAGCTATTGTTTGTGAGCTTCTTGGACGTGTGTGTTATGAGGGTATGATAGCAGTCCATACAGGTGGGAATAGAATATATTCTTCTCTTCCATTGGTTTACAATCTGTTTTTTCCCAGAGCTAACTACTGAACTGCAGAGAGTGCTGATGGTAGTGGAAGGGGGTCCTCACCCAGCTTTTTATACTGAAGAAACACTAAATGGATCCTTTACAGCAGTAGAGAGACCTGGTGGATAGGGCTCCTGTCTTTGTCTAATGAGTAAACAACCATTAACAGCAAGTGATTGTCTTGCTGTTAATGTTTATGGGAAAGAAGCAACAATCAATAATCTTAAGAGGAGGAAAAGTAGAACCTCTCAAATGGCATGCCACCATTCATACAGAAGCATACTGCTACCATATTGCAATTGATTATTCTGTTCAAACTTTTTTAGGACAACTATCCTTGTTTTTGGGAAGAAAAACACTTCAGGCAAACTGTTAAAGATGATTTGAAGAGAAGCTTGGTCTAAAACTTCTGTCTTGAATCAGTAGAAAAGCTAAATGGTGTAAATGATGGTGCACTGTAATATCTACTGCTCAAATAGGCAAGAAGTCTTATTTCCAGACAGTGCCAGACAACTGAACTGTGTATTCTCTCTCTCCCTCTTTCTTTTTCTTTGTTTCTTTCTTTCTTTCTTTCTCCTCTCCTTTCCTCTCCCCTCCCCTCCTCTCTTCTCCTTTCCTTTCCTCTTTCTTTTTTTCTTTCTTCCTCCTTCCCTCCCTCCCTCCATCCCTCCCTTCCTTCTTTCTTTCCTTTCAATGTTTTTTGAGGGTCTTCGAGTACCAGGCTCTCGAGTAGGGACTAGAGCTACAACAGAGAACAAAAGAACTATATTCACCCCTCATTATGCTATGCTTAAAAGTTGGAAAGGATAAGGGAATGAAAAGTTAATAAACCAATGATTACCAACTGGAGGTGCTAAGAAGAAAACAAGGAGGTATGATAACAGAAAATGTTGGAAACCTAGTCTTTGATAGGGTATTCTGGAAAGTTCTGAATTGATTACATTTCATTATATGCATGAAAGTGGAGGAACCAGCCATGCAAGATGTGGGGTGAAAAGAATGTGGAACCCTTAAGAGTAGGCTGAGAGATTTCTAGGCAGAGGAAATCACATATGCAAGGACCTAATGGAGGAAAAAGCTTGGTGTGTTCAAAAGTTAAAAATAAGACCAGACAAATCTGGAAAGACAGAAAGTAGACTAGTAGTTGCCTTAGGCTGGAGAAAGTTGAGGGGAAATGGGGAGTGATTGCTAGTAGGTACAGGATTTGGGGAGAGGAGGTGATAAAATATTCCAAACTTGATTGTGGTGATGATTGCACAATTCTATAACTCTACTAAAAAACATTAAATTGTGTACTTTAAATTGGTGAGGTACATGATATATGAATTACAATCAAGCTATTATTTTTGTTAAGTTTTATTTATTTATTTTGAGAGAGAGTGTGTCCATGGGGAATAGGCAGAGACAGAATCCCAAGCAGGTTCCGCGCTGTCATTGCAGAGCCGGACATGGGCCTCATACTCACAAACCATGAGATCGTGACCTGAGCCAATATCAAGAGTCAGATGCTTGTGCCCCACAAGTTGTTATTTTCTTGTAACCTGAATTTTTGCAGCCTAATGAGTGAGAGTAGTGAAGTGGATGAGATAAAGTAAAACACTTCTCAGGAGACGCCTGGGTGGCCCAGTTGGCTTGATTTTGGATTGAGTCCCACATTGGGCTCTGCATTGATGGTGTACTCTGGAGCCTGCTTGGGATTCTCTCTCTCTATCTCCATGCCCCTATCCCCTCTCAAAATAAATAAATAAACATTAAAAGAAATTTCTCAGGCAGGCTCACATCAGATGGGACCTATGGGCCCTGGTAACGAGGTTGGATTTTATTCTAGATACAAGAGAAGTCATCACATTGGTTGTCTGTGGATTTGGGGTGGAAGGAGAAGGTAAGGGTGAAAGGAGAGAGCACTTACAAAAACATTGCAATAATCTAGGTGGGAAATGATGATTAAGACTTAAGTGGGTGTGCAGAGAAATGGAGATTCAAAATACATTTTGGAGGTTGTCATTGATAGGAATTGGTGAATAACTGAATGTGGAGCATGAGGGGAAATGATCCATCAAGGAGAACACCTTCTAATTTGTCTTCTTTCCCACCTGCAGCTTCTAGATTCTGAGACAGAAAACACATATACTCAGAGCCTGTGGTCACCCAACCCAGGCAGAGACCAACAGGGAATACCACGGCTTCTCTACTGAACACCTCCCCAGGAGCTCACACCTGCCCCTTCCTTCTCCCATCTGGATCTATCCCAGTGAGTGTAGGAACACTGCAGGGGCACAAGAGTCCATCCTCAGAATTGGCAAGTGCACGTCCCTGGGGCTGCAAGATCGAAAAATCCCAACAGCCCTTGCTGTGTCTTACAAACTGCAGGGGATCTCTTCATTTTACTCAAGTCGTGTTAGAAAAAGAAACTGGGCAAAAGTAAAAGGAAGGAGAGCCCGGTAAACAGATTTCTGAATTCTTCTCAGTTGCTCAGAACCTGTTTGCTTTCTCATCATCTGTACTGCAGTCCCACTTGGCACAAGGTGAGGTGTGGGCAAGGCTGGCCTCCACTAGGATAATCAGTGTTTTTGACTTTCTGTGCTAAGACAGCAAGCTCTAGGCCCAGCAAAGATTTCCTCGCTGTGTGTGTACGGTGCTTATGGCCGCTGTCGCTGACCCCAGGATCAGAGAACTCTCACAGGACAGTTTCCATCCAACAGCAGCTCCTTTGAATCTGGAAGCTCACCCTTTCCTTTCCCTGGCTGCCTTGTCTATCACCTACATGACTTAAGAGCCATGAATATGGTCTTCCTCTTCCCTGGTCTTGCCTACACTCCCATATTTGTCACCCATCTCTTCATAAACCAGAATGTGAAGCAGTAGATCAGTAGTTTAAGAGCACAGACCTGGGAAGCTTACTAGCTGGCTTATTTTCAGCAAGCCACTTAATTTCTCCGAGCCTTGGTTTTCACATACTCTTCCTTCACATGACTCTTCCAAGAGCATCAAACAAAACATGGATGGAAATAAGTATGATTAAAAGGGATGCAAGGCCAAACATGCCTTTGCTCATTCAATGACTATCTAGTGAGCACCTCCTCCAGGTCAGGTCCTACATGAAACAAGGCCCTATGGAGCTTATGTTCTTTTTCCTAACTTTTAGAAAATAGTACAGCATATATGCAGAAAGGTACACAAATACTCAGGATATAGCTTGTGTGGTTGCATGTGTATACACCAGTGTAACCACCACCCAGATAAAGAAATAGAGCATTCTTCACATTTCAAAAGGTTTTTCATGCTTCTACCAACCAGCAATCACTCCCACTCAGAAGTACACTGTTCTGACTTCAATTATGATAGACTAGTTTTGTCTCTTGAATTCACACAGATGAAATCATATAGTATATATTCTTTTGTGCTGCTCTTGTGTAGTTGGCTTCTTTTACTAAAAAAAGTCTGTAAGAATCACCCATGTTGCATGCATCACTATTTTGTTCCTTTTATGGCTGTGTAATATTTCATTGCATGAATATGCCAGTATTTATTTATGTGTTCTGTTGACAGATATTTGGTTTATTTCCATTTTCAGCTTTTATGAATAAAGCTGACAAGAAAATTCTTAAGTCTGTCTTGGTTTCACTTATGCACTCATTTCCCATGTGTATATATATTTAGGAGTGGAATTATCAGTATTATGTAGTTTTAGTAACCTTGGTAGGTACTGCCAAACAGTTTTCCAAAGTGGCTGTTACAGTTTATACACCCGCCAGCAATGTGTGAGACTCCAGTTTCTAGCAGGAAGATGGACAGGCTCAAAATATAATAAGTTAAATTATATAGTATGTTAGAGGGTGGCAGGTGCTCTGGAAAAATAAAAAAGAAAGGAAGAGTTATCTTCAAAGACTGGGTTCATTGCTATGTTCCTCTTTATCTTTTTCTAACCATATTTATATTTAACTTATCAAAAGATGATTTAATCATCAAAGGAAAGTTTATTTATCAGGCATCTACTATGTATGAAAAGAGATACAGAAGTATAAGGCACATACAACTCGAAAAAGTTTAAATGTTTATCTATTTTTGAGAGGGGGATGAAGAGGGGAGAGAGAGACAGAGTGTGAGCAAGGGAGGGGCAGAGAAAGAGGGAGACATAGAATCAGAAGTAGGCTCCAGGCTCTGAGCTGTCAGCACAGAGCCTCATGTGGGGCTCAAACCCATGAACCATGGGATCATGACCTGAGCTGAAGTCAGACACTTAACCAACTGAGCTACCCAGGTGCCCCTCAAAAGAGTTTACACTATGATTGGAAGCCACACTGATACAGAGAGTACACACTACTGCCCTGGGACAGACCATTAGTGTAATAGAAGCTTGAGAAAGGAGGAGAAATGCACCAACTCTCGTAATGAAAGAAGAGCCCAGGCAAGAAATGGAAGCATGTGCCAGAATGTGACCTTATTTCTTCACATTTTGCTCCTGTTTAAAATCCTCTTCCTTTTTTTTTTTTTTTTCATTCAAAAAGGCATCACAATATCTTTGTCCAGCTGCAACCTGCCTTTCTTTTGGAGGTTAGCCACATGTACATTACTTTAGATTTTAGTAGTGTTTGCTGCACTCATTCTTTCAGCTCTGGTCTATATCAGAGGCACTTTTCTAGATGTCAAAGATACATAGATGCATCAAAATAGTCTCCACCTTCAAGAAGTTTATAGTCTACAGGGAGAGGTGAAACAGTTGCACAAAGAACTGCAACAAGAGAAAGTAAAATCCAATAACTCCACTTCTGAATATATATCTAAGGAAGTAAATCACTATCTCAAAGACATATCTGCACCCATGTGTTTATTGCAGCATTATTCACAATAGCCAAGACATCGAAAGAACCTAAGTGTTCACTGATGGATGAATAAAGACATTGCACGCACGCATGCATGGTGGAATATTATTCAGCCATAAAAAAGAAGAAAATCCTGCTTTGGCAGCAACATGGACAAACCTGGAGGGCATTATGCTAAGTGAAATTAAGCCAGACAGAAGAAGACATACACTATATGATGTCACCTATGGTGGAATATAAAAACAGCTGAACTCATAAATACAGAGAACAAATTGGTGATTGCTAGTGGCAGGAGGTGCAGAATGGGTGGGGAATGGTGACCCTAGTTAACAATATTTACTGTATATTTGAAAGTTGCCAAGAGAGTAGATCTTAAAAAGTTCTCATCACAGGAAAAAAATGTGACTATGTGAGGCGATAGATGTTAATTAAACTCATTATAGTAATCATACTGCGATACATACGTATGTCAAATAATTGTGTTGTACACCTGAAACTAATACAAGGTCGTATGTCAATTCTATCTTAATAAAGGTGGGGGAAAAAAGAAAGTAAAATGTTATGAGAGGTGTTGGTAATAAAACACTTCAGGGGTTTGGTTGAGAGAGCGCTGTTGAGAGATGAAGTAGCTAAAATTTCACATAAACAACATACATACATACACGCATGTGCATGCGCAAATGCACACACGCATGCGCACATGTAAACCAGCTCAGCTGTTGATGCAGCCGGGAGCAGATCCTGTAGCTGGCCAAATGGCTGCGGCTTTCATCCTTTGTATCTTTCTGTTTCATTCTCTGAGAGCTGATTCCAAATGCTGCTCAGACAAGAAGCCTTCATTTATGACCCCTGTTCTCTGATGATGGGGTATAGCAGCCCCGAAAGCAACCTTAGCATCAGCAAACTCTTGTGATGTTAGCAGTGCCTGCGTGGCTATGCAAAGAGGGGCGCAGGTGGGGAGAAGGAGGAAAGGGAATGCAGGACAAGGGAGGTGAAGTGAAGGAAGAAAAGGAAAGTCCCTGAGAAGAGGGTCTAGATTCAGCAGCAGGGTGCCTCGGGATGTCTTCTGTGTATTACTGTCTCCTATTAGAGAATGTGGTCTTTCACTGTGTATTACACTCTTTTAGGACATAGAGGCCAGTGATTTAGGAAAACACGTGTAGATAGTGGGTCTGAGTCTACCCACACATACACACAGGAGGGAGGAGTTACTGGGAATCAGAGCCACGAAATTAGTCCTGCACTGTCTACCTCTAAAGAACTAGAGCCCTTGCTTGTCTAAGACATTGTTATTTTGGGTACCCTATGATTCTGATACAGCATGGTTTTCTTAACAAACGAAAATTTTTAATTCGATTACCAGGTGATTACCATTACACGTGAGGAGAGCTGATGCGATCTTTCTTTCAGTGATACTTGGAATCTCAAAAGCAGTTCTGCACTTCAAACAATATGGAGAGACTACAGTAAAGAGTGAAAATTTCTCTTTGAAACTCTCATCCTCCTCCTTTCTGAACCACCAAATTCCATTCTCAGCCTTCACAATAAGCACTAAGTTCAGGGATCACCTTTTAGGTCTTCATCTGGACACTTACAAACATCTGTGAAGATTTCATAAATACTTTAAAGAGAAGTGTAATCCTACTGTATGCACTATTTTGCAATTCTTGTTTTCACTGCAGCGAAATGTAGTATGATTATCTGTACATACTGGCACATTCTTTTCAACCACTTGGAAGTACTCCTTAAATATGGGTGAACCATAATTAATTAAACCAGTTGCCTCTTGATAGACTTTTAGGTTGTTATCAATTTTCAGTATCATAGGCAATGGTCAATGGGCAATTTTGTGCACAGGAGTGAGATTTCGGTAGGATAGATTTCTTGAAGTGAATTTGCAAGGGTTTGACCTTCCAAAGTAGACTCTTATCTACTTCTTATCTACTTTTTATGGATGGAAATTAACATAGTAGTTTTTGTTCTTTGCCATCGAAGAACAGCTACAAGAATGTAGAACTAAAGAATGAGAGAGGATGAGCGGGAATGCTGAATGTCCATTTCCATCGTTTGTCCTTTTCAGCCATAGGAGGCTGAGAAAAGAAATGCTTCCACAAATAGAGAGAGGCTCTGTGACTCCAGAGAAAGGACAAAGCCTGTGGTCACATCTAGATGCAGGATCTGGATTCAGGAATGGAGAAGATCTTCCCAGAGACAATACTGCAGTTTGGCCATTCACTTTACATTCCTCTCATCATAACTGATTTTCACAAGCAATTTAAACTGCCTGCTCAGAAATGTTCATCTGAAGACCGCCCTACCCTGGGGTCGGTCTACACCATCATCATCATGGCTGCTCATTCTCATCTGTACGATTTCCCCAACAGTAGTAAATGAAACCAGCCCAGAGCACATTTTGAGTGAGGGAGTGGATCTATAAAGGCCAACTATTTCAGGAAGGAGGCCAGAGGCTTCCTAACCAAACAAGCACAAACTCTGCTTTCTTTTGCAGTCAACCATTTCCTTTTAGTCCTCGCCTATTTATGGAGTCCCTGGAATAGGTCATATCCTTCTCAGCGTGTCTAGCCCAGCAGAAGTCTGTGAATTATTGACCAGTCCCAAAGCCATGATGCTCTGGACCAGAGATTCCTGACCTTTCTTTGGTCCATGGATATATTTGGCAGTTTATGGCTGAAGCCCATAAACTCCTTTCTTCATGTTTTTAAATACTTAAGATAAAATGAACGGGATTACAAGTGAAACAAGTCATATCAAAATACAGTCATTAAAATGTTAAAAACAAATGTGCTAAGCAGAATGTATGCTTTTTTTGCTAGTATTAAGTAATAATATTTAGCAGTGGGTCTAAGTAACTACTATCATTTTGAAGAAGTGGTACGTGTAAACAATATGTCAAGATGACTGCAATCATTGAAAAATGTTATGAATATATCTGTGTTTTCTTTTGGTGACATAAATCAGAGGTACTGCTGATACCACTGTAGTGTATTGCCTGCATGCTTAAAGGAAATACAAAAGCGTTAGTTGGGGGGAGGGGATTAATGAAAACAAAGATGCAGTTTTTTAGGGCTGGTACCATGTGTTTGTATTGCTGGTTTCATTTTGGACTCTTTAGCACCTAGCACAGTATGTAGCATGCAGAGTGTACCTAATATATTTGTGGATTTTTTAAAAAGCTTAAGTAATCAAAGCATGAATGAATGAATTGGTGAAAGGAAAAAATATACCCATAACTTCTTACATTTAAAGAAAATGACAATTGTGGCACCGATTCGTAGTGAAAACTATTGTGAAGCTAAAAAAACGGAACCTGTAAGCCCATTTATCCTTCAGCCATTCTGTGAAGCAGATGGAGGGGCGAAGAGATGCAGGAGGCCATCTATGCTGCTTTGTCCCTGAAGTTTATGATGTAGAATCAGGGCTCCATCTTTGGTATAGCTACTGGTTTGCTGTGAATATGCTGTAAGAAATACAGGCATAGGCATCACTGCTCCTAGAAACTGTGTTTTCCTGCCAGTGAGTGGTGATTCTAATTCCTATTTGAAATATATTCCAGGTTTGGAGGTCATGGACTTAAAAGTCTCATGATATTTAATAGAACAAAACCATAATTTTGCCTTTCGGCTTTATTAGGTTTATTGTGTTTTCTATCTTCTGGGATCAAATGCCTGACATTCTTCCTTAGTAACATGGTTCCTCATCTTGAAACCTGTATTTCTTTTCTTTTTGAATATGTGTTGTTATTCCCCATCCACTACCTTAATTTGTAAATAGCCACTAGACGATACTAACCTACCCATGCAACTGTCTGGTGGTGCTGCAGAACTCTCCCCCCAAATGGTATGTAGTGGGGGGTGGGGTGGGCAACAACTCCAGCTTTCTAGAGTTCTTCCAAATGAGGAGGCAGATTTGACATTTTTTGCTTTGTTCAGTTCCACACTCAGTATGGTGTTATTCTATGCATTAATAAAGAAAAGAAGATGGTGGGGTTTTGTGGTTATTATTTACAGATTGCTATCTCTGGAAATACTACTGCATTAAATCCTCTTGCTGTGTGCCCCTGGCCAGCAGGATTCTCCTTTGGCTGTTAACTGTATGTGAAATAGCCGGGCAGCTGCAATGGCCTTCGACTAATTCACTAGAGCGTTTGACTTCCTGGTTAGGAAGACCCTCATTATCACTAACTTGAGAATTGCTGCCAGTGAGAAGACAAATGTGGCGGTGCCACAGTCATTCATCAAACGGAAGGAGAGAGCAACCTTTGCCATCCATTAGGATGAGATGGAGAGCTTTAGTGTTAGCTCAGATAAAACGGCATGTACAGCCATGCTTACCCTATGAAATTCGGGGTCTAGGCATTGCTCAGAGTCATTCGACTGAGCTTCTCCTCCCGCACTGAGGACTATTTTATGTAATCCAGTCTCTAGTTCTAAAAGTTCAGTGCTGGGGACCCTGGGTGGCTCAGCCGGTTGAGCATCCAACTTTGGGTCAGGTTATGATTTCACAGTTTGTGAGTTTGAGCCATACATCAGGCTCTGTACTGACGGCTTGGAGCCTGGAGCCTGCCTCAGATTCTGTCTCCTCTTTCTGCCCTTCCTCTGCTCACACTCTGTCTCTTTCTGCCTTTCCCCTGCGCACACTGTGTCTTTCTCCCTCTCAGAAATAAACACTAAAAAAATTTTTTTAATAAAACATTAAAAAATAAAAGTCCAGAGCCTTTCTCTGTCACCTGCCCTATGAGAGAGACTTCTCATGCAACACTTCGCATCATTTGAGGACAGGAGCTAGCTTTTGCTAAATGTTGTTGGAATACCCAGACATTTAGTTGCAGCTTCCCTCCAGAGTTAGCTATTTTTAAAGAGGTCTCCCCTTTTTCTTTTTTTGGAAACACAAAGCACATATTTCGCTGGCTAATTAGTATTTCAAGAGCAAACTCAGAGACAAGGCGAGGAATCCTGAAAGTATTTAATTTGTAGAAATGTTTTATTTTTGATGTAGCAGAGGCCATTTAAACACACACTTTATCAGAAGCTATAAGGAAGTTGGGAAATGGATCTGAGGTCTTAAGAATTCTTGGGTCGGCAGCTCTCAGGGGCCTGGGAATCTTGGTATGGATATGGTGTCATGGGCGAGGATTCAGATTCAGCCAAGGATGTCACAGGAGTGGACCCCTTCCTGTACCTCCACCTTCACATTTATCTACTTTGTTCTCCTCTTACCAAACCCACCACCCCAACCCCACCTCAGGGTTATATTAGAGACAAAACTAGAAGAAGAAAAAGTAAGTGTGCCAATTGGGCCAGGATATTGTATGCTCCAAAGAAAGCAGAGGGGGGTGCTAGGCCATAGGCTGAGGCTCCATGGAGCAAGGCCACTGCCAGAGACCTGTGTCAGAGAGAAAGCCAAGGGGTGCCAGGTTCCAGGAGCCAGAGCCGAGCACAAAGAGCTATGCCCTAAGAAGCCAAGGCAAAGGAGAAAGGGAGAGGAGATCCAGGCCACTAATTCCAAAGTCCAGGGATGCAAAGCCTTATTCAAGAGATCCTCGTACATAGCACAGCATATGGGCCAGTGGGCTCTGATTTTTCCATTTCTCCTTTTTTAAAAAGTAATTTATGTATTTTTTAATTTTCATCCAAGTTAGGTAGCATATAGTGCAACAGTAATTTCAGGAGTAGGTTCCTTAATGCCCCTGACCCATTTAGCCCATAACCCCTCCACTAACCCTGTTTACTCACAGTTAAGAGTCTTTTATGTTTTGTCCCCTCCCTCTTTTATATTATTTTTTGCTTCCCTTCCCTTATGTTCATCTGTTTTGTATTTTAAAGTCTTCATCTGAGTGAAGTCATAGGATAGTCTTTCTCTGACTAATTTTGCTTAGCATAATACCCTCCAGTTCCATCCATGTAGTTGCAGATGGCAAGATTTCATTCTTTTTGATTGCTGAGTAGTAATACTCTAGTGTGTATGTATGTATATATATATATACACCACATCTTCTTTATCTATTCGTCCATCGATGGACATTTGGGCTCTTTCAATACTTTGGCTATTGTCAATTGCTGCTATAAACATTGGGGTGCATGTGCCCCTTCAAAACAGCATCCCTGTAGCCCTTGGATAAGTACTTAGTTCCCTTTCTCCTTTCTTCTTTTCATTCTGTGTCTTTTCTCTGTGTGATCTCATTCATCCCCATGACATCAATGTGGATGAAATAATGATTTCCAGAATCTACACCTTCAACCCTGACTTGGCTTCTGAGCTCTGACCTCATCTTTCATCTGTCAGTTGTCCATCTCTACCTGGATGGCCCCAGCAACCACAAACTGCATACCCTCAACTGAATTCCTTTTCCCTCCATATTAAGCATATTTTTCTGGTTCACTACTTAGAAACTTCAAAATCATCTCTGACTCATTTCATTTTCCTTCACTGCCTCCCACATACACCTACACACACACACAACTGGCCAGCAAACCCAAGTACTAGACTAATTTCTGCCTCTAAAATATGCATCAGGGGCACCTGGGTGGCTCAGTCAGTCAAGCGTCCAACGTCGGCTCAAGTCATGATTTCACAGTTCATGGATTCGAGCCCCACGTCAGGCTCTGTGCTGACAGCTAGCTCAGAGCCTGGAGCCTGTCTTTGGATTCTGTATCTCCCCCTCTCTCTCTGACCCTCCCCTGCTCCCACTGTCTCCGACTCTCAAAAATAAATTAAAAAACATAAAAAAATACACATCAGATATATCTCTTCTCTCTCCCTCCCAGTGCTATATCCCTAATCCAAACCCATACTGTCTCTGACCCTGACTTTTATAGTGACCTCCTATCTAGTTTCCAAGCCTCCTCTCTTCCATTCAAATTTCAATCAACATAAGATACAAATGTGATTATGCCCGTTTCCTGGGTCACTTTTAAAGGTTCCCCGTTGTTCCTAGGACAAAGTCCAGGCTCCTTAGCATGGCACACAGGGCTTTTTGACCACCTGGCCCAGTCTCTATCCCCTGATGACTTCAGACATTCTCCCCCTCCTGGACATTTACACGTGCTGTTCTTTCTGCTTAGTGTTGCTTCTTCACCCACCTGTCTAACTGATGAACTCATCTTTCAATGCCCAATGTAAGTGCAAGTCTCTCTTTCTTACTTATCCCCAGCACCAGAACTAACTGCTGCAAACAGCTTGTGTCCAGACCTTAATAATACTACCTACACTGTGTTAAACACTTATTAATAAATGTTTTTGAATGAATGAATTATAGATGTATAGTGAATGGGAAAGGCAGATGGATCATATCCACCTAGCTCTGCAGTTCTGATCTTTATTCATGATCCAAACCCCTGTTCTGTCTCAGAAGCAGTAAAAATTGTGTTTCAGTGTTTAAAATAATAGTAATAAATCATCTGAGCAGAGTCTTGACAGTTAGGACCATAAGCTCATCAAAAAATTGGCTGAAAGATACTGACAGTTCAAGAACACATTGCCTTTTAAAAAAAAATCTGTATTTACGTCTCATGTACAGATGAATACATTTCCTCTTATTTCATTTACAATCAAATGTATTTTAAAATTAAAGAATTATTTTTGACACTACCTTCTGCTGTACCTGTCTGTTAGAAGACACAGTGCTACATGATATATAACAATGAAGTCTTTTTGTAGTACCTCTGGGATCACCCTGAACCCAGAGGCATTGTCAGCTTTGTGTGTGACTTGGTCCATTAAAGTGCAGAGGCATTAACTCTCATTATCTCTCACTTTGCCAAAAGACATACTAAGGCACACACACGAAAAAGTCAAGTTTAACTTAACAGAATTTGATCAGCGTGCTCCTATTCCTTGCTCTAGTTTCTAAGACTCACTTGCCTTCTTAAATAACTTCAAGTGGGAAATGAAGAGAACTAAAGAAATTAGGATCTTCTTGCTCTATAAGGGGGAAGACTTATGGAGAAGAACTAAAGCCCAGAACCTAGGATAGATAGTAGAATAAAACTTGAATCGAACTGGAATTTTGTTTTTAAGTCTCATCTGCTGGCTGTTAGTTCTAAAGGACAATATAATTTTAAAGTTTAAAATATCACCATAGTTATAAATAATTCCCTTTCTTGATATTGGCATGAACATTTGAATATCTGCAACATGAAAATGAAAACCATCAATAAGCCTTGACTAAATTATAAGATCAAAGACTAGACTCTAGAATGAAGTTACTTCTGGCTCAGTCACGATTCACTCTGATAAAGATCTAAGGATAGGAAATAGATGGGATTTTTGCTAGTTTTTCTCTTCCTGCCATGCCCAAGGTCAACAACAACAAAGAATCACGGCACTCATTGTGATCTGCGTGCAAGTCTTCAAAGCATCGATACAACACTCCTGGGGGAAGCCACCAATAATCCATCACTGTTGGCCCACCTTTCAGTAAGGGACTCAGCAGGAAGCAGATGGTACTCTCAAACTGGGACTTTAGGGGTGTTTAATACAGAGACTCTTGCTAATTCTTGCCACTCCTAGACCTGAAGGTACAAGGGGTTTGGAGAATCCAGAAGGAGTGGTTGCATGGAAAGGACATCTAACAGGAGTTGTGGCCTTTAGTAGTGAAGCAGCAAGGCATTGCATTCCGGCAGGGACGGGGACTGGGGCAGGAAATACCCGGGCCTTGATCTTTTCTCCCTGTCCAGTCTCCTGCCAGTGAGTTGCCCTACTCCAGCCTAATTGGTGCAGTCTGTACTGGGTAGCCCCTGTTGCACAGAGCAGGGCAGAGCAGAGTGGAGAGCAGGTCTGGATGCAAGGATGGAATATTTAGGATTGAAAACATGTTGCCATTTATAGCTACTTTATTGTACTGTCTTCTGCATGTGGGTGCAAAAACAGAACAGAAGGGCCTGCTAGGATGTCACTTTAAGTTCCTGTCTTCATTTTCCCCACTTTGTTAAGTGGGAGTGAGCCTGCAGACCTCTGAGATGGGCTGTGCAGTTCTCTCCAAGTTTAACATTTTAAACCAATTGAGCTGTTGGCAAGAGAGCACCAGCTGATGTTGTTAGAAAGATGTGATAGACTGTTTTGTTTCTAGCGCTTTTCAGGCAAAGCATCCAAGGAAAATTTCCTCCTTCTCTTCATCTGTCTGCAGATGGAAATCCTTGTTTTTCTGAAATCATCTGCAAATGTTACTGATCCTCCCATATGAATCCCCAGCCAGTGGAGAAGCGTGAGCTTTCACTGTGGTTTATTCATATCCAGTCTATATATTTTTTATTGAAACCTGATATCTTGACTCTGAAGCCAAGGGTCTTGTGATCTGCCATCACCCAAATGTGTTATTGAGATGTCTTCCGAGGGTGTTTCCTTCTGCTGCAAGTAAGATGTCGTCGGTTTCTTTTCTGTTGTGGAAAATGTTTTGTATGCCAGTTTTCAAAAATAAAGGTTCTAAAACTGTCCATGGAACATTCTAGGAGGGCTCTCAAGAGTCAAGAAGGTCTTTTCTAAGTAGGGTTTATATTAGCATCTGGCCTGTATTTAAACGATCACATGAGGAAAGCAGACTGGGATATCAACTAAGTTGCCTATAACTTATACTGTTGATGCCAAAAGAAATGGGAGAAAGACAGGAAAACTGATATAAAAAGTGAATTTAATGTTTTGCTTCCCCTTCCCCCTTTGGTACCATGGCAAGTAAAGGAAAGAGGTGCAAATGTGTATTCTAGATAAATTTATCACTATTTCTCACATGGTCGTTTAACATTTTTTTCAATAGATACTTAGAGTTAGTATGGTTCAGTGTATCTTATTTACTGTGTTTCATCGAGAAAACAAAAGGCATATCTTATGGTACATTTTCTTTCTTTTGTTAAAGTTTTTTAATGTTTATTTTAGAGAGAGAGAAGCAGAGCATGAAGAGGGAAAGGGCAGAGAGAGAAGGAAACAAGAATCCACAGCAGGCTCCAGGCTCTGAGCTATCAGCACAGAGCCTGGTGCAGGGCTTGAACCCACCAACTGCAAGATCATGACCTGAGCAAAAGTTGGACACCCATCTGACTGAGCCACCCAGGTACCCCTACATTTTCTAATTGCATTTAAAGACATCTGTCTCACTTTACTATTTAAAGAACACATATGAAACAATAAAATCTCTCTCTCTCTCTCTCCATACTCTCTTGGATTCTTCAGCCCCCATGCCCCTTCTG
Organism: Proteles cristata cristata; assembly: GCA_017311185.1. NCBI lineage: Eukaryota > Metazoa > Chordata > Mammalia > Carnivora > Hyaenidae > Proteles > Proteles cristata. The sequence goes on along the minus strand of JAESUZ010004426.1, from coordinate 1,286,564 downwards.
CTTAATTAATCTTTATACTTTGCTCTTTTAATTTCTCTTGAACAGTCATGTTTCCTGCCTCTCCTGAGCCTACCCATAACTTGGTGTCAAGTTTGAGAGGTGCTTGGGTATCTGAATACTCACCAGACCCCACTTGCTCTGCCTGTCTATTCCGGTGAGCTCAGCCTGCCACACTCAGCATGTGAGGGTACAAGGGTATTAAAATATGGTTCCTGCCCTAAGGAGCTTGTGGTCTAATAAGGGAGTCAGAAATGCACACACTCAACTATGGTTCAAAGCAGTAACACGTGTAAAGAGAGGGATCCCAAGGAAGAGCTGAATTCTGGCCAAATATGGATGACAATGGAAGGCTTCAAGAAGGAAGTGGCACTAAGGACAAGCCTCCATTAGAAGGGGGAGAGCAGAGAGACATCCAGCCAATGTGAACAGTCACTGTTGGGGTCTGGTGATGGACCTCTCCCCGGGGGAGAGGCCAGGATTTGGGAACGAGTCAAATCCTTGTGGGAAAGAACACAGCGGGAAAGGGAAAAGAGGAAAGGCAGAAGCTTGGCCACTGCCTACACTGAAGGGAGAGAGGCCAGTGAGGGGCCTTAGAGGAAACCATCAGAACGTTGAAGAGAACCAGCAGGTCAGTGGCAGAGAAGCTAAGGGATGAAGGAATTTCCGAGGGAAGGACAGCTAATAACAGTTATGAGGAGAATAACAAGAAGCATTTGTAGACTATTTACTGGGTGCCAGGCATGATATTAAAGCTCCTAGCAAAGCTAAAAGGGGACAGCGCTAGGACTTGTACCCAGGCCTGATGGATGCCAACACCCTTCGCTTTGCAGATGCTCAGCAGAATGAAGACCCTAGAGAGGCAGCTGGGTGGCTCAGTCCGTTAAGCTATTGACATTTTATTTCAGCTCAGGTCATGATCTCAGGATTTGTGAGTTCGAGCCCTGTGCTGACAGTAATGATTGAGCCTGCTTGAGATTCTCTCTCCCCCTCTTCCTTTCCCGCTGCCCATCCCCCGCTGCCCATCCCCCGCTCTGTGTGTGTGTGTGTGTGTGTGTGTGTGCGCGCGCGCGCGCGCGCGCATGCTCTCTCTCTCTCACTCTTTTTTTTCCTCTCTCTTTTCCCCTCTCTCTCAAGAAAAAAAAATGAAGACGTTGAGCATGTCATTTGCCATGGTGATTAGGAACCCACTAGCCACATCCCAAATGAGAGATTTTGGTAAAATGGTTAGAAAGGGTTGCAGTAATAGGAAGTAAAGGTATTGAGTTCGGCATCTCTTCCAAAAAGTTTGGCAATAAAATTTAAGAAATGGAGTGGTAGCTTTAAAAAATAGAAAGACTTTTTAAAAAGAGGAGATACTTAGACATTAGGTTGACCCTGAACTTGAAAATGTGAGAGGAGATTACCAAAGAGGTGGGAGGAAGTGAGATCAAGGACACAAGTAAGAAGATGATCAGGGAAATGGTGAGATAAGAGACCAGAGGACAGGGTGAGTGGCAGGCAGATCTACTGCGAATGGTGGAGGAGTTAGGAAAATTCGTTCAGGACAGCCTGGCCTCGATCTGCTCACTAAAGATTGCTAATGAAAGGGGTGGGGAACCCTCAAAATAGAAAATAGAGTGTAGATCACGTGCTTGGAAAAGCTGATCTGTAACAAGTAGGATACGTCCACTTGGAATGCTGAAGAAGTATATTTGGGACACAGAATGCAGAGCAGGAAAACAACACAGCCATGGGGTAAGATGGAAGTTGTTTTTGAAAGTAAGGAATTCCAAAGACAAAAAAAGCAGATTCACATTCCAGCTGAGTGCCTAAACTAAGAAGTTTACTTACTTATTTTTTGGCTAAGAAAGCAGTAATCAAATAGTTTGGGCATCTCCATAACCAGAAAGACCTCTGATAAATTAAAAGTCACCTTGGCAGAAAGCAATGTTCTGAATACCCATGGTATAACAAAATGTTCTTTGTGGAATAGACCCTACAGAACCAGAACAGAAGTGGGGAGGTTTCTGGGCTGCCTAGAGAGCCAGCTTAGGGGAAGGGCAGGAAAATCCTTTGTCACTTACTGGTACAGCATTTGCCTTCCCTAGTTGATTGTAGAACAAAGTATAATTAAAAGAACATGGCCCTGAGCTCTGAGAGTCCAGGGTTCAAGCCTGTGCCCTCTACTTACTAGTGGGTAGCTTTGGGAAAGTTACTTACTCTCTTCGAACCTCATCTATAAAGTGGAGATAATAATACCTACCACATAGAGCTGTCAGAATTGGATGAGATAACAAATCTTCTTTCCTTTCCTTTCCCTGCCCATCTTAGACACTGAAAATCTCAAATTCTAAATTGAGGAAAGAGTGTATATATTACGTCCATCAGAATTGTAGGGAGTGTTCTTTCAGAGACTTAAGCATGTCTTTTTTTTTTTTTTTTTTTACAAATAGTTTATTGTCAAATTAGTTTCCACATAACACTCAGTGCTCATCCCCACAAGTGTCCTCCTCCATGCCCATCCCCCTCCCCCCACATCCATCAGTCCTCAGTTTTTGTCAGCATTCAAGAGTCTCTCATGGTTTGCCTCTCTCCCTTTCCCCCACCATTTCCCCCTTCTTCTCCCCCTTGTTCCTCCGTCAAGTTCCTCCTAATCCTCCTATACGTGCAAACATATGATATTTGTCCTTCTCTGCCTGACTTATTTCGCTCAGCATAACACCCTCAAGGTCCATCCATGTTGCTACACATGGCCAGGTTTCATTGTTTCTCATTGCCATGTAGTATTCCATGGTATAGATAAACCACATCTTCTTGATCCATTCATCTGTTGATGGACACTTAGGCTCTTTCCATGTTTTAGCTATTGTGGAGAGTGCCGCTATGAACATTGGGTACATGTGCTCCTATGCATCAGCATTTCTGTATCCCTCGGGTAAATTCCTAGCAGTGCTATTGCTGGGTCCTAGGGGAGTTCTATTGTTAGTTTCCTGAGGAACCTCCACACTGTTTTCCAGAGGGGCTGTACCAGTTTACATTCCCACCAACAGTGTAGGAGGGTGCCCGTTTCTCCACATCCTCGCCAGCATCTAGAGTTCTCTGATTTGCTCATTTTAGCCACTCTGACTGGCGTGAGGTGGTATCTCAGTGTGGTTTTGATTTGTATTTCCCTGATGAGGACGGATGTTAAGCATGTCTTTAAAAAAAAAAAAAAGCATTAGAGGGATTATTTTACTTTTATTGAGCAGAGAAAAATGTTCAGGAACAAGTCCAGTATAAATCTGGGAAAACCACTGAGAGGCAGGCACCTGCCAGGAATTTCCTAGAGTCTCTTTTAGGTCTGCTAGTCACTACTACTGTCTCCACCCATGCTCTCCTGGACATCGGAAAAGATGTGACAGAGTGGGGGAACCTTGCAGAAGAGAGAAAAGGCAGGCACTGGTAAAATTAAGATAATGGAAGGTTTGGTGCCTCTTCTCTCAGGAGTGATAGAATCAGGTACGAGCAACTTCCTCAGAACCACTTAATCTAGATGTCAGAAGTTTGTTTCTAGAAATACAAGCCTAGTCCTAGGGTGGTAGAGGCGTCTACTCTTCAGAGTATGATAAGTTAGGTGCGATACTAGTAATAGCAGCATAGCTCTTGTTAGGTTCCCACTCACAAAATTCTTGACATTGACATTCCTTAGCTTTGTAAAAATGTGGAATGGTAACCTCTTTGCATGAAGCACACACTGCTTTAGCAAGAAAATGGGAGTGATCAGAGAACCGTCACAAGGTTCTACCTTATATCTACCAACTCACCTGCCTCTGAGTCTCTGCCTTCTCTCTGGTCACTGCGATGACCAAGCCTTGCTCTTGCCTGTGACCAATGTCCCCAGCTGGGAACTATGCTGTCCCTCAGTCCTGCCCAAAGATGTTTGCTCCAGCAATTCTCTCCTCTTTCTCTTCACCATCAGGTCTTCCATCTCTGCAGGACCCTTACCATCAAGCTGCAAACATGCTGTAATGTCTGTCACCTTAAGAATATCCCTCTCTGACCCCCCTTCCTCTTCTGGTATTACCCCATTTTTCTCCTTTCCATTAGAGTAAAGCCCCTTGAAAGAGGCATCTGATCTTGCAACCTCCAATTGCTTCTCTCTCCCTCTCCCTGAATCCCCACTCCAGGCAGATCTGAAATCCCATTCCTCTGCTGACTTTGCTCAAGGTCACCAATGACTTATAATATTGCTAAATCTAATGTAAAATTTCAGACCTCATCTTAATTGACCTATGAGGAGCCTTGGACCAAGTCAATGAATGCTCTTTTCTTCCTTGGAACACTTTCTTCTCTTGGCTTCCCGATTCTCCTGGTATTACTCCTACCTGATAACATAACAGACAGAAAATCCTGATTGGTCAGGATTTTCTTCACCTTTCCAGACTCTAAATCTTTGACTTTGCCAGAGTTGAGCCGTGGGATTGTTTACTTTTTGAATTATGTTTGCTCTCTTGGGGAATGTTTCCAGTCTTAGGGCTTTAAATGTATCTCTGCACTGATGACTCCCAAATCGTATCTTCTCTCGAGAGCTTTCTCTTAAATTCACAAAAGCCCACTTGACATCTCCAATAGGAGGTCAAATTGGCACCTCACACTTAATGTGTCACTCTCCCTGAAGCCAACTTCTCCTGTAGTCAGTTTAGGGCTACTGTCTTCCAGTTATTTCAGCCAAAAGACCTCAAGGGCATCCTTGACTCTTTCTTCTCTCACACACTCTATACACGGTCTTGCAGCCATTGCTGCTCTACCTTCAAAGTATCTACAGCATTCACTCTTCACCCTCCTGGTGAACTGGTCCAGCTCCTCAGCATCTCTCACTATCGCAGTAGTCTCCCTGCTTCTACTCCTGTCCCTCTGCAGATTCTCCTTACTCCGTTAGCCACAGTGATCCTATTAGAACATAAAACTTAATCATGACACTCCTCACTTAAAACCTTCCAAGAGCTTCCCATCTCACCTGGAAGAAAAGACAAGTCTACACAATGAAGCCCTGTTAACCTCTGGAGTCCATTTTCTACTGATCTCCCTCTCTGTTACCCCAGTAAAGCCACACTGTTTCCTTGCTCAGACATGCCTGAGACGTGCCGCTTCCCCAAGGCCTTCGGATTTGCTGTTCCTTCCACCTGGATTGCTCCTCTCCCAGACAGCCTTATGGTCAGATCCCTCACTTCCTTATTTATTCAAATATAACCATTTCAGGAAAGCCTATCCTTTTCTGCTTCACTTTGTCCCCTCTCAACACTTTATCTAACTATATTATTTACTTACCTTGTTTATGGTCTTCCTCACTAGAATGAATGTCCCACTGAATCAGACACTGTTTTGTTTGGCTCACAACTTTATTCCAGCACCTAGAACAGTGCCTGGCACATAGTATTTGTTGAAAGATCGAATGTGTGGATTTTCCTCATTAAGTATATTTGAGTAGTCAAAGAAATTATCATCAAATTTTTAAACAGATATTTTGGGGGAAACGTGGGAGGATTCTAGTGATCCAGAGCATTTAAATTCATATCAGAGATATAGCCCAGTAGCAACTTTACCCATGGTAAAGAATGAGGTTATCAGGGGTAGTATTTTCTTAGTTGCATACTGATGGTAGGCCTCCAGACAGAGAGCCTCCTGCTGCCCATAAAGAACCAATTTATGGCTTTACCATTAAGAATATAACTGTGGTCACATTTATCAAGCAAGGAATTTGGGGCAGAGTAGCATTACTCCTTAATGGTTTATAATATCAAAGTAATAGGATGACTAGGGCAGTAGGTAAAGGCACTGTGTTATGGTCTTGGTTATGGTTGTGGATACAGTGGAAACGTTTGTTCTGTCAAGTATGTGACCCAGTCCCATTTCCAGGGCTCAGAAACATTCAGTGAACTAGATTTCATGTTTCTTTCCTGTGAGGGAGACATGGCTTCTCTTTCTGAGCAAAAAAGCTAAATTTCAAGCACCATGTGTAAGGGATTTATAGATAATATATATGATGTAGCATACATCATATTAACTTACAAAGAAATTCAAAAGTTTTCCCCCGAGAATATTAATTGCACGATTAGCTATGTGATTTTAGGGAAGGCTCGTGGCTTTTTGGAGATAGAGTATCTGCACCTGCATTGTGCTAGGGTATGCCAGTGATCACTAAGGTCAGTTTCTACTCCTGTATGCTTTTGACATGATATCATCTAAACCCGTTTTCTGTAAAATAGTATAATAAAAATTGCCCTGTGTAGCCCATATTTTGCTTAGGGTCAGCTGAGATCATGTTTCTGAAAGCTCTTGGTAAACTAAAGCACTTGCTAATGCAAAGCACTTTTTATTATTATTCCCTATTAGTTTGATACAATGTGTTTAGAATGCTATGGTCCCGGGGGTCCTGGGTGGCTCAGTAGGTTGAGCTTCTGACTCTTGATTTCGGCTCAGGTCAGGATTCCAGGGTCATAGGATAGAGCCCGTCCTTGGGCTCTGTGCTGAGCATGGAGCCTCCTTAAGATTCTCTCTGCCTCTGTCTCTCTGTCACCTCCTCAGCCCCTCTCCCCAACTCATGCTCTCTCTCTCTCTCTCTCTGTCTCAAAAAATAAATAAATCAAAACTAAAGTATGTTATGGTCCCCAAAATATTTTTTTAGCTTTTGTTTAAATTCCAATTAATATACAGTGTAATGTTAGTTTCAGGTATACAATATAGTGATTCAACAATTCTGTACAACACCCGGTACTCATCACAAGTTCAATCCTTAATCCCCGTCACCTGTTTCATCCATCTCCCCACGCCTCCCCTCTGCTAATCATCAGTTTGTTCTCTGTAGTTAAGAGAGAGCTTGGTTTCTTGATTTTCCTCTCTTTCTCTTTTTTTCCCTTTGCTCATTTGTTTTGTTTCTTAAATTCCACCTATGAGTGAAATACTATGGTATTTATCCTTCTCTGACTGATTTATTTCACTTCCATTATACTCTGTAGATCCATCCACATCATTGCAAATGGCAAGTTTTCATTCTCTTTTATGGCTAAGTAATAACACATTGTGTGTGTGTGTGTGTGTGTGTGTATATATATATATACACACATACCACATCTTCCTTAGGTCCCCAAAATATTTTTAGGAAAAGATAAAATTCTAGTGAAGAGCAAATGTGAGTATGCTAATACATACAGTACTTAGATAATTGTCCTTTGAATTGTTTAAAAAAATTTTTTTTCTTAATCTTTATTTATTTTTGACAGTGAGACAGGGAGAGACAGAGTGTGAGCAGGGGAGAGGCAGACACAGAATTTGAAACAGGCTCCAGGCTCTGAGCTGTTTGACACGGGGCTTGAACCCACAAGCAGTATGTTGATAGGTTTAGGCCTCAGGATAAGCTCTATTGTACGGCAGGCTGGAGCCCTGTCCAGCTCTTCAGGAGTAGGAGTGAGTAGAAGTGGATCTTCTCCCCAAACTGGCCCATTGACCAAAGAAGAGTCATTGCTGAGGACACAGGCCACATGTGTACATCTCATAAGAAAAATGTAGTCATCAACTCTTGCTGTGGCTACTATACACACTCTCCGGTTGCCAAGAAAGCAGCACATCCTTTTACTGTGCCAACGAGCAGGCTGTCGCGAGACCATATTAACTTTTGTTAATAGAAAGCTCTGAGCTGGCAGAGTAGAGCCAAATCTCCCCCAAGAGCCTGTGCGCTTGGCTGTGTTTATCTTGTCCTTGCTTGCAGGTAAAGCTGCCTGGGTCAGACCAGCCGTGCCATCAGCAGCCATGAGAATTATGTACTGCTCACAAGCCTGGGTGCAGATGCGTTCCGGGCCACCACGGTTAGGTGCTACTCTCGTGCAGTTCCAAGGAGAGAACTGTCTATCCTCCAAGAGCAAATTAAACACAACTTTGTGGGTTTCGTGGTTAGCTGCCAACAGAAGACTGATCTCTGAATTAATAGTTCATGACAGGATGACTCCGGAGTTCTTGGCAGAAAGCAGTGTTTCCAATACTAATGCTCCTTATGGCAAGAGGAGGCATCTATGCTAAGTAGCCCATATTCACTGGTAGTGTTTGCGTAAAGGATCAGCTCTATGATTCTATTCAATGCCAGGATTTCCCAAGGTGAAGGAGATGGTAGATACTCAGCATGAATATGGTAATGTAGCTGTACCACTACCAACCCCGTGAACAGTATAACTGCGCAGGATGTACCATCAACGTGACAGGTTTTCACAGGAGATTACTCTCTCCTATGAATATGAATTTCCCTCTGTGGCATATGAGAACGGAATCTTATAATGGAAGCCCGGCTACGAGGGGATTTGGTTAAGCTGTCAGACAGTTAAATAAATGGTCTCTTACAATTTGTTTATACCTCTACTGAGCACAACATTTCAACAAAGAAGGGAATTTTTAACTGCCTGAGGGGAGATGGCAAAGAGATTACGAGTCTATGTTGGTGGCTGACCTTTATCTCATTTCAGGGACTTTATTTTTCTGAGCATGGAGGAGAAAACAGTAAGAAAGTTGCTTCTGAAGATTCTTGGGGAAATCCCACATCTGTGAAAACAGCTAGCCAAATCAGGGTCTTTCTCACAGTAATTTGTACTGGAAATAGAAATCAAAGTCTGTGGTGTCAAAACAGTCCTCTCTTTTTCCTACCTTCTTCGTGATGCCTCTTGATTTAGCGTGACGCTAAAGCATCCCTCGTGTGAAGGCAAGAGTAAAGACCAGAAAAGAATAAAGAACACTAAGGTCCACATGATTTTCCTTGCAAACTCTTGGCCTGCCTACATTTCTTTCTTCAGTTTTTGTGATTGCTAAATTTTACCCCAGGGTATTTGTCACCAAAACAATTACCACGAAGTTTGGCTAACAGTGAAGTCTCAAAAGCAACTCCTCAGGCGCATTTCAGTGTTTCCAGCAGACAGAAACAACCGTTCTCCCTAAGAGACTCATCTCTGGCCACGGCTGTCCCCCTGCATCATGTGGAAGGGGATAGGCCGCAGCATGCTAGGGCGGCCCTTTATTTATTTACTTATAATGGGCTTGGCAAACATATCCCAAGCAAGCTTTTTCTCAGAAAGTTGCAGGGTAACAATCATTTGCCCTTTGTCAAAGGCAGGTGGGCGAGAGCCATGGTTATGAGCTCAGATGCTGGGATCAGATGGCCCTACACTGTGTGACTTTGTGCAAGTTACTACGTCCTCTCTGATCTCAGTTTTACCACCTCTAACATGAGGATGGTGCTAGTATCCAGTGCAGCATTGTCTTGGGAAATACAGAATGGGTGTAAAGTTCTTGGAATTATTTCAGACCCCTATTAAGTGCTCACTAAATGTTAACTATTAGTATTACTACCTGAGTTATTTTAAATACTTGCTGTTGCTCTTGTGGGTTGAAAACTATAAAGACAGATCAAATCTGTAATAATGTTGTGAGGTGCTTGTCTCCATGTTTTCAGAGATGAAGATAACCAATCTGTTCCTCTTAAAAAATATAACCCATTAGAAATGCAGAATTTTAAGCTCAAGAACCAAATAGAAGGAGTCAGGGATTTTAATTTGGGAGCTAACATAATGTTTAGTCTCATATTATCCTAATGGAACATATCATTAGTTATTTACTTGTACTGTTGCAGAAAAAAAATATCCTTCTAAAAGGTGCTGGACACTGCTGTGAAGATAAAGTAGAAGTATAAAAATTTCCCAGTCATCTCTCTCCCTCTCTCTCTCACACACACACATACACACACACACAAGAAAATTGAAGTGTTTCTCTGACCAGAATAGCTCCCTACCTCTTTGTGTGGTTTCTGGATTTGCAGAAATGTTTCTTTTAATGGTGTTGCATCTAATAAAGGGATTTAAAAATGTAAAAGTTTACATTATCCATGGGCTCCCCAGGATACAGGGTGGGGCTGGGGGATCTGTGGCTGAGATAAAACCCTGAAGGCCCCAATTTCCACAGATCCGTAGGTCAGCACCAGCAGCCAGCAAGACGGCAAGGACGAGATTGCCAGACAGCTGCTGCAGGCCACGCACATTCGTTTCGCCTGGCAAGAAGGTTGACCTGATATCCTCTCCTTCAAATGGTGTAAAACCAATTACAAATACGCACATACAATCACATACAATCATGAAATACATGCATACAAATACATACAATTACAAAATAAATAAATAAACATGCACTCTTAAGAGTTAACAGCCGGGCACAGAAACATAAATAAAAGATTCCCCTTGCCCTTCTTTTAAGAGAAAAAAATATTCTTCGCATTTCCTTTCTGCAAGAGACATATGAAATATTAACTAGGGGAAAATAGGCAGTGAGACAAGAAATATCTTTATTTCCACAGACAATGATCTTTGGAGAAACTGGAATTTCCTTCAGAGGAGTTAAAATGGAATGCTAGGGAAAAACCAAAGCCTTCTTTTGTGACCCCTCACACTCGTGGTGATGGTCGGTGTGGCCACTGCAGGATGATCTCCAGGCAGTGATTGTTGAATCGTGGTCTCAGGTGGTGTATTGCAGGTCACTGTGGCTTTGGCTGCAAATGGAAGGAGAAGGCCATTTAGCAGTGTGGTGCATTGCTAATTAGTGGCCGATTTGGCTGGTGCCTGCAAGCCAGGAAGCCTGAGCTGACTCTGGCCCCATCTGCTGTGAAAATAATGATGACCAAATTTTATGAAAGACTTTTCTTTCACGAGGAGCCCCTATTTGTCTTTCACAGGTAAAGTAACTGTGCAGATTTTTATTCTCATCATGGCAGGTGGGGGGTTTTTTGTTGTTGTTGTTTGTTTGGTTTTGGTTTAATGCTCAGGGGAGTTTCCTCCGTGAAGTTTTTGTCTTGAGGCTGGCTAAAGAGCCCCCTGCCCAGATTTGAGAAGGGGTTCTCTGTTTCCTTTGTTAATGTGATTCTCCCTCAAACCCTGAACTCTGCAGAAAGTATCTGAGAAAAGGAGACCTAACCTTAGCCCTTCAGGGTTTAGTGGCTTCCTTTATTCTATCTACCTCAGTTCATCCTTTACTGTGATAGGGAAGCCACACCTCCAAAAGCTCATTTGCTGGGGGCTGATTTTCTCAAAGAAAATGTCAGGACATCCTCCCTGTTCTTACAGTGGCTTTTGAACTGGGAAACTCATTTTATCTTGTTTCTATGTGTATTTGCTTGCTTGTTTTTAATTTTTTTTAATGTTTATTTATTTTTGAGAGAGAGACAGACAGACATACAGAGAGTGAGCGGGGGAGGAGCAGAGAGAGAGAGGGAGTCGCAGAATCTAAAGCAGGCTCCAGCTCTGAGCTGTCAGCACAAGAGACAGACAAAGGGCTCAAACTCATGAATCCTGAGATCATGACTTGAGCCAAAGTCCATGGTTAGCCATTTGAGCCACCAGGTGCCCCTGCTTGCATTTTTAGCCAGGCAGTAATTGCACATGTTTTCTTATTGGATCATATTTACCTGGGATTAAAAACCAGAACAGGGGCGCCTGGGTGGCTCAGTCCATTAAGCATCCCACTCTTGATCTGGGCTCAGGTCATGATCTCCTAGTTAGTGAGATCAAGCCTTGCATTGGGCTCTGTGCTGACAGTGTGGAGACTGCTTGGAGTTCTCTCTCTGCCTCTCCCTTGCTTGCACTCCTTTCTCTCTCAAAATAAATAAATAAAAACCAGAACAAAGTAAATAAACAGAAAAGCAAACACAAGAAAACAAAAACAGTGTGTGGCTTTTCTCTGATCCCATACATGGATTCGAAAACTAAGGAAGTAAGCAAAGGTACAGACATTTTTTACTTTTTCTTCCTTTTCCTAAAGGACTGGGCAAAGATATATCCACACACCCCTCCCCTCTTTTTTCAAATGTTCTGTGTCACCTAATCTCTTCTTGGCTTTTCTTGGAGCTTTTATGCATAGCTTTCATTACTGGATGCTTCTAATAACTCCTAGCAACTCATTTTCAGCAAGTTAAAAAAAAATCCAGTAAGAATGCAAGAATTGTATGCCACTTGCTGCAGATAACCATTTCTCTGTTAATTAAGTCATTATTATCTCATTGCTATGAGAAGGATTTTGCCTGCATATCCATCCACTCTGTAGCTCAGAAAAATGAAAACTCTGCAAGGACCTTTGCTGATGGGCACACCTTTGAGTTTACAAAGATTAATGATTTTAAAATTGACTCTACAGGCCACTAGTAATGAAATTGGCCATATCCAATTTCGAAAGCCCTAAGACCAGAGACAAATTGCAAATTAGCGATGAAAAGGTAGTGTGTTCCCGGTGATGTGGAGCCCGAGCTGATGTTGGCCCACTGGAATGTTGTAGAATGCAGCAAGTGTAGGTTAATATTGTAGCACGGGGCTACAGGTCAGCCTGGACATGAAATGTGCGGACAGCTTTAGGAGACATTTGTTCGCAGTTCGTGAAGGACTTGAAGTAGTGACAGGACAGAGACTATTTAATGATACTAGTTCTAATCATTAGTTTACTATATCCTACTGGCACAAGATCTAAAATTTAAAAAAACACACCTATTATCTTGCTTCTGTTGAAGTAATAATAATGGTAGCAACAATAATAGCTAATATTTATTAAATATTTGCTGTATTCCAGACACGAGGCTTAGTACTGATTGCACATTACTTGACTTAGTTCTCAGTGGACTCCTAGGTGGTACACACTTTATTAATGGCCCCCTTTTACAGTTGAAGAAACTAAAACTCAGCAAGGCTAAGTAGCTTGCTTGGCTTAATCATCTGTCAAGTAGTAGATGTGACAGTTGAACCCCCATCTATTTGCTTCCAAAGTATAAGCACACAGTCACTATCTTTTACTGCCTCTGTACAGAACACTGCTGCCCTATTTTATAGATTCACATGCCTGGGAGAACCAAGATTGCCACTATGGGCAAGGCTTTCGTCAGTCATTTGAAGGTCTTTTTAATAACAACTCCAGCTTCTTGTAAGAAACTTTATCTTTATTTAACAACCAATTTAAATTCCTCATACTGTCCTTTCAAACTCTTAGCTGTCCTGTCCTTCCCCCTGCACAATGTGACCCTCTTCCTTCTTCAAAGAAACTGTTACAGTCTCCCTACCTCCTTAGTTAACATCTCCAAGCTCCCATTCAACAGTCAGTGAACTCCTTTACATTGTAACATTTAAGCACCTTCCTGGTTGAGTTATAGAACTCATGGTCAAAAGCCTGGACCCATCAACCAAGTGATTTTAAATTCTAAAGTGTAAATCATGTAGAAGAAATATGTGTAAGTCCTTTCTCAATATCCTCATGTAAATCAATTTTCTTTTCAAATATTGCAACGTGGGATTTATAATTCAACTGAGAAAGGATTTATTTAAGTGTTTTTGTCAAGTGCAGGTTTTCCTAGTCCTGATGGTTTAAAGAAAAAAGGCTATTTTAAAGACTTAACTTTTAGGAGATCTAAGACTTTTTTGCTCCCCTGTTTCTCTTCTCTCTCCCAACACCCCATCCCATTTAGCATTTCTTAATAGCTTTATTCTAAGCAAGACCACTTTTAAATCGAATGCATGCTATGTAGTAACAAAAGCTAAAGAGTGGTGTGTATACTGGATTGATTTTCAATTTCTTTTCAAGAAAAATTAAGAAAGCTTGGCTCAAAAGAAGAGCAATCAGAAATAGAGCATTCTAGCTATTTCTCAACACTCAGTGCTTGGTTTTCGTTCCTTATTTATTTATTTTTTCATCTTTGACTTAGTACACATTTCAGACGACAGCCTCACCTGTACTATGCCTCCTTGGGCTTAGCAGTCAGTTTTGGCCAGTCTCCAAGTGAATTCTATTTCTGTCATATAATATTAGAAAAACAAAAGTACCTTGTCATTTCAAGCACTAGAAAAGTGTGCCATTTCACTTTCTTGTAACCCTCTCTGTCCTGTCTTTCTCTCCTACTCCATTAAGTTTCAGAGCAGCTAGAATACCCAGAACTAAGTTTTTACTATAAACAAAACTACCTCTAGTCCAGAGAAAATAAAAGGGAGCAGACAAATAACTTCTGCCTTTACATGATGGCTTTGTCCATTGAAAGAGCCAAATGAAGCTGCGGGTTTGCGTTTCTGTTGCAAACCTAGTTTCATTTGGCATAATTTTTCAGGTGGCGTAATTTTTCTTTGTAGCCATGTCACAGTCCATCTAAATTTGAATATGTGAGACATGAGAACCCAGAGTTAGATTTTCTGGCTTATTTCTATAGCAACTGGAATACAGCACAAGATACAGGGGAGCCACTCCATAAATATGTGCCAATTTCAGCACCTCTCAGCCTTACAAAGATTCTGGAACATTTGAGCAGTTCCAAAGAAAGGTAGATGAGAATGGCGAGCGCAAGAAGGCAAAAGCGATACATTGCCGCTGATAGTTTAGGTGCCTGGAGCACCCTATTAAGTCATGAGTGTGTGAGCTGATGTCATCTACTGATTACTATGGAAAATGTCAGGGAGATCCCAGTAAATGCATCAGGAAGAAAACATTTCTGAAACAGACTGAAATGTACAACTGTAAGCGTAACCGCTGTTGTAAATGAGAGGATGGGGGAACTGTGACTAAAATTTTGATAATATCATTTAATTTTTAAAAAAATCTATGTGTGTAGAGATGACAATAGTGAAATGGACAGTGCTGCCCAAGGGCTCACTCACAAATTAGAGACGGGCTACAGTATTGGTCAAGCCTGGACAAAGGAGCATGCATGGAAAGAGAAGGCGAAAAACCACAAAGATGATGTTTTTGTGGCTTCAGCAGTCTTGCTTCCTCCCGTCTTCTGTCTGAGTCAGCAGCAGTGTGAACGCCAGGGCTCAGATGCCTTGTGCTCTGCAGACACAGTGGCACAGCCAGGCAAGTCGAAGGAACCAGTGAAAAGTTTCTGCCATCATAAATGCATTTGGAACCATAGGCTTCCTTTTCAAAATAAAACCAACAGCAGTCTGGAAACCGATCGTGTAGAAAGGCACAGACGCAACTGTCGGAGTCCTAGCTCTGGGACAAGTGCAGGTTACTGAACCTTCCTTAACTTCAGGTTCTTCATCTGTCAAGGTGAACCCAGGTGTCTTTTTGCTCTCCTTGGGAAGAGTCTTTGAAATCACCTACAAGAAAGAACCCCCTGCTCAGTGGGCCTCGGGATTGTGGTGGTTGGGTGGGGTTACTGGGTATACTCATTTCCGGGGGCTGCCATTAAAAAGTGATCACAAACTGGGCAGCTTTGAACAACAGAAATGTATTTATGTACAGTTCTAAAGGCCAGAAGTCAAAGATCAAGGTGGCAGAAGGCCACGTCCCCTTCTTCTCTAGGGGACAGTCTTACCTTGTTTCTTTCAGCTTCTGGTGGATCCACATGTTCTTTGGCTTGTGGCTGCATCACTCAAATCTCTGACTCCCATTTTCCTTACCTCCTTTTAAGGATCCTTAACATTTGATTCAGGGCTCATTCAGTTAATCCAGGGGGATCTCATCTCCAGCTCTCTCACTTTTATCTGCAAAGACCCTCTTTCCGAATAAGGTCACACATACAAGTAGTGGGGAGTTAGGAACTGAACATATTTTTGGGGGCTGGACCACAATCAAGCCTACTGCCCTAAATTTCTGAGTCCCAAGACTTCTTGGTCATTCATAGCTTACTGTGAATTAATCTAACCAGAAAACAAATTTATGTAAAGAACAATGAGTGTTGCTCTGCTATAGACTGAGGGAGGGCCTCTTGGAGCTTAGGATTTTTTCGGGGGAGGGAAGATGAAAATGGCATATCACTGGGGGAGACATTGAGGATCCTGATAGAGGTTGTGATACCCTGTCTTGGCACTGAGGGAGGGGGTTCAGGGGAAGAAAAGCAGAATGAGAAGTGAAAGACCTCATGTGCCTTACTTTCATTCCCAGGGCCATGGTGGTTACTGCTGAGTGGGGCCCAGAAGATCACTTCGGTGCTGCTTTGGTTCACTCCTGCCACCCAGGTCTTAGGTCTGGCCTGTTACGTGAATGTGAAATGAGATACGCTGTTTTCCCTAAAGAACAAGCACACCTTGGTATCAGGTGTCCAGCCCCTGGGACGGGGTGGGGGGAGGGGACGTCATATGTGCATGCAACTAACAGACTGTCAGGAGAGTTCCTCGCTATGGTGGACAGAAGTGAGGGGGTATCTGGATTCCTGAGCCTGTACCAGGATGCTCTCTGTTAGTCCATCCATTCTCACTGCCTAATCCTACTGGAAGCTGCACCTCTTCAACTAATAATGCGTGACCCAGGTAGGGGCCTGACCTTGGCAAAGTCCATCACCTGGTTCTTAGGCAATCTCTGGGAGTACTTTTATTGACTTGACTTTTATTGGAAAGCTGTGCCTATTCCTAGCATTCCTGTAACAACGGAAATCCAAAGGACATCTTAGAAAGAGGGATCCAGGGGTACCTGGGTGGCTCAGTCAGTTAAGCCTCTGACTCTTGATTTCGGCTCACGTCATGATGTCATGTTTTGTGAGTTTGAGCCTCACATCAGGCTCTGCACTGACAGTGTGAAGCGTGCTTCGGATTCTCTCTTATCTCTCCTATGCTATTCTCTCTCTCTCTCTCTCTCTCTCTCAAAATATACAAATAAACTTTAAAAAAAAGAGGGATATGTACTCTGAAGTTCTTCTTTGTTCTGATATTTGTGATATACATTCATTTATTCTAAGTAACAGCTAATATGGAGGGAATGTTCAGTTATGCTCTAAGCACTGTTCTACATGCTCATGATGCATTATTTTTTGAACCCTCTTAAGAATCTTGCAAGGTAGGTACCTTATTGCCTTCACTTTCAAGCTTAAGAGATTGATGGCCAGAGAACTTAAGTAACTTGCCCAAAGTCACACAGCTAGTAGGTGGAGGAGCCAGAAATAAAATCCAGATGTTTCTAATAGCAAAGTTCATGTCAGAAACAGCCTCAGAGGTTACAGGGGAAAGCCATTTACACAGTAGAAAGTAGGGAGGGGGCCAGGCAAAACGAAGCTTCTTACAAGGAAGAAGGACTCAGAGACCTAAGAAATGAAACGAGAGAATTTTCAGACCATGTGGCAGGTACAGACCTGTCACTGCTCAGCACCCTTGCTTCCTGTGTCCTTCGCTGCCAGCACACAGCCTCTCTCAAACACTGAGGGGCAGGAGCTGGCAGCATGGAAATGTTTCAGGTCAGCTCTTCCTAGCACTTCTGTTTTGAAATCAGGATAGCTCAGGAAAGACACACAAGCACGCACATGCGGGCACACACACACACACACACACACACACACACACACACACACACACACACACACAACGGGACAGATGGTTGTTCCTAGGAAAGCTTCCTTGAAGAAACGGGATTCTGTGTCCTTATTTAACACAGCGCAAACCCTATCTTTGAGTGTCTTATGTGTGTTGTAACAACTTTTAAAATAGGAGACTGGTCTCTGCACAGTGGTGCTGCACCAAGCAGTTCAGACATGTGAGTCAGTGACATTTGATGGAGACCCTTTTGCCACTTTCACAAGGTGCTGTGAATAACTCTGATTCTGAGGCCACTGTCTAGTTAACGTGCTCAGCAATAATTGAGTACAGCTGTTTGAACTTTTCTAAATGATTCTAGTTCAGAGTTAGGAAGCACCAGAAAGATTTTGTTACTCCAGTGAAAAAAAAGGAATTTCTTCTTGTGAACTTTAATTCTAGAAGAATAAGCGTACACGTGTTCGGGGAGGAAAACCACGTGAACCTTTTTGACCCATAATGTAGAAATGCCAGTTCCAGGCCTTGCCCATCAACCCACAAAAATACATATAATTCGAAATGTCTATTTTCAAGTTACTCCCGTAAATTACTGTGAAGAAGGCCATATTTTATATTCATCAAAAAATAATTTTTCTCACATGTTCACTCCAGAAGAGGTTTAAAATAATAGGACTTTCTCCTTGAAAGAAAGTGTTCCAGATAATTGCATAATAAACTATCTGAAAATATAGCAGCTTAAAACAACAGTCATTTTTACTATGGCCACAGAGTCTGTGGATCAGGAATTTAGAGAGGGCACAAAAGGGATGTGTTGACTCTGCTCCGTGATCTCAGCTGAGAAGGCTTCACACTTGAGGGTGCTGCACAAGCTGGAGGCTGGGTTCCTCCAGGGCAGCTTTGCTCCCACATCTGGCACGTGGGCTAAGATGCCTTGATGAGCACTGACCGGAGCCCCTGTATCTGTCCTCTGCATCTGGTCTGGCTTCCTCTCAGCATGGCAGCCTCAGGGATTCAAATGCAAATGGCAAGGATGTGGAGAAACGGGCACCCTCCTACACTGTTGGTGGGAATGTAAACTGGTACAGCCCCTCTGGGAAACAGTGTGGAGGTTCCTCAGGAAACCAACAATAGAACTCCCCTATGACCCAGCAATAGCACTGCTAGGAATTTACCCAAGGGATACAGAAATGTCGATGCATAGGAGCACATGTACCCCAATGTTCATAGCAGCACTCTCCACAATAGCTAAAACCTGGAAAGAGCCTAAGTGTCCATCAACAGATGAATGGATCAAGAAGATGTGGTTTATCTGTATAATGAACTATTACTTGGCAGTGAGAAAGAATGAAATCTGGCCATGTGTAGCAACATGGATGGAACTCAAGGGTGTTATGCTAAGTGAAATAAGGCAGAGAAGGAGAGATACCATATGTTTTCACTCATGTGGATCATGTGGAAACTTAACAGAAGACCATGGGGAAGGGGAAAAATAGTTACAAAGAAGGAAGGAGGCAAACCATGAGAGACTCTTAAATACTGAGAACAAACTGAGGGTTGATGGGGGTTGGGGGAGAGGGGAAAATGGGTGATGGGCATGGAGGAGGGCACTTGTAATGAGCACTGGGTGTTATATGGAAACCAACTTGACAAACTATATTTAAAAAATGTTCCAGCAAACAAAGCAGAAGCCGAATCACCTGACGGGACCTATACCATCACTCTGACCACAGTCTCTTGGCCAAAGCAGTAAAAGGCTCACCCAGATTCAAGGGGAGCACATGAAATGGGAGTTATTTTTTCAGTTGTCTTTGGAAAAATACAATCTGCCATCAGAATAGAAAATGCCACAGTGGTTCAAGATGCATGTTACCTATGAGTTGAGGACTAGAGGGAAAAACATTGAGCCAGAATAAGCTCCTTGAAGGAATATACGTTTTATCCAGGACACAGTTAACAACAATGGTCATAATGACAGTAACTAAATCTTAAAGGGTTCACTGTGTACCAGACATTTTTCCAAGTGTCTATATTAATTCAGTTCATCCTCAGTGGAAAGTGGGTTGCCAAGAGGTTAAGTTACAAGCCCAGAGTCACACAGCTAGAAAGCAGTGAAAGCAGGCCTTGAGCCCCGGCGGCTCCGTGTCCCTTGCTGCCTGCTCTCACCACTCAACTGTGCTCCCTCTCCAACCCAGTGGGAGAAATAAGTGAATTAAAATGAAAAGCAAACTGTGAATTGACATTTATTGCTAGGCCATGCTAGGGAATAGGGACCAAGAATTTATGGATTCCTCACCACCTGCCAGGTATTATGCCCCCCATATCACCCCCTTTTAATTCTCACAATAACCCTGTGAGGCAGGTATTACTACCACCATCTTATAGAAGAGTGAATGGAGGTGCAGAGGTGTGAAGTGACCTGCCCCTAGTCACAGAGCCAGCAAATGGTGGCCCGGGAATTCAGATTTATTACTTGATTTACTCAATGTATCTGCTCTTTCCATCTTTCTAGAGCTACAGTCTACCTCCTCTGAAAGGTTTTGGTGTCGGGGTGCATTTGAATCCTAGCTGAAAAATTCGCTATGGAGTGTTTTGCTTCTCAGTAGAATGGCATTTGGACGACACAGCTGAATGATTCAGAGCAGCAAAAAATCTCTTAGTTTGATTATGGAGCTTTGGGGACCAATACTGCCACATTTGTGTTTATCTTTATAAATTCCTGCTGGACATGAACCATGACTTCTATCTTAGATAATAAGCCTGAATTCTGGAAGGATTTTTTTTTTCTCTAAGAATATGACTTATTGAATACCTGACATTTTCAAGAATTTATCCTTTGCCCTATCAGACCATTAAGTGAGCAGTAAGTGCTCTGAAAAGGCCTGTGTTTTACTTGGTCTTTAGCTATAATTTGATAGACACTCAACCATAACATTATGATTATGAAGCACTTAGGAGGAGAACTGTGCATATGCAAGATGCTTTCTAAATATTTTCTCAGCTTGTGCTTCTACCCTCCAAGTCTCCAATCCCAACTGTGCCGGGGCCCTTAAGTGATTCTAGGAGAGATTCTTGAGCTGCCATGGAAGAGAGAGGCAATTTGATTTTGGAATCCATAGATAGTTGTACATCGACTTTATTCTATTAATGTGACTGACAGCTTCAGCTCTTGAGCCAGATTGCTCTCTTTTGACTTGCTTCCTGTGCTGACAGCTGATGTTTTAACGCACTCGGGATCTGTAGATTCAGAGGGTTATACTGTTTGCCCTTTTCTTCGACCACAAGAATGGCATGAAATATATCATGACTGAAAGACTGACGCTGTGTTTTCCAGGTCTAGGACTCAGCAGACTATCCTCGGCTTTATCCACAAAGCAAGTTGAGGGGTTTCAACTATAATGCTGTTACCAAGTTATAATGACATTATTTGGAATCACATCTGTTCCTAATGGGTTAGAATTTAAACTAATGACAAGAGATCAAGGAGAAGTCACAAAGTGCTTACACAGAATTCACTAACACAACATTCAGGCATCAATACAAACAGGAAGCTAATGAGTGAATGATCTCTCTTATGTCATATAAAAGGATATAAAATCCATTTGGATGTATTTATTTTAGTTCACTTTCTAGTACAAAAGCTCTTTGACAAGGAGCCAAGCCTTTTTCATCTTACTGTTTGGTTAGTGCCTGGCACATAGTACATTTTTAATTGATGTCTGTTGACTTGTTCAGAACTCTCAGACACTTGCTCACAGGACTTTGTTTAAATTCGGAATCCCTTGCCAGAGAAACTCAAACAAAAAAGAGCTGGATTTTTTTTACATGTGGTGCAACCCCACCCCCCTGCTCTCCACCTCAGTGCTCTCCATTTGAAATCACTTAAGCATAGAATGGACTAAGGTATGTTATATAATAATTGTGATTTACTCGTAGTACAGCTGGAAACCTTATTTATAGCTCACCTAATCTCCTTGAGGGCTCCAGACTGTTCGCAGTACTTAGCACATATAGTGGACACTCAATATAATTT
The DNA here is from genome assembly GCA_017311185.1 of Proteles cristata cristata. Taxonomy (NCBI): domain Eukaryota; kingdom Metazoa; phylum Chordata; class Mammalia; order Carnivora; family Hyaenidae; genus Proteles; species Proteles cristata. The sequence continues at coordinate 1,265,285 of JAESUZ010004426.1, read as the reverse complement.
GCAGAATGACTGAGTCATCCATCTTTTAGGAAAAGCTTTTCTATTGAGGTCCATCTCAGTCATAGAATTTACTCATCAAATCCCATTTTGGATGAAATTGCTGTCCTTTGCGAATACTTAAGATAGCCATGCTTTGGTGTTTGCGTTTTGTTTTGTTTTGTTTTGTTTTGTTTTGTTTTGTTTTCACAGAGCACCTGAAGGGGTAGAGGCCATCCCTTTTTGTCTTTTGAGGCATATTAAATGCAGTCTTCTTCCAGATTGAAAGCGTGCACACAAGACACAATTATCTTCTTCTCATTACAAGAAAAAGAAATACACTAGAGCTAGTATAAGTAATGAGGACTTTGTTGTAAGGGTCTGATGAAATCCTTTGAATCTGATGATATAGCTGGGGACTTGTGAGAACTCAGATGTCTGCTGGAAGATCAGTTTTCTGGGTCTTTCTCAGAGTCTTGTCTTTACTTCTTTTGTACATCAGTACCATCTTCCCTGTGGAAATCAGCCTCTTCTACGGCCTTTTGAGGTCTGCTTTCCCATAACCTCGGCTGCATTTAACTTTGAACTTAGCTATGTTTTTAATTTGGCCAAGAATCAATTCTATTATGAAGTCTATTTGACTGTATGGCTCTGGAGCCTAAAATGTAGATGATTTGGTCTCTCTTTCAATATCCAAAATTTCTAAGAGAGTTAATTTGAACAATTTAGCTTGAGTCACGTGACCACTCTTGGTCCAACTGACAAGGGGATGAGTCTTATTCCTTTAGGGTTGTTAGCAGGGAAAGTTCTCCAAAAGGGGGTGTGGGCAAGAGAAAATGATGGATATATCTAGATCAAGAACCTTCAAAAATTGCTCTGAAAATGTGTCTTTAGAAGAAGGAGGTACTGCTTAGATTAACTGATACTGTTTAGATGAACTGTCATGAGAACATTTAAAATAAAAATGATGAAAATTCATTCTCATTATTTGTACCTAAAACTACTCCACTTTTTATTGCTAAAATACATCTTCATCTCTGAATCTTCTATTTTTCTCCCACAAATTACCTTTAGAGGATGATTTTGTGAACCCTGGCCTTGTAGGTCCTAAGTTAGAACCCAAATAACAAAGATAGATCCTTCGAACATTTCTTGTTCCTTCTGGCAGTTTCATTTGTAATGATCATTTGGCCTGAATTAAAGTGGAAGACAATGGAAATCAAACTCTAGGGAAAGGATTGAAAAAGCTGGGGACACTTGAAGCTTAAGAAGATAAAATTATAATTTTAATGCCTTGTTACCAAGAGCTTGCTTCCATTCAGCCCCAAATATCCCACCTACATTTGGTATGTTTATGGTAACTAGTTGCTTCTAGTGAGGCAAACTCTCCTTGAGAGAGAGAGAGAGCAAGAGCTGTTGGCAAGTCATGTTCTCTATCATTTGACTCTTCCTCATCACCACAGCTGGCAGGACCAGGAGAGACCACCCAGCCTAAGGCTGACCTGCAATCATATTCCCTCTCTCAGGAATGTAAACTAAGGAATGCCAAGAAAAGGAATTCAGGAAGTATTGGTAGGAGCAGAAGCTCAGTCATTATAACATGGAGAGACTTATTTCCAATGTGTTCTACAAAAGTCCAAGTGGGAACAAATAGGAGTTGGCAGAGGAAACGAGAAAGAGAAAAGCAATAACACATTAGAGATCAGGCATCTTCTGAAGGATCTACCCTAGAGCTGCCCCAATTCTGTTTTTAATCCCTGTGGAGACTGACAGCAAAACCTCCTTTTTTTTTTTCCTTAGAGAATCGTAAGTGGCTCTGTTTCTTGTAACTCAAAAGGCCAAACTTCAACATCATCTTATCCGAGGTTTATGTAAAAAGGCCAAGGGCTGCCAACTTACATTAGACCATGAAACTTGATAATATGATATTTATTACACTGACATTGATCCTTTCAGTAATGAAATTTGAGAAAATTGGGGGTTAGCAGCCATGCAAAGCATTTTAATGTTGGCCTGCTTTCCCAGAGCAACAAGTGTGGACCTCTCCCTCACCTATGCTGATGCAGGCAAACTTACCAGCTGACTGGTGGAGTCCTTCTGGCAGCTAGGGCAGAAGTGATCTGGGAGAAAGACTGCAAGCCTTCTGTAAGAGAGAGGAGAGTGCCCACCCTCAGCGGAGAGCGTGTGAGTCTGTGCGCGCATCTGCGTGTGTGCACACATGTGCGGTGCCGAGGTAGTAGTGGTAAGCAAAGATCGAGCGTGGAGTAACTGGCATCCACCAGGAGAGAAAGAGCTCTCTTTCAAGCTAAGGGGGAGTAATAGGGGCTGCAAATGGCTTAGAACTCCAAGGTCTTACTGGAGTGTTGACCAGGACAAGTTATGAGTCCCCCTTCCCCTAACCCTTCCCCACAGTATGTTATGAATAGGCATCTTTGACCTTGTGCTTTTGGTCACTTTAGGACAAGGAAGTATATCCAGTTGGTTAAATGGTCCTACATGCTAGAAGTGTATGTATGACACCAACTGTTGATGACTGTGGACATATAAAAGGACATTCAGCCAATATTTCCAAGAAGTATAAATTAAAATATTTTTTAATTTAAAAAGTAATTACAAGGCACCATAGCATATCACATGGATTCTGGAACCAGATATTTTGAATCTAAAGCACAGTTCTGCTGCTTACTACCGGTATAACTCTGGTCAAGACACTTAAATTCTGTATACCTCAGTTTCTTCGTCTGTATAAAGGATAATGATTTACCTCATCTGGTTATTATTGTAAGGATTAAATATGTTAATTTGTATAAAGCCTGTACAGCTGTAGCTTGGCAATAATAAACACTTAGTCTGTGTTATTGATTATTATTACCTACATCAAGACTAAGGCTTAGAGAGGTAGAGACTTATTCAAGGCCGTGTGATGATCAGCCACAAAGTTCCTGTTTGATGCTGGATTTTTTGTTAACACTCTAAAATAAAATCGAGCTTTACATTTCTCATGACTCTATGGTAGAAGTATAACATTACCCATATTTATCTTTAATTATAGGTGGAGAAAACTAAAGAATGAAAAGTAAAATTTTAGACTAAAGGTGATGTTCCTTTCTAATTTGCTTCTGTGTGTGTGTGTGTGTGTGTGTGTGTGTGTGTGTGTGTGTGTCATTGAGCTGTCCTGACTTTACCATCATTCTCTCTGTAATGACACGCAAGAGTAGAATCCTTTGGCAGCCCTCCAGGCAGGGTATACCCTTCAGATGCTCTAGAACCACACCACTCAAACAATCCCAGGGCTCAGCCCAAAGTCTGGCACATAGTAGACACTGTCTATTCACTTATTTTAAGTGATTGAATGTCGATATCTCTCCTGCTGTTTTGACCTCATCGCCTCCTGTCTCAAAATCTTCAACGAGATTTTTTTTTAAGTTTGAATTATTCATCCTGTATTTCAAATCTTTCCAATATCTCACCTGGGATGAACTTCCTTCTTTCCTTTTATGTAGTTGGCCTCTTTCACTACTCCTTGCCTACTTCGCTTAATGTGTCTTCTTTGGCTATGTTCTTACTCATTTTTATCCCACACGTAGTACTAAATATAATTCCTTCATACTTTAACATTTTGTTTACACTCAGATGTTTCTGCTCTCTTTCCATTGGAATTATAGTTGCAGGAAACAATGGGAGGTGTTTTCTCAGCTCACATCCTGCCTCCTCACTTGCTCCCATAGCAGCCGTGTTAGAACTTCATGGCCCCCACCCTTTAACCTAAGCTGATGGGACCAAGGGTGGCTTTTGGGGTGTTTTGTTTTGCAGTAATAAATAGCTGGTATATCATTATCCTCAAAAGTTGCTGAATAAAATCTCTAATTGTGAATGAAAAACTATGCTTAGAGCCCTCGACACTTCAACTTAAACTCCATATGATTTTATTATAAAAAGATTATAAAGTGCAAGGAAATTCTGTATTGAATATGATGTATAGTAGCAAACATATGGTGAGTCTGTGATAAATGCCAGAAAGATTATGAATTTTAAAATACCTAGAGAAGAAGGAGAGGGCAAGGGATTTGATTTTTTAAGGATTGTTTTTTGTTTTTCTATTTTTACTAGCTTTCAGCATCTGTTGGTCTGAACATGGATGAGGACACAATTAATAAAATGCTTAGCATGTATTAAATTTTCATTATTTCATAGAAGAAGTAAATGTGGTTAGTTCCGTTCAGACTCTTTGCTTCCCTTTTATGTATTTAGGGCTTGTTTTTGGTGAACTGTACATCTTTGCATATTGACTTTAGCTAATCATAACCTAAGGATTGAGTACAAGAGGAGAAAGACCCCTCATAAAACTGGTGACCAAGCAAAGAGAAAGCTTAATAGGAACTTAAATTTACCAGGCATCTGGATTTTTGTGAATTAATATTTTTGATTTTGTGGGTCTTACCGTGTTTAACTTCCCCTGTACCATGAATTAGCTGCAGCCTTGGTTTAAAGTCTTTCAAAAGGAATGGAAAATGTCATTTTGCCTTATTTAGCTTAGGGAAATAGTTATAACTTCTCCCTGCTATCTGGTGCTTGTTCCGACTTTCATTGTTGACTTGTGGGGATCAGTCTCGTCTGTGCTGGGCTGTCTGTAGCAGGGTGCCCTTGGATTTTTCATGTGAACTGGCACGTGGCAGTGGAGATTAGGTCGCTCTGTCTCATGTGTTGATTCTGCAGCTAAACACATCCAATCACTTGACATAAGCAATTGTAATGGCAGAATTTAAAAGATCATTAAAAGGGAAGAATAAAACAAATGCATCCATATGATTCAAGGTCGGATGGACATTCATAAGCGAGTTGGAAAGGGATAAAACATTAGATCAAAATTTTAGATTTAGCTTTCTGATATCTGCCGATCTTTTAGTACTCCCTCATAGCCATGCTGCTGTAAGAGCAACTTACTCAGACTGTGCCACCCAGAGTCCCATACCCTCCCTCTGTCTCTTGTTTTGGGATTAGGCGTTTACTTCCAAAATGTGAGGCCCTACGACTCCCGGTTTCCTGCTATCTTTCATGCAGGTCTATCATTTGCTTTATCTATCTTGGTGCCATAAAATAATAGGTCCCAAGTAAATACTTATCAAATTGACTTATTATTACATGCCTGCACAGAACAAGTACAGGAAGGTTTTTTTTTTTTAACACATTTATTGATTCATTTTTATTTAATATTTTCACTCCTCCGGCCCACAAAATTCTTCCTGTAGCTTTACTCAGAAAATGACAACACAATACATGTTTTATCTGCAGCACACAAATTACTGTCACATGCATTATCTCATCTGATTTTTCTTAAAAACTTTGTGAGATATATAGGCAGGAAATTATCATTCCTATTTCACAGATGGGATAAGTAAGATAGGAATAAAGGGATTAAGTGATATGGAACTGAGGTCTTTGTCTCCTAAACTAGCCTTTCTTTACTCGTTTAGGATGCCTTTCTTCTGCCTCAGTTTAACCTTTTTCCTTGTGTCTCTGTCTCGGTGGTGATTGACAGTAGGAAGGCTCTCTTCCAGGGCTATCTCAATGTTAAAATTATACTTCGCTGTTCACAATAACTCTGACCTTGGGCTAAGAATGGAAAAATGAACTCTTTAATCATCTATCATGGAGCTTCTTAAGTGTGTATCTTGATTTTGCATTTTATGGTCTCGTGATATCTAGATAGATAATGTTGTTAGGTGATTTTGTTTTTATCATTTCAGCAACCATCCCCAACTCTCTAGTGATTTATAGTATCAAAGAGAAGCAGTTCACATGATTATCCTGATCATCTGGCTTCTACCTATGTCTCCAACCTATTTTATGATACTTGCCTGCTCATTGAGTAAGTTCAGACAACATGAAGTTCATTCTGCTGCTAATATAGGCCAGGCTCATTTCTATCTTAGGGCATTTGAACTTGCTGTATCTTTTAGATGGAATAGCATTGTTCCCTCGGGTCATCCACAGATCTTGCACAGATGACTCTGTCTTGTCATAATTCAGCTATCTGCTCAAAGGCCTACTTAAAGAGGCCTTTACTGGTCTCTTTGTTAAGTGGAAGGATGTGGGTATAGAAGAGTGTGTTTAGTGTGCCTCCATTTATGTGTGTTTTCTTAAATATTATTTACCCAAATATGTAGAAGGAATAGCAATGGAAAGATACACAAGAAATTGATAACAATGGTTTCCACTAGGGAGAAGAATGGTAGGATGAAAATGTGAGTAAAACATTTTTCACTCTTTTGTATTATTTGAATTGTTTACTACCTGTATATATTACTTATTACAATAATTAAAGCCTCCTTTAAAGAATGAGGGGAAAAGAGGACCCATATGATTGCCTACACCTAATGAATTAGAAATATGATAGAAATAAATATTTAATATTTCACTCAGATTCAGTAATTCAGTTGTACAGGTCCTGGTGAGATACGTCCTGCTTAAAAGCAGTTTACCTGATAAAAAGTTAAAATTTTATTGGCCACATGCTCAACATGACCCAAACGTGTGTCTGTTTAAAAAGTGACTACCTCCACCTAACAGCAGAGAGCATATTTTTCTCCAGGATAGATCACGTGTTAGATAACAAAACAAATGTTAACAAATTTAAGGAGAGTGAAATCATACTCATATTTTTTTGTGACCACAATGGAATTAATCTAGAAATTGATAGCAAAGAAAATTAAAGAATTCACAAATATTTGGAAATTAAACAACATATTCTTGAACAATCAGTGGAGCAAAGAAGAAATTGAAAGGAAGCTACAAAGTATCTTGAGACAAATGAAAATAGAAGTACCCCATACCAAACTTATGGGATGCAGCAAACAGTACTACGAGGGAACTTTATAATGATAAATGCCTACACTACAAAAGACATAGAATCTTAAATAAACAACCTAATTTTATACCTCGATGAACTAGAAAAAGAAGAACAAACTAAGCTGTCAGTCAGCAGGAAAAAGGCAATAGAGATTAGAGCAGAAATAAAAATAGAGAATGGGAAAAAAATCAACAAAACTAAGAGTTGTGTTTTGGAAAACATCAATGAAATTGACAAGTCTTTAGCTAAACTAGCTAAGCATAAAAGAGACTGAAATAAATAAAATCAGAAATAAAAGAGAGGACATTATTACTTCTTCAGAAATAAAAAGGATTATGAGAGTACGAAGAATAATTGTACACCAACCAACAGGATAACCTAAAAGAAAGAGATGAATTGCTAGAAGCATGTAACTTACCAAGGCTGAATTGTGAAGAAATGGAAAATCTAAACAGACCTATGACTAGTAAGGAGATTGAGTTAGTGGCTTCACTGGTGACTTCCACTATTTATTTATCTATCTGTCTATCTGCCTGTCTATCTATCTGTCTGTCTATCTATCAGTTATTTAATTAGGTTTTTGTAAGAAATCTAGAACACCAATTTGTGAGAGTGAACTCCATTTGTGAGAGAAAATACAGACTGGCGGTAGCCCTGAAGTTGAGGAACAGCTTTGCGGGTCCCCGGCTTTCTGATCAACCTTATGGTGCTCTATAATCTCATGTTTCTCTTTCTCTGTGTGGAAGATCTCACCTTCCTGGTGTCTGGGTTTACACAGCTGCTTCTTGAAGCAAGCGTCAGTGAGATAGTCGGGGAGTTTTCACGCTGCTGATCTCAATGGTGGAGGTGCCAATGACAAATTTCTAATGTGTTCTACATAGAGGACCTCGATTGAAGGCTAGCGGTCCAGTCACAAGTAGCAAGCCACTGCTCAGCTGCTGCAGGAAAACCACCCTCTTGCTCCGGTGGCGCCCAATGAGGAGGATCAGAATGGTCCCAGGGGTGATACTAGCTCGCAGTATCTTGTCGCTACCAACTAGTTTTGTGACAGTAGCAAGAACCCTCCCCTTCTTTTTCTTTTCAACCCTATATTTAGCTGTTGAATACTTCCTCATGCACATGGCCTTTCTGGAATACATAGCTGATCAGGGATATCTGCCAATTCCTCTGACTAGGACAGGATTTCTGCTGCAGTAGGGCTTTCCCTTCATAGATGTTTTAGTCTTGACATTACCCTTTTATTTTCTTTAATGTTTATTTATTTTTGAGGAAGAGACAGAATGTGAGTGGGGGAGGAGCAGAGAGAGAAGGAGACACAGAATCTGAAGCAGATTCCAGGCTCTGAGATAGCACAGAGCCTGATGCGGGGCTTGAACCCGTGAACACTGAGATCATAACCTGAACAGAAGTCAGACGCTTAACTGACTGAGCCACCCAGGTGCCCCTTGAGGTTACCCTTCCTAACCTTACCACCAGCATCACCCTTCTGGGCTTCAGTTTTCTCCTCCTCCTCCTCCTCCTCCTCCTCCTCCTTCCTCTTTATTTTTGAGACGAGAAAGACAGAGCGCGAGCAGGGGAGGGGCAGAGAGATGGAGACACAGAATCCGAAGCAGGTTCCAGGCTCCTAGCTGTCAGCACAGAGCCCCATGCAGGGCTTGAACACACGAATCACGAGATCATGACCTGAGCCGAAGTTGGACACTTGACCGACTGAGCCACCCAGGCGCCCTGGTGTTTCTACTCTTTAATCTTGAGCTTCTCAGCATTTCACCTGCCATCTTGCAACCTGGGAAAGAGCAATTCCACTAAACATTTAAAGAATTAATACCACACCTTCTCAAACTCTTCAAAAAACTGAAGAAGAGGAAATACTTCTGAACTCATTTTATGAAGCCAATATTACCCTGATAAAAAGCTAGAAAAAGAAAAACAGGCCATCCCTGATGGATATAGATGAAGAAATTCTCAACAAAATACTAGCAAACTAAGTTCAACAGCATATTAAAAGGATCATACACCATGACCACATGAGATTTATCTCTGGTATATGAGGATAGCTCAACACATATTAGCAGAACAAAGGATAGAAATCTCATGATGCTGCTAATACATGGCAGAAAAAGCATATGACAAAATCTGACACCCTTTCTTGATTGAAACAAAACGAAACAAAAAAAAAAAGAAAGAAAGAAAAAAAAACCTCCAGCCAGCAATAAAAGGAAATTGTGTCAACATCAGAAAGACCATGTATGAAAAGCCTACAGCTAACATCAAACTCAATGGTGGGAAACTGAAAGTGTTTCCTCTAAGATCAGGAACAAGGCAAGGATGCCCATTCTTGCCTCCTCTATTCAATATAGTACTGCAAGTTCTAGCCACAGCAGTTAGGCAAGAAAAAGAAATCAAAGCCATCCATATGGGAAAAAAAGTAAAATTACCTTTGCTCACAGATGACACAATCTTATATGTAGACATGCCTAAAAATTCTACCAAAAAAGCCATTAGAGGCAATAAAAGAATTCAGTAAAGTTGTAGGACACAAAATCAATATACCAAAAATAGATGTGTTTTGATTCCCCAACAATGATCTGTCAGACAAGGTCGCTGAGTAAACAATGCCATTTACAATAGCATCAGAAAGAATAAAATACTTAGGACTAAACCAAGAAAACAAGAGTTTTACACTAAGAACTATAAAACATCAATGAAGGAAATGAGAGAAGGCGCAAATAAATGGGAAGACATCCCCTGTTCGTGGTTTGGAAGACTTCATGTTCTTAAAATGTTCATACTACCTAAAACAACCTACCGAGTTAATGCAATCTAACAAAATTTCAATTTTTTTAATAGAAGAGAATAGAAAAAACAATTTTAAAATTCATGGAACCACAGAGAACCCCAAATAACCCAAACAATCTTAAAAAGAACAAATAGGAAGTCTCACACTTCCTGATTTCAAAATATATTACAAAGCTACAGTAATCAAAACAGTTGGGTACTGGCATACAGCTAGACTTATAGACCAATGTGACAGAGTCTGGAAACAGTCATACACGAATACAATCAACCTACATTTAATAAGCATGCTAAGAATACACAATGGAAAAGGAGAGTCCCTTCAATAAATGGTGCTGGGAAACGTGAATATCCACATGTAAAAGAATGAAATTGGACTCTTATCTTATACCATACAAAAAAAAATAAATGTAAATTGATCAAAGACTTGAACATAAGATCTGAAATTGTAAAATTCTTAGAAGAAAACAAAGGGAAAATGTTTTGTGATATTGGTCTTCGCAATAATTTTTTGGGTTTGACACCAAAAAGCACCAGCAACAAAAGCAAAAACAGACAAATGTATGACGTCAAACTAAAAAGCTTTTGCACAGCAAAGGAAATAACCAACGGTATGGAAATGCAACATATAGAATGGGAGAAAATATTTGCAAACCATATATCTGATAAAGAGTGAATATCCAAAAAACATAAGAAACTCAGATCATTCAATAGCAAGAAAAAAGAAATAACTCTATTTAAAAATGGGCAAAGGAGGTGCGCCTGGGTGGCTTAGTCGGTTAAGCGTCTGACTTTCGCTTAGGTCATGATCTCGCGGTTCGTGGGTTCGAGCCCCGCGTGGGCTCTGTGCTGCCTGCCTGTTTCAGCTCTCTGACCCTCCCCTGCTCACGCTGTCTCTCTCTCTCTCCTGGAAATAAAAATAAATAAATAAATAAATAAAAAACATTAAAAAAAAATGGGCAAAGGAACTGAATAGATATTTCTCCAATGAAGATAAACAACAGGTATATGAAAAAGTGTTCACTATCACTAATTATTAAAGAAATGCAGATCAAAACTACAATGAGATATCTCACACCCTTTAGGATGTTCACGATAAACAAAACAAAACAACCCAGGAAATAGCAAATGTTGATAGGAATCTAGAGAAATCAGGACCTTTGTGCCTGCTTGTGGGAATATAAAATGGTGCTGCAGTTATGTAAAGCAAAAGGAGTGTCCTCAAAAATTTAAAAATAGAACTAACTATATGACCTAGCAGTTCAACTTCTGGGTATTTACTCAAAATAGCCAACATCAGGACCCCAAAGAGATTTGCACTTCAGTGTTCATTGCAACATTATTCACAGTAGCCAAGTAGTGAGGACAACCAAAATGTCCACTGGCAGATGAACCTATAAAACAAAAACAAAAACAAAAACTGTAGTATATACATGAAATGAATATTACTCAGCCATAACAAGAAGGAAATCCTGTTATACGCCTTGTCATAGGTAAACCTTGAGGACAGCTTGCTAAAAACCAAGCCAGCACAGGAGAAATAATGCCACGATTCCACTTATGCGAGGTATCTAAAATCGTCAAACTCAACGGAAGTAGAAAGTGCAATGGTAGTTGCCAGGGGCTGCGAGGGGAGAGAAATGAGGAGTTGCTGTCCAATGAGTATAAAGTTTCAGTCATGCAAGATGAAAAAGTTGGCCAGAGCTGCTGGACAATACTATGTTTAGAGTTAACTATACCATATAGTACTCTAAAAAAAATCTGTGGAGGGCAGATCTCATGTTATGCATTTTTTAGCATCATAAAAAAAAAAGTGAGTACACCTCACAATAGCAATCAAAGAAATGCAAATAAAAAATTATCACCTGTCACATTAGCGAGGGTTTTAAATGCTGGTGAGAGTTCCCTGAGGCAGGCTCTCTCATTTACTGCTAGTTACAGTGTAAATTGGCAGGCATAACCGTTTTGGAGAACACTTTGGAAATATGCATCAAAGGGTCTTAAAAGTGTTTATACCCTTTGATGTAATATTTTACTTGTAGGAGTCTGTTCTCATGCAGTAATAACAAATGCAAATACGTTTATTATTTATAAGACCAAAATTTAGAAATCTTCCCAATGTTCCAGGAGAGAGGAATGGTTAATAGAGGCTGACATATATGATAAAACAACAAGAATGTTTATAGAGTTTACTGACAAGAGAAAACCGCTCACGATATAATATTAGGTGAAAAAATGGGGGGGATAACAAGCTGTATAAAGGGTGATTACAAATTATGTTATCACTACTACGTCAAAAAAGTTAAAATAAAAAAAGATGAAGGAAATCCACGAAAAATGTTATATAAGGCTGTTTCTGGGTAATGAGATTATGGATGACTAAAACAAAACAAGACTTTAAAGTATCCTTTTACTCTTTCTTTAAGTCTGCAAACCTAAACAGGTAAGGTAGAATATAGAGTGATCAAAAATTGGACTCTTTCTTCTAGAAATACTGGAAGGTTTTTGATTGGCTTTATTCAAGGTATGGTTAAGACAAGCAAACTTATTCACCAAATGTTTTCATTCTAACTTAAAAGAGGTAGACATCACAGGGAGAGAAATCAGGAGAAAGCCTTACATGATTTATTTGTGTAGTAAACATATGGCCTTTCGTAGCCCAAGAAATCGCATCAGCTCCCTCTGGGATGCAGTGGGTGGGTCATCGTCTTTAGGAGAGTAATTTAGGAGAGACATAAATGGAATGGTGAGCAGGGAGGGGATGGGCGGGTCTGCCCTGGCAGCTAGGTCGGTCAAACCCACCGTGGCTTTCAGTGGGTTGGCAGATGGCACAGCCAGATTGTCCCACCAGCCTGAAGCTACAAACTAAAACAATTACATTCAAGAAGAGATAAATTTGTGCTACAATCAGATTCCTAATATTAGCGAGGGATGGTAGGGGTAATGCTCTAATGGGCTTAAGTTGTGAGCAGAAAACTCTAAAAAAGAAGGGGGCAGAGAAAGGTGCAAGCTGCCTTGCAAAGGGACATACATCACCAACTCTCTGAAAAGGTTAAATTTATGCCCTGCTGCTCTGCTCCCCTCCCACCCCTGCCATTTGATGCCACTTTAAAGTGTTTCTTTACTTGGGTGCCTGGGTGGCTCAGTCAGTTAAGCATTCGATTTCAGCTCAAGTCACGATCCCGTGGTTTGTGAGTTCCAGCCCTACATCTAACCCCACGTCAAGTCCCGCATGGAGCTCTGTGCTGACAGGCTGGAGCCTGCTTCAGATTCTGTGTCTCCCTCTCTCTGTTCCTCTCCTGCTCACACTCTGTCTCTTTCTCTCAAAAATAAAGATTAAAAAAAAAAAAAAAGCGTTCCTTTACCTTTATTACTTTCCTTGAAATCAGAGAATATAAATTTGAAGACCTTGAGTCCAATGGAGAAAAACAGTTCTGGTGGGCCCACGCTGTGTTAAAAAAACAAAACAAAACAAAAACAAAAACACAAAACTTGAATGAATTGCTTGGCAGTTGAAAGTTGGGAAATTGGCATAAAATTTGGGATGTGGGCTTTAAGAAAAGTTAAATTTAGCAATAGCGACCTGTTATTGCCACATGGTAACCATTAGCTGGAGAAAAGCGACGCTCATTTTAGATGGCACAGGCTTGCTCATTAGCCGCAGTCCTCACTCAGCCCATGTGCTCATTTGGATTTCCACTCTTGGCGCTGTATACATTCCTGAGACTTTCAGGTCTGGGAGTGATTTACAGACCTGGTCTGCAAGCCCTGAGCTGTCTAGGGTAAAAGTCTCCACTGTTACAAAAACTTATTCAAAGCAATACTTCCTAAATAATGCTGATAAAGACAGACCTGATTTGGAGCTCAAAGACATGCTGGGGGAACGAACAGACAGCGCTGTCCCTCTGAAAATCAGTGGCGCCATGGGCAGACAGCTGGAACGAAGAACCTTCGAAGACTGGGACATCTTATGGGAAACTCTCAGGCTAGCGTTTGGAACTTGGTAGGAGGTTAATAAATATTTGTTTCTATCTTCCTAAGAGCAGATGCAGAGCACAGCAAGGAGGAAATGGAGCCAGAATAGTGTAATGCAATGCACAAAAGCACAGCATGCCGAGAGAGGAGAAGGGAGGAGGTAATTGTGGTCTAGAGAGCATTCGCAGCAACAGAACAAGCCCGGAGAAGTTAGAATGACAGGGCCAAGTACTATAATAACAGGGGACTGCATAACCATGGCATGATGCCGATAGATCTTTGCTAGTCACACATCTATATGGTGAGTAGAAGCATAAAGTCCACAGATGAAGGTAACGTTAATCAAACAGAAATTCAGACAGAAATTCGCATCAAAATACTAGTGAGAAGACACTCAACCTGTTAGTGAAGGATTGCTGATTTAAAGTATAACAGAATATATATTTAAAAATACAGAGAATATATGAAGTGTGCAGAATAGCTGTATTCAGTTGAAATATAGAATTTCTCTACTTCGTTGAAACAAGTTAATGGTTTAAGTTTTTTTGTGCGTGTTTGGCTTACCAACGGTGTGGCTATAGTTATTGACGTAATTTATTTCTAAAGCCTGAATTTTAAAAAATCAGTTAGTAACTGAAGTGAAATTTTCTGAAGTATCATGTCACTGTAGTAATAACGTGTCAGAGAATGTTAGGCAAAGAGTGCCAAATGGCAGGGTGGAAGATTATAGATGTATTTTTTTTTCTAGCGCTTTCCTTAGGGTCATGGCTAATCAGTCCCTGTTCATACATAGGGTAGCTTTGGCAGTATTTATTTCTTTAAATATTTAACAGACTTGGGAGGCAGTGACTGGCAATAATATGCAGTTTCCAGCATGTTACCAGTGCTTAATAAATGGTAAAACAATGAAATCCTGCATGATGAAAATCAGCAGTGAGTAAATCTATTATACCCCAAACCGTTTGAAAGCTATAGCATAGTGCGTTAAGTTATGGTAATAAAGGACATTTATATTCACTAAAAAGTTCGCCCAGGTAAGTTCCTGTTAAATTTCTTCGGGGAGTGAGAGAAGGTATGAGAAATGTGGATGGAGTATGGATTTAAACAAAAACAAAACAAAACAAAACCCAAAACCAACTTTTTTCTTTTTCTTTTTTTTTTAATCCGGTGGACCTGTGCTGACCACAAACTGGGTAGCTATATCCTATACACTGGCAGGGGGCTCCAAGAGCCTTTGAAACTCAAAACTCCCTCTAATTGAGCACCAATTAGCAAAACCTTCCAGATTTCTAGATACCTTCAAGCTTTGAAAGACTTGCTTTTGGAAGAGGAGGCACCCAGGTGCGTGTGCTACAGATGCACGCCGCTGCACAATGATACCGGGAAGGCAAATGCTCTCTAACCCTGAGAGGAAGTTCTTTTTTCTACATCCAAGGAAACTGGGACTTTTAGGCTAGGCTTGGGAACCTGGACGACTGCGTTTCCGGGATCCTGTGCAGCTTTCAGCAGCTAGAGAACTGGGCTGCAAGGGCTGAGAACCCCGTGCTATAAGTTTGGGGAAGGAAGCGAGAGAAAAAAAAAATAGAGCTGCTCCTTTAAGAACTTCCTTTCCCTTTTACTCTATGTTTACATAACACGGGGGCCGATCCACCGTGGGGCCCGAGGGGGGCGGGAGGGGGTGCGGGCCGCCCCACGCGCCGGAGGGAGGGGGCGCCGGGCGTGCGGGGGGCAGCGCGCCTTCGGGCGGGGGGCTTGGCGGCTCCCACCTGCCCGCGCGCCGGCAGGGCGGCTCCGCGGTCCTGCCCCCGCCCCTCCCCCGCCCGCTGCCCCCGCCCCTCCCGTGCTGGCTTCCTCCCTCCTTCCCTGGCGGGGCTCCGGCGGCGGCGGCGGCGGCGCTCGGCGCGGGCAGGTCCCCCTGCTGCCGGGTCCCATTTGTTGCCGAGTCCTGCTCCGAGCGGCGGTGGCGAGCGGAGCTCCGGGGAGCCCAGCGGGGCAGCCGCACAGCCACGACGGAGCAGCCGCGGGACTGGCCGCCCCGTGCCCCCTTCGCCGCCGTGCCCTTCCCCGGCGCGCTCACCCCGTTCTCAGGATGGGATTGTAGCGGCGGCGCGGACTCCGCGGGCATCGCGGCGGAGGAGGCGGCGGCGGCGGCGGCGGCCGATCGGGGCTCCATGTTTTCCCCCGGCGAGGAGGAGCACTGCGCCCCCAATAAGGAGCCTGTGAAATACGGGGAGCTGGTGGTACTCGGGTGAGTCCTGAGATCTCCGAGGCGGCGGGCGGCGAGCGCTGCGGGCTGAGTGACTGCCGGGCGCCCGCATCCCCGAGCGGGGCCAGGAGGGTGGCTCGGGTGCTCCCTAGGGACGGCTGGGGCGCTGGGGGCGGCTCGAGGGGCCGGGGCGGCAGGCGCCGGGGGAGCGGTGCCCGCCATCAGCGCGCGCGGGGCGCTGCAGAGACCACCGAGACGCGCTTTCCCGGCGGAGGACGGCGGCAGCCGAGGAAGTGGCGGAGCGGGGCCGGCCCCGGGAAGGGAGGGACTGTGGAGACCCCGCGTCCCGCAAGGCACTGCTCTCGGGGACCTAGTCCCGGTCTGTACCGCGGGGGACCCCTGCTCTACTTCGCCGCACGTCTTAGGGTCGGGGAGGGCGGCTAGGGGCCGGGCCGAGGCTCCACCGTCGCAGGCACCTCGCGGTGTCACAGGAGCCCCCCCAGTTGGCGAAGCTGAAAGGCCGGTAGAGCCCGGTCCCCGGGGCCCCTCTGCGGGGGTGGACTGTGATCTCGGGTCCCGGAACTCCGAGCGCCGCGCTGCGGGCTTGGCCGCCGCAGGCAGCGGGATCTGCGCGGTGGGCGTCCGCGGGTAGCGCTTTGCATATTGTTATGGTGACGGCCGCGGGTAGCCGCCGCCGGGGGCTGTGAACTGTCTGTGACCTGGGCGGCAGGCTGGCCCTCGGCTCTCCCGGCCGCGAGTGTCCGCGGGGGGGGGCGGTGGGGGGGAACCCTGAGCAGGGACGCGGCTGCGCCTGCCGAGGCTCCGGGACGCGGGGCCGCATCCCCTCGGTCCCGGGCCGCGGCCTCGCTGATGTGCTCCGGGCGGCGTGCAGCTCGCCCGCCTCGGCTCCCGCTCCGCTGTGAAAACCACATTTTGAAGATAGTAATTATCTACAATCGTTAAACGGCAGCAATTAGAGACTTCATCTACTTCCTGAGTTTCCTTGTGACATTTCTATTGTTTACCCTTAATAAGCCGGGAGGGAGGCTTCGCAGGATTAAAGCAGGATAAAGTGGGCAGTGAAAGGGGAGCGGAATGGGGAGGAGGGAAATGCAGGGAACTCGGGAGAGGAAGCAACTTGGGTTTAGTATTTAGGAGGAGAAAGGATTATTTTCCCCTTTGGATGTGTCACTCCTGGGAACCCGCGCTTTTGTCCTTCGCTCTTGAAAGACCCGTGTTCAGACTATCATCTGTGCTGTTAGGTAGGCTTCACACACATATGAGGAGCCGCGGGTATGCAAAAACTCAGGGAACTCTGAAAAAACGTGTTTTGATAACTGAATACCTTGAAGTAAGTGTGGGCTTAAACGTAATTTCAAAGAGAAGCATTTTTAAGAGAAGCTTCCAGACACAGTACAGCTGGAAGTTGTCTGTTCCTCCTCGCTCTGTTGCTACAGTATTAAGTGGAATATTATTGAAAGTCTCATTACCTGCCTTGAAGTTTGCAGAGGAGCGGTTTTCCTCACCTGCATCTTAATTGTGCTGAAAAGACAGATGTCAGGGTTCACTGGAAGGAGGGGGGAGTGACGGGGGAAGGCAGGAGGTTAGCGGGTCTTATGTAACCTCCGCCCAACCTAATTTTGTGGAGTTTGAGTTTGTTTGTGTGTCTGGCCTCAAAGTATGTTTAACGTACTCTGTGAACCTGACAGGAAAGATTAACTTCTGCCAGAACTTTATTTCATTATTTCCTTTTGAGGAAATCATTGTTGAGACGTTTCAGAAAAGCATGGTGTGAGTGGGCCCGGGGAGGTTTTGTGTTTCTAGCTGGAAGTGCAGGGCATTCCAAAGCAGTGGAAAGGATTTATACCCAGGATTGTCTTGGCTTACTCTAAAGTAGGCTATGTAAATGCATTGCTCATTGCGTGTGCTTTGTCCCTGACTAATGGTTTTCCAGGAGGCACTAAGAATGGCATAGTTGGCACTTTAATATTTTGGGCCAGACACTCGGCAGTTATATGTGTACCTATTGTGTGCCAGCACTGCTTAGGGGTTGAGGATCCAGCAGTGAACAAAGAGCTTTCATTTTAGTGTGGAGGAACAGGGTAAGCAGAAAGAAACATGTAAACAAATGGATGATAAATCACGATGTCAGGTGTTGCCAACGTCTCAGCAGAAGGTGGTTCACTTAGGGAGTGTCTCCCCAGGTAGGTATTGCTTTCTTTAGCTAGGGGTCAGGGCGGGTCTCTCTGAGGAAGTAAAACGGGAGTTGACCTCAGACTATGGAGAAGATACTGGTCAGGTTTTTGAATACCTGAGAAGAATTGTGGACTTTTTCTGTTCTCTTCTCTTTCCTCTCTCTCTTTCTTTTTCTTTCTGTCTTCCAAGAGTAGATGTCTGACTCTAGAAATATTGAACACACTGAAGAATGCTGGGGAAGTAGTGAGTAGTAGGTAGACTTTAAAGAGACCCTTACTAATTCATATTCTATTTGTAGGATTCAAGGTATCGCCCTCCCTCTTAAAACAACAGTAACAGTCAAATAATTAATATCAACTTTGTATATCTGATCATTTGGGATGTAAATATTGATAGAGAATTTCTCGTAGGTTTTCTTATTGATAAAATTAGTGTTGATGTCTAAAAATGACCAATGTTGATATTGATAGAAGCTTTTGCCTATAAAATAGTGCTTTATTTTTATGTTTTATACCTACCTTTTTGTTTTCTTCTAAATGTCTTCCTTTTTTTCCTCTCTCTTAAGTTTCATAGTAAAATGTTAGTGACAAGTTCTGGCAAGCAGACTGAGGAACTATATGTATGTATATATGTGTATGTCTATATATGTGTATACGTATATACGTATGTGTGAAGAGGTTTATATGCATAGCTATTTGCAGATAGATTTCTGCCTAAATCTATATGCAAATAAGGGTCTTTTCACATACTATACGTACTAAGAGAATTGGCAGATAGTTAGGATGTTAGTTGGGTCATCACCTTCTTGCTGGATTCATGGAATTTCATTATTCCTTGGTTCCAGCCAATGAACGCATCATGCCACAACCTTTTGTTGTGCCCATTACGTAATTCAAGGTAGAGAAAATGACAAGTCTAGCTGTCAGGTCTTTCTTGCTATTCCTTTTAAACCTAGCTGACATGTTAAAGTTGGGGAAGGATGTCTAGATTTGAGAAGCAGTTCAGTGTAGTGGGGAGATCATAAAGGTACAGTCAGCAGTCCTGGATTGAATCTCTGCTTCCTTGCCAACCAGCATCCTGACTTTGGATTAGTCTCTTACCTTCTCTGTCTAAAGTGATAATGAAATATGATTGGATTAGGTAATCTTAAGGGCCCTTCCTGGTCTATATCCTGTAATACTGCTCCTCGATTTAATGTGGAAAATGCATAGTTACCGTTCTGTGTGTTGGTTTTGAATATTCTTAAGGTGATAGTGCTAGAATTCGAATGGGAACTGGCTTTAAATAGAAAATACCAACACTGTGAGTACTTTTTTAGAAGTAGGTATGTGCAAAACAGGCTTTTTTAAAAAGGTTGTAACGGTATGCAGATATTTGACTCTTTGGTGTTTGATTATTTGTGAAGACATTCAGATTTGGTCAGACTTTCTGTTCCAAACTTAAGCAAGGCAATGATGTTTTGAAATTAAGCTAAATAGGCTACAGAAGCCAGCATAAGGAAGAGATAATCCGAAGATAGGATCTTAGACCTGGAAGGGACCTACGAGGTCATGGTGTGCATTTAGCCCTTTTATTTTTACTGAACAAGAAGAAGAAACTGAGGCTCCCGGAAGGAAGGAGATTTGTTCATGTTCACAGTCGAGCTGGATCCCTGCACTGCCTGGTCACTGCTGTTTTCCCACGTCAGACTCCAGCAGTGCTGTCGCTTCCTCAAGGCTTCGGGTTTTCTGTAACTTGCATGGGGGGAGCGGAATCCCTTTCTGGATTCAGTTTGAAGCATGCAGCTCGCTTGCTGACTAAGGGCCCATCCATGGTTTTTTAGGAAAATGTTGCACAGTTGAATGGATAATATGTTTTGCCAGGCTTTATTTTTAACTTGATGCTTCACCAAATATATTTTTATTGGCTCTCCCAAACCCAGCCATGGGGTTTTAGGGTCCTCAGATGGAATTCAGGAAGCCCTGAACTTGGATGAGGCGGGGATGACTCTCTATTTTCACTATAGTCAGACTCAAATGTAGGATTTCACTCAACTATGAGTATAGACAACTAATAGAACTGCTACTAAATTTGTTTTTTGGTGCATTAATATAGAACTGCATGTATTATCGTCTCATAATTTAAAACTGTCTTGATAACTAGGTATAATTATTTTTGCTTGTAGTCCTTTGTGTTTTATTTTACGTATTTAAACCATTTTTCTGAGAAGGGTTCAGTAGGCATTACCAGACTGCCAAAGGGATCCTTGGTGCAAAAATAGGTTAAAAACCTCTAGGTATGAGTACTTATAAACATGATGGAAAACAAAGTATTTTAGTGGAAACTGATCAAGGTCTTCAAAAGGCTAAAAGGTCAAGGGGTGGGGGTGGGGCCTGCCTTTTTTCCTTTGGATGGTGCGGCATTCTGTCAGATAAGACAAAGGACACTGTTGCCTGAACAGTTTATGGTCTTTATATTTTTAAACAAGCAGCTCCAGATTTCTATATGCTGTTTTTGTTTTAACCTTGGCACTTTGCCTTGACTACTCCTCCCCTCGGTAGTAATAAGAAACCTTAAAATACGCCCTGATATTTTTCCTTTTCTCATCCTCCTCTCTAATTTGGGCCCAATGACTTCAAACACCAGTATCCTTTATAAAGTTAAAGGTCTTTTTTTTTTTTTCATAGGTAAAACTAAATCTTTACTGCCACTCAGTGTGTGGGGGTGATCTGAAGAGCTCAGATCTGTTTGTGTGGACAGAGTATCTAATTCTGTAGGCTATTAAGGGTCATGATGTTACTAGCTTTGGGTTGCTATATTTTCCTTTACTAACTTTAGCCTTGTTTGGCGTATGTGGCTGTCTGTGTGGTTTCTCGTCTGGCTGCCTCAGATTTATTTCTCTTTTTAACATATCAAGACTGACACCTTTGTTAGGACTTTTCATTTTTGGATGTTTTTCATCATGTGATCCATATTTGGGGATACTTTATATAAACAAAAATAAAACCAGGCTGATCGGGGGCCCAGCAACTTTACCAAACATATTTTTGTCCAAGAGGTAAAACACATACGCACAAAACACCAGAAAGCCAAAAACGGACCAGTTGCCGAATCTGAGGGAGACCAGCATGGTCACAGCGGTGCAGTGATGTTTTATCTGCTGTGCAGGGATCAGCAACATGACCTTCCAGAAGTAAGCACGGGGGGCTGTGGGCTGGCTTTTGAGTGGAGACAGCAACAACTTGGTGGACCTCATTGGTGTGGGGGAAAAATAATGGAAAAGGAATTTTTAATGTCGTTTCATTTAAAGGAAGGTTTCTCCTGGGGCGTGTGCAGAACGTATTTCACAGAGAACAGTGAGGGTAAGAATGAGTCAGTTATTAGTTCTTACTGAGCGAATTGTCATCTTCCGCTTCTGGAAAATAAAATGATAAGAGCAGAAAGTGCTTCATATGTCTTAGCTTTGTCTAAATCAGCCGTTCTCAACCACTGTCTCAGACTGGCTCATTTGTGATGATCAGTTTTGAGTTATGTGTCCAGTAACTTAGAGCAAGTAATAAAGTATTGGTGTGTCAAATGATTCTGAGATGTCTCTTTAATAATGTCATTTTTCACCCACTTGCATTCTGATATGTTTTCTCAAATGGGAGAGAAGAGGGGTGGAGCGACATGGGGCAAGCCAGGAATTTATTCATTCAACAAATATTTATTGGGTGTCTACTCTTCCAGGCACAGCGGAGTGAACAGGGCAGTCACGTTCCCTGCCCTTGTGAGCTGCTGTCTTCCCCTTGTCACAGCTCCTTGGTGAACAGCCATTCCCAATACAGTCTTCATTTATTTCGCCTACAAATATTTGAGCATCTACTAGTGTGGGACGCTGTGCTTGGCACCAGGGGGTGCACTGATGAATGAGCGTGGCACCGTCCCTGCCGCTTTGGGGCCTAAAGTCCAGCCAGAGACCGAGAAAGCAGCCTGCAGAGCGGAGGGCCGCCTAACACCGAACTGCGCCCAGAGGAGGAGAGCATGGCCAGGAGGAAAGGAGGGAGGGAAAGAGTGCTCTAGGCACCATGAAGAACTAGGGTTCCCAGATCCAGATGTAAAGTGTGCGTCTGGGAGAAGGGGGGGCAAGGACAGGGAAGACAGGGGGAAGCCCTGCATGGCTACAAAGAGCAATTGACTGAAATCACAGGTGAGGGTGGGGGCAGGTCATAAAGCACTTATATGTCATTGGAAAGACTTGGGGCCTTATCTTCAGGCCATGGGAGGCGATAGCAGGGTTTTCAGCTCTGAAAGGGGAGTGGGGAAGGCACTTTTACAAAGCCGGGATGCGATGCAGCCTTGGGAGAAGGAAAAGGAGGTCTGGGGAAGAGCAGAACCGAGTGTGAGCCGCTTGCAGCTGTTTTGGTCCCAGATTCTGGTTCCTGCCCCTCATGAGACCTGGTGCCCCCCGCTCCCAGCCCAGAGCTCCGTATGTTAGGCTCTTCATTCAGCGTCCAAAGTTCTGATGGGGAAGCCGCACTGCGCCGGCACGGCCACAGCCAGAAGCCAGGGAGAGAGACGAGAGACGGCACTCTGCCAGAGGGAGCTTCCCTTTCCGTGGGAGGGGTGGGCCGTGTGCAGGAGCCAGCAAACGCATAGCTAAAACGTGTCATGACAGAGGGTGCCATGGGGAAAAGAAAGAGGGCTAAGGGGGAAGAGAGAGAGTGGGTTGGCATAGGGGACCAGCAGGGGACAGAACTAGGGATAGGCCGTGGGAGGCCCTCAGAGGCTGAATAGTCAGCAAGGGCTTTTCTGAGAAAATAATCCTGTGTCCTCCGAGAGCACCCACCTTCTTTTAATTTTTATTTACTGCTTTCTGTGTAAGCCACCCTGGGTGTGTTCCGCTCTTACAGCCTCGTATTATATTATATTAGTTAAGGAGGCAGAGTATATAAACAAACCACCACAGGGAAAATGGAAGTGTAAACAAATATAAGGACATGTATCTGACATCCCTAGACACACACGTGGTTCAGTCCACTGTGCTCTTGCTGCGGGCCCAGATTGGCGATGGCCTTCCACTAGTGGTCGTTGAAATTATCTGGTTTTCTCTTGAAGTTTGCCCTTGGAGGGCGGAGACCCTGACCTCTACCTGCTTTAGAGTGCCGGGCACACCTTCCCAGGTGCATAGGAGCGCTTACCAAGTATCTGGAAGGAATGGATTTCTGTGGCCCACTCCAGTGCCTCACTTGCACGGCACAGAGGAGTCCAGGGCTCAGGGAAGGCTTTTGGATTTGGAAGGAACACTGCAATTCTGTAGCCCAGCTGCGCTTTTGTAAACAATCCTCCCAGCCGTAAGGGCCCACAATGAAGGATCCCTGCAATACTAAACACCCACTGTTCTGACATCAGATATTCCAGTTTCTACTTTTGTTTCTCTTTTTGTCAGTCACCTAACAGTCATTTTGTCACCTGCAGAAAGTTCTGCCTTGAAGGGAAGCAGGCCATCTGTTCTGATCCCCCCAGCTGCTCCGAGCTGCATTGCAGTGCGTCGTGGTGGCGTTGAAAGGCTGTGGTCATTAGTGCCTGTTAATGATGGCTGGCAGTGCTATGGAATACAAGCCTCTTGGACGGCAAACCTAATAAATATGCATCAGGGGTGTTTTTCAGCATCAGGTTTAAGACTGTTGCAAGTCATTCTTGATTGAGGTTTCATTTCCAGCCATGCACATAATGCTTCTCACTCTCCAGCGTTTAACTCTGTTCGTTCCCTGCTTTTGTGCTCATGCAGGATTTCTTTTTAGGATAAGAATCATTATTTCAAGCTTTGTATTTCCGTTCTAATTGGTGCTGGCTTAACAGAATCCAGCCAAAGCAGGCGGTTGTGTGTTTGGCTTCTAAGCTGTTGGTGTAAAACTGCTGTTTACTACTACCAGGGGCCCCTCCTCTTTTCCCATCCCTACCTAGAATTCTTGTGCTTCCTGCTACACTGTTAGAGAACACTCTTTTGACAGCCAGAACTTGTGAGGGGTAAGCAGTTAGGATTTCTGGAGCACTTGATTGATAAACTGATTACCTTGAGGAGAGGCCCTTACTGCACAGGGACCGTAGACACAAAAGAGTGTGCTTCCCACCAGATCCTGGAAAATTACACAGACCAGGTCTGTGCTGCAGTACATCAGATTACACTACTGTTTGGGTGCTTTCGTTAGTGCATGCCCATGGATAGAATTCACAATTGGAATCTGTACTTTTTTTTTTTTTAGCATTAGTCTTTATTTTTGAGAGAGATAGCGCGAGGGAGGAAGAGAGAGAGAGGGAGACACAGAATCCAAAGCAGGCTCCAGGCTCTGAGCTGTCAGCACAGAGCCTGATGTGGGGCTCAAACTCATGAACCGCAAGTTCATGACCTGAGCTAAAGTCAGATGCTCAACCGACTGAGCCACCCAGATGCCCCAGAATCTGTACTTTCGCTCTTTAGCAATATCTATTTACAAGAACGTTATAGTACAGGTAGCCATATGATTTATCAGCATGTTATCCTTCTCAGTGTCGTTTCTCATGAACCTGAGCGATTTCATTTAATAAGCATTTGTTTGTTTGACTCTTTAACCCGTCCAGTGAAGCCCTGTACCTAATGGTCATGTTGTTGAGGTGGACATTACCCTGCCTTCCCAGCCAGTCTTGTTGTCAGCTGGAGATCAGGTAAGAGAACTCAAGGTTTTGGTTTGGTTTTTTTAATTTTTTAAAAATGTTTTTTAATGTTTTTATTTATTTCTGAGAGAGAGAGAGCGCGAGTCTGAGCAGGGGAGAATCAGAGAGAGAGAGAATCTGACAGAGTCTGAAACAGGCTCCAGGCTCTGAGCTGGCTGTCAGCAGAGCCTGACGCGGGGCTTGAACCCACAAACCAGGAGATCATGACCTGAGCCAAAGTCGGACGCTTAATCGACTGAGCCACTCAGGCGCCCCGAGAACTCAAGGTTTTGACTTCACCCCATGTTCTTCCCCATGTCTTCCAATATGGCCGGCAGTAGTTCCCTGTGTGATGTTGTGCGCGTACGCTGGACCTCCCTGTCAGGAGACGAATCCCCACCCCTCGAATCTGGTCTGGCTTGGTGATTTGCTTTGACCAGTGCATGTGAGGGAAGTGGGACTTTGTAACTTGTGGATGTTGCCTTAGGGGGTGTCGTAGCTTCTATTTTTGTTCTGTTAACTTGCTAGAGCTGCCCTAACAAAATACCACAGACCTGGCCCCTTAAACAACAGAAGTGCACTTCCTTGCAGTCCTGAAAGCTGGATGTCCAAGATTAAGGTGTGGGCAGGTTGGGTTTCTCCGGAGGCCTCTCTGCTTGGCTTACAGATGGCCGTCTCTCCCTGTGTCCTCAGATGGCCTTTTTCTCTGTGTGCCCACCCCTGATGGCCCTTCCTTTTCTTATAAGGACACCAGTCATATTGGATTAGGACCCACCCATATGACCTGATTTCACCTTAAATTACCGCTGTAAAGATCCTCTCTCCAAATACAGTCACATCCTGAAGTGTACTGGGGTTAGGACTTCAACATATAGACACAATCTGTGATACCCTCTTAGAAGGCAGCCTCCAGAAGGAGAAGCCTGATTGCCCTACCGGAGAGCGTGGCCCTGGCGGGCAAGGGCCTACAAAAGGACCGTGGGCCTGGCCAGCCGCCCACCGTTCCAGCCACCCAGCTGAGGCAGCTGGCCAGGCAGTGAAGCTGTTTGAGGTCCTGCGGCCCATCAGGCTGCCCAGTCCATGCCACGGGGAGCAGAGATGAGCCGTTTCCCCCAGGCTTTGCCCATCTTAAGGATCTGAGGGTGTCAGCTGTTTTAAGCCACTGCTTGTCGGGGTGGTTTGTTACACCGCAGCGGATAGTTTGGACACCACAGCGCTCTGTTGCATGTGGCTCTGCTGTCAGACCTGACAAACTGGTGCGATATAACTCACTAGGCTTGTGTCGAGAGGTGTTTTGTTTCCTTCAGGTTACTGATTATTTTAATAAGCACAGTTTCAGCCTTTTCAATGAGTTATTCCAGATGTTAAGTACCGCATGGTCTGAAAACCTTAGCTAACAAAAGCATTTGTGGAATAACTTTATCATGCATAAGTCATCTGCGAGTCTGTCTGCATTCGATAATCTCCATAATCAATATTATCTCCTGAAATTCACTGAGAGCACAGCAGGTGTAGAACAGTGCTTCTGGCACACTCCAACAGAAGTCGCCTGAACCCAGGGAGCTAATGCGTGACACAGATTTTCAGGCTTTTAAAGGCCACCTGACATGAAATAATAGCACCAACAGAGATTTGAGTGGGGTTGGTAATCTATACTAGCATCCTGCAGGTACGGGACAATGGATGGGCCGGCCTCAAGAATGTTTTCACGCTGCAGTTGAGTGGTAAAGAGACAGGGTGAAAAGCTCATTTCTGTCAGTTGTACCTGTCTGTGGCTGTCAGCCGTTAAGAAGGAAGCACAGTTCCTGAAATACTTTACACGACTCATTCACACCTCGGAGACCCATTACTTGCCAGATCAGAGGCAAGTGGTGGTGAGAGATCGCTGTGGCTTGTCACGGTCTGGGGTAGGCCTCCCTACTCGGGACAGAAAGGGACGAGGTGTGATGGCAGCCAGCTGCAGCCACCTGCATGGTCCTCACTCCACCACACCTGTAGAAACCACCAGTTACCACTTCCAAATTGAGCCCATTGCTGTAAAAGAGAGAGAGAGAGAGAGAGAGAGAATCCTGTAGTAGCTAAGTGAACATAACTTCGTGAATTTCCTTAAATGCTGTTTAGGGAATTTTAGCGTTTGCCTTTTTAGTCAGAGGGACTGAAATGTGTTAAGTTCAGAGTCTTGCATTCAAAATGTAGAAACTAAGTGTAAAAGAAATTTAAATTTCTTTTTTTTTTTAATGTTTTATTTATTTCTAGGAGAGAGAGAGAGAGAGAGACAGCGTGAGTAGGGGAGGGTCAGAGTGAGAGGGAGTCACAGACTGAAACAGGCTCCAGGCTCTGAGCTGGCAGTCAGCACGGAGCCCGACGCGGGGCTCGAACCCACGAACCGCGAGATCATGACCTAAGCGAAAGTCGGACGCTTAACCGACTAAGCCACCCAGGCGCCCCAAGAAATTTAAATTTCTAAACTCTAAACTGTTTTTGTAAAAACTGCTATAATTCTGTGGTTTTTAAAGCTTAACGCTACACTGAGACTTTTGGGATACCAATACAGAGATAGATGTGTTTACTGCATGTGTTCCCTCTATGGTTAGATTTAATTAAAATTGGGAGCCACTATAACATACTAGAAGTGAAGCACTTATAAACATATGCACTAAATATTAAGCACTCAGCAAGGGTGAGTTGATGCAGCTATTGTTGCTGTTTTTATGATGCTGATTTCATATTGAGGAGCCTGCATAAGGGAATGCCCTCTGGGGGCATACAACTTGAGGTCAAGACGAATAACTTAGCAACAAACCATACGTGGCGTAGAGGGGGGTAGATGGAGGCGGCTGTTTTCTCAGATGCACTGTGTGCCAGATTCCGTTAGGTGTTTTGGTTGATGAGCCCCAGGAATTACATTTTATTATTTGGAAAGTGAGGCCCCAGTTCCGGTCACTCCCCTCATTAACGGCAGAGCCTGGCTGGAAGGTAGGTCTGTATGCGTTGCCCTGAAGCTTTTCTTCCTTCTTCCAGGGTGAAGGTCAGAGGCTGGTATATTCCTGAAAGACGGGGAAAGATATCCTGGAAGAGGTGACCTGGGGACACAGTTTTGAAGGGTGACCTGAGGTTTTATAGGGCAGTAGTAGTAAAGGCTTAGCAGTGTTTGCCTAGAGGCAAGTGCTGCTGGGGGAGGGACAGAAAGTTGGAGTGCCGGCAGCTAGTCAGCAACTACTCGTGCTAGGGATCCAGTGGTAATAACTGAGCAGTCCGTGCCTGCGTGGAGCGTATAGTCTACCACGAAAGAAGGACTTTACACAAATTAAGCCTGGCAAGGTGCAAGCACGCACAGGGTTTCATGGGCATTTAGTTCAGGGGAGAAACCTTGGGGTTGTGCGGAGAGAAGGATTCCATTTAGCCTGCAATGAGGAGGGTGAGTAGGAATTGGCCAAGGGTCCAGGGGGAGAGTGGTGTGTATAAGACACATTTAGCAGCTGAGGAGCTGAGAGACATCCAGGGAGTTTGAAATTAGGGAGTTGGAGGGCCAGTGTGCTGAGATAGACTTGATGGGAAGGGTGCCTTGGGCCCTGTAAAGATTCAGGCCTCCGGGGATTGGGAAGCCTTGACATTGAGGAGGTATTTCGCACCTTCTGAGCAGTTGCCTTAACATTCTCAGGAAGGATTTCCAGCTGGGTCTGCATTTTCTTTCGCAGATTATCCCCCCCTCCTTTGTCTCCAAGGGACAGTGGCTCATGCTGCGGCTAGCACTGAGAGACGCGGTGGTGGGATAAAGTGAGCATTCAGCCACTCGGGAGTGTGTTTGGGACACTTGGGCAGAACCCACGCATGTTTTTGTTTTGGACCCTACCCCTCAGAGCAGATCCAAGAGCCTTTACACAGCCAACCAGCTGTGCTCTGGAGCCTCGCTCAACACCCATGTGATGGCGTCCCTTGTACATCGTCCACCAGGTGTAGGGGACCTGCAGACCATGGCTGTCCTTCCCCCCACCCGCCAAGGCCAGGCATGCCAGCCTTCCAGTGGATCGCCCTCAGGGAGAAAACTGGCCGCTCTTCCTCTAGGCGGTTACTGCTCCAGGCTGTTGCCTCAGCTCTGGGTCTTGGCCGTCTCCAGCTGAGCTGTGCCAGCAGCACAAGTATGGGGACAGCTGGGACCAGTGTTGCCCATAAAACAGCCCCTCTGCTGGTGTGTGGATCCTGCTGCTGGGAGCAGATTTTTATTCTTGTAGTAGGTGCGGGGTCTCTGATTTCTGCCCGAGTGCTTGCCTGGCTCTCCCATTGCTCCCACCTCCACTCTGCCTCGCCTTCGGGGAGCTCTGCACCTTTTGAACTGGAGTGGAGATGCCCATCAGAACCACACTTTAAAATCATCACTAAATAGGGAGCATCAGAATCTGAGCTCTTTCTTTTCTTCTTGCCTGGATGAGGAAATTCTGGCGAGGCTGTTGCTTCTTCGCGGCTGGTTCTTTCTTTGGGGAAGGTGCACAGAGGGCTGGCGCATCAGTCGTGAAGGTGATGTCTCAGTATCCTGTGTTAA
This sequence comes from Proteles cristata cristata, assembly GCA_017311185.1. Taxonomy (NCBI): domain Eukaryota; kingdom Metazoa; phylum Chordata; class Mammalia; order Carnivora; family Hyaenidae; genus Proteles; species Proteles cristata. The sequence continues at coordinate 1,236,095 of JAESUZ010004426.1, read as the reverse complement.
GTGCTTACTCTTAGTCAGTCCCGTGCAAAGTGCCGCTCATGCATTTAAGTTCCGACCAAGGCAGTTGCATACCATCACTTGTCATTTTATAGATGAAGAACTTGACCCATGCATGCCTTGAGAAACTCGTCTGAGATTGCTGGGCTGTCTTGTGATCCAGACTCAGGGCTTTCTGACTCCCAACATCCTTTTTCATAAATCCTGTCTCTACTCTGTGTGTGTTTGTGCATTTTTGCACCTTATTTATTTAGTTAGAGAGTGTGTGCACCCGCGGAGGAGGGGCAGGGAGAGGAGGAGAGAAAGAATCCTAAGCAGGCTCAGTGCTGCCAGCCCAGAGCCCGATGCGAGGCTCAAACTCACAAACTGAGAGATCATGACCTGAACCAAAATCAGGAGTCAGATGCTTAACCAACTGAGGCATCCAGGCACACTTGTTTGTATATTTTCTAACCAAACCCTCCCCATACTATATCTTCTTATTAAACAGTGACACAAAACCTCACTCATTTAATGTGGTTACCAGTAAGGTTAAGTGGTTGGTTTTATTGGTTTTTGGGGTTTTTTGTTTGTTTGTTTTTTAATGTTTGCAGCTTATATGAACCTTCTGGGGGAAAAATTGCCTACCTGTGTGCTTTACCAACTTATGTATTGTGTTCCTAGTGTATTTATAAAAAAAAAAAAAAAGTGATCCCTTGAGAATAAAAACATGACTCCTCCTTTCTGCCTTCTTTTAACTGAATATATTACAGTTAAATTCAAGAAAGACCGGCTTTTATAATCCAAAATAATTCTAAACTCATTTCTCTAGTTTTAAAACCACTTCATCACATTATTCTTCCTTCCTTGAGAAAAAGCTCTCTAATCCTGTTAGTTGTGCATGCATTCCTGAAGGCTTTCTTTTTTCTTTTGCTATTGTGGGCGATGACGTAGGCTAGCATTTATATTTTGTTCATAGCTGGGAAAGAGGCTTCAAGCCCTTGTCATCTCAAGTAAAGGTCTGTTTGTACTTGGATACTAATGTCTCTGCAAGATGATGTTTCCTTCCCTGTCTGCTGATCTTCCTGTTAGTATGGATTAAGGGAAAAGACCTGCACAGCTTCTCTCCGTCTCCTCACTAACAGTGCTTAATACAATGCGCTCCTGCAGCGGCACTAGTTCGCTAATCCGAGAGGCATTGACCAGCAGCACTCCAGGAAAAGTGTCTTTTATTTGCTCTTCTACGTGTTAACTTAGACCAGATGCCAACTTGAAGGCTTTGATGAAATTGTTGGCTTAGACCCTTCTGGAAGCTGGTGTAGCTTTATGCGGTACAGTTGCAACCTTCCTGTGAGGGCAGTTAAGCCTTTTTGGTCACAGATGTGGTGAGGTGCATATGACCCAGAGTTTCTGAAACAAAAGAACAAAAACACTGAAAAAACCCCAAGCCCCCCCAAAACAAAAAGCAACAACAAAAAATGTTCTTAACTAACAGGTGTCCTAAGATATCAGGTGGTAAAATACATAAGGGCAAATATAGCATCTTGATAAGCAATATTAGATATTATATGGAGGGAAAGCAGAAGCACTGCAGGAAAGTAATCTAATCAGGAGGTTCCGATAATGTAATAAACGACACAAGGGTGAAATTCCGGCTTACGCACACTAGAATGTCCTTCAGTTGAATTTATTGTCTGACGTGGTTGTCTGCCTGTGTTCTGCTGTTTTAAATATTAAAAAATAACACAACTCCCATTTTCCCTAGGTGGGAGACAAAAGACACAAATCTTCATCACCTTGATAATTTGTGGGCCCGCCTTGCCACTGCCTTCCCTGCCCCCGAGCTTCTTGTTTTGGGCTATCAGTTGGAATTCCTGTCCCACTTAATAAAGCATAAGAAGTAAAACTGCTCCTTAACAGTGCCAAGCACAGTTTAGCTCTAGTGACAAGTGTGCAGGCTTCTTTAGCCCGAGGGGCCCCATGGAAGAGGGGTCCCCTTGGAAGAGAAGAACGTGGCTCTACTCTTAACTCATGCTTCAGGAACAGCTGAGGAGAGTTGCTCCTTCTTTTTTTAAAAAAAATTTTTTTATGTCTTTATTTTTTGAGAGACGAGACAGAGAGCGAGTGGGGGAGGGGCAGAGAGAGGGAGACACAGATTGGAAGCAGGTTCCAGGCTCTGAGCTATCAGCACAGAGCCCGATGCGGGGCTTGAACTAATGAACTGTGAGATCATGACCTGAGCCGAAGTCGGACACTTAACCGACTAAGCCACCCAGACGCCCCAAGAGTTACTCCTTCTCTGGGAGGCGAAGAGGGCTGAGCAGGGGGCTTTCCCCTTAGCTCCTTTTCCTGGTTACTGTGCAGCTTACTGACGGGAGAGGCAGCAGGTACTTGAGGCCCCTTGCATGGTTGGGAGGCTCGCAGGGGGCCCAAGCCCCGGCCAGGTGCTCCATTTCAGCAGGAGTCAGAGGATGGACCATCATCTCCATCAGAGAAATGGGGAAGTAGAGATGGCGGGAGATCCGGTGCTGCCTGTGAGCTTACACAGCCAGGAAAGGCTTCGGAAGCTCAGGAATTTGAATCCGGATCTCAGATTCTCAGAAGCTTGTGTGTATTCTATTTCTCAAAGCCGGTAACTCACATCGTATCATCACATCTATAACAACTTCTGATAACCACCTGAAAGGTCACACTAAGGGTATAACTCTTTGTGTTTGCATTAGGTTGTGAAGTTGTGATTATAATGAAAATACTGGCAAGCCTTCCCAGGGCCATCTGGGAAGGGTGGACAATGGTGCTGGCGACAGCCCTGCAGGGAGCTGGCCCCTCCTCACTGCCTGACGGCTTTGCCTGCTCACCCTTCCCTGTCTGCGCCTCTCCTTCAGGCCCATGGACAGGGTCAGAGGATGCCTGCCCTTGTTTTTCCTGTTACCTCCATTCAGATCAAATTCAGACAATGGAGCTCTGCTCCCTCCAGAGAAGGGCTCTGTGTGGCCCCTTAAGTTCAATTCAAGGGAATCTTTCTCTGATCTAATTGGGTTTTTTTTAAATCCACTTGAATACTCACCGTGTTAGTTAACGTGAATCACATACTCTTTGATTTTGCCTGGGTAATTACTTCACCCCAGTTTCTCCTAGGGTTAAACCAGTGTTACGTGTCATAGATTCTTGTAACTTATATGTTAGCAACTAATCACTAATGCTAATCATTTAGCTTTCCTCCACTGATAAATTTGTAAATGTAGATTTTTTTAAGGCAGACCATTTATATTCAGGTTAGATGGAATTAATCTTAAAAGCCATGTGCTAAAAATATGATTATGAAAAGAATATTAGTGAAAATATCGGAAAGAGGAGAAAAATCATCCATATGCTAATACCGTATTTTGCATAGCCACATCTGGTCATTGTCCATGTACAAAAATATTTTATGTACTTGATTTTATACATGGTACGTATGTTGTTTTATAAAGGATTAGCTAACTCACTTTCATTTTAAGAGAATTTGATTAATACTAGACAACCAAATCTATTTTTTCTTGATCAGAGCAGTTATGTGCTAATAGGTTATGTAACACAAATTCTGTGGGTTTTTTCTTTTCTTTTGAGGTGGGTGTTGTTGCAGAATGAGGAAATGCCATGTGATTTCTAAGGCTTCTGTTCTAATGAAATATATGGGAGGAGAAGAAATACAGGGTCATTCACTGCGTGAGAGTGAGATCCTTAAAAGACCTCTGAAAGACTTGTAGTTATGCTAAGGGCATGAGTTCTGCAAATAAGTTTCTTAGGAGCTTAGAGAAAAGGCCACTTTGAAGGACACTAAATTCTACGTACAGGTGTGGCCCAGTCAAGCCCAAGGTAACTAACTTCCTTGCTCTTGGGGCCCACCTTCTGGCTTTTCTCTTGAACTTTCTTCCTCTTTTACATCTCCCTTCCTCTGCCTGCTACATCCTGCTCACCTGCTAGGATTGAGGTCAGGTGTCCCCTCCTGCCTGATTCCCTCCCTGACTCCCTTTTCCTCCTGCCGGGGAGCAGTTATTTGTAGTGAGCTCTCAGGACTTTCCTAAGGATCCCCCTCCGGGCCATGGCCTCACTCACCTGCACTCGGCCTCAGCACCTTGAGGAGAACCTGGCCCTTGGGTAGTGGAGATACTGATGAACAGACGCTGGCCTGGAAATGTGAGCGTTCTCATACAAATGGCCTCTTTCCCCTTTTCTTTGCTCCCGGCTTGGGTTTTATAGAAAGGATTATTTATTTTGAAATAGGTAGTTAGCTTATTTCTATTCCTTTAATTGGTTTCCAAAAAATATTCTCCTGTTTGCATCTCCCCAAGGTAATTGCAAGGTTCCAAGGCTACGTAAATATGTTGGGTACTCATTGAAAATTGTTTCGGCCCCAAAAGGAGATGGTGGTGAATTTAAAATTATCCTTTTAAGCTTTAAAAAAGATAAGGGGTTAAAGTCGAGGAGTATCAGGGGGTAGTCTGAAGCCGACAGTAATTTCAGCAGTAAATGATCTTCAAATGTAGTGTTAAAAAATCTCCCTTGAGAAGTCAGCAAATCCAAGAATATTTTGACAGTGATAAATCTTTATTTTTACTCAAAATTAGCTTCTCTGGTTTCTTATCTTTTCACTCTAAAGTCAGAGAGAAATATTTTTTGCATTATGTTTTCCTGAGATTTATTATGGCTGTGTGCTTTTTCACCTATACCTTTAACTTTCCAGCTCCTTTCCTTTTATTTATTTATTTATTTATTTTTTTGAGAGCTTTATGCTTGTAGATGGGACGTCTGCTGTGTAGCCAATTTCAACGTGTTGGTTTTTTTTTTTTTTTTTATGTCCTTACAGATATACTTGCTGTTGGTTGACTTTTTTCCTCCATCACACAACTTTGAGTACAGCTTCTTAAATATTTGAAGCAAGCCAGCTGGGGTATTCTGGAAGCCAACTTGAGCTTATTTTTTCCATTTTCTTTCTGATATATTTTTTTTAAAAAATCATTATCAGGAGGAACCAGAGATCATGTCCTTAAACCGTTTTTTTTACTGGAGAGGCTTGTGTATCACAGGAAGATAAGCCCTCTTCTCTGGCCTGCTTTTTATTCTGCCTCCCTCTTCCTCATCGGGTCCAGTTCCTCACCCTGTGTCATTCAGTTTGTAGACTCCTCAAACGACTATTCATCTTTCTCCATTCCTACTCGAATTCTTCTACAGACCATAATAGATAATGAAATGTCTAAAATTCAGGTTATCCATGGGATTTACAACAAAAAGAAATGTGATACTAAAAGAAATTGCATATTGGAGAACAGTATGGTGGTCTAAATTATTCTGACTTACGGTCTTTGTTCTTTGTGGTGTCTTGTACCCCAAAGCTGTATTCCAAGTATCAAAGGTGCCCAGATCTGATTCTGGGAACACGTGTACCCTCATGACTTTCCAACAAGTAGAAGGGAAATGGTCTGTTTCTCTCTGTATGCACAAGTCCTTGGGAGGGAGCTGTAGTCTGTATGATTTGTGAATTGCGGTTTTGTAAAGTGGCTTAATGAATTTGTTCATCTAATTTTGATTGGATTACAATAAGGGACTGTTTTATGGCATTTGCCTGATTAGTTTTGCTCTTTAGATTTTCCTTCTAGTGAATTATGGGCACCTGCTCTCCATAACAAATGATCCAGAAACTGCAGGTATTTTGTCCATAGGAGAACTGTTCAGGGATGGTCGTCCAGAGATTTTGATGGAATGTTGGTGGTTGATGAGTCAATTTATTACTGGGGATCTGTTAAAGTAAGATTTCTCCAAGAGCTGACATTTTGGGCTTTGCGTAATAAATATATTAGCTACACATGGTGACTGTTACTAAATTGAAAACAGCCTCTGCTTTCTGATAGACTATATTTCAAAAGCTGGAACTCATGTCAGTTCTGGACCAGAAGTAACTGGGTTAAAAAAAAATACTAACAATAGGCTGCATTTATTGCTAAGAACATGTAGCCAATTATTTAACCTCAGATTTATACTGTAAAGATCTGTTAAGCAGAATGCTTCAAGAGTGGCATACTTATGGGCCATCGAGGTTTTAGGTTAACTGGTAGGTTAAGCAGAAATCTCTGCAGAGGACTAGAAAAAAGCAATCCCCATTCTGCCTTTTCCAAATACAATATATGGAGTCTGCTTGACTCTTTTTTTGATGGGTTAGGCTTTCCTCGTTGATCCTTTTGGACATTAGTAACCATTGAATAACGCTGTAAATTTTTAAATGCTTAAATTTTTTTTTATTTTTGAGACCGAAAGACAGCGTGAGTGGGGGGAGGGGCAGAGACAGAGGGAGACACACAGTCTGAAGGAGGCTCCAGGCTCTAAGCTGTCAGCACAAAGCCCGATGTGGGGCTCGAACTCACAAACCGTGAGATCTTAACCTGAGCTGAAGGTCGGACGCCCAATCAACTGAGCTACCCAGGTGCCCCAACACTGTAAATTTTAAAGGTAGAAAACAGGGGCCCAAGGGAATCGTCTGAAAATCCTTTGCTAACATTTTATCCTATAAATTAAAAATCGTGTTACTGGTAATTTGGCTTTCCATAAAGGTGGATTGCAGGGAAGGCGTTGTGTTGGCCAAGAGAGCCACTGGTGCACTTAGGTTCTGCCCGTTTGGGGTTTTCGGTATCTCCCGAGGGTATGTGGACTGTTGCGGGTCCATAGTTGGCTTTGGTTCTACCCAGAGGCTCTGCATTTAAGTAGCGTGGCAACAAAATAAACATGTTTGCCAAGAGAGCGTATCATTTAGAAGCAGCCCTGCAAGCTGCCAAATTGTATTTCTAACTTTTTAAACTGATGGTTTCTCTTAAAGCATTAGGCTGTTAAGAAGAAGGAAGAATCAGGGTTTCAGCCGAGAAGAATCAGGACCAGAGCAACACGCTAGGGATGCCCATTATGATCTGTCATCCGGGATGCCCTTTGTTTAAATAAGAATAAAAATAATCGACTATTTTAGCCCACTGACCTTGGTAATTGTGACATCCTCTGATGTAATTTATTGAGCGCCAAGTGTTTTTTTTTGTTTGTTTTTTTAATTTTTTTTTTTTTCCTAGGAGAGAGACAGACAGCTTGAGCAGGGGAGGGTCAGAGAGAGAGGGAGTCAGATTCTGAAACAGGCTCCAGGCTCTGAGCTGGCAGTCAGCACAGAGCCCGACGCGGGGCTCGAACCCACGAACCGCGAGATCATGACCTAAGCGAAAGTCGGACGCTTAACCGACTAAGCCACCCAGGCACCCCTAGCGCCAAGGGTTTTTAATTGACGTATAACGCATGGAATTTATACGGGACACCTGCCAGTGGTCTCTGAAGTTGAATGCGTGTCTTTCTTCTTCTTGTCTTTTCCTTCTCCTCCCCACCCCCTCTTCTCCCTCCTCTTGTGCGTGTGCACTCTGAGATCATTCTTTTACTGGGAGACCTTGGCAGTTTGCCTTGGGCAACTTCAGGAGTGTCACGTGAAGAACCCACCGGTGTAGAGTTAGTCTTTGTTCCACCTTCCCCTTGGAAAGCCAGCCGCTTCACTTTTCTTCTGGGAAGAGGTGACCATTTACGCTGGGCTGGCCCTAGCACCGCTGGGAAGATTTGGCGGGGTGTCAGCATAACAAAGTGAATTTCACCCACTCAGTAAGAAGAAACTCGTTTTCATTTACTTACTGCTCTAGAGGTGAGGGCATCAAGTACACCGTGAGTCTAGGATGGGGTTCTTTCAAAAAGTAGTTTATAGCTTCTCATTAACATAAGAATCCCACAGTAACTTTGCTTTCCTTGGGAGAAGCTGTTTTGTGTGCATACTAAGGCGATTTTCTCAACGTGAAATCTGAAAAACTTTTCAGTCACTGGAGTGGGTAATAGAAAAGGCTTTTGGAACACGTGCCAAGTACAATAAAACCTTGGATTGCAAGTAACTTGTTCTGCAAGATGAGCAAACATTTCTAATAAATTTTAACTTGATAAATGAGCAGTGTCCTGCAATACGAGTAGTACATGAAGCCGGGTGTCACATGATCACAGCTGTGCCCATGGTTCTTGAAATTCGCTTTGATATACCAGTGCTTTGGATTACAAGCTTATTTCCAAACAAATTAGGCTCTCAAGCCAAGGTTTTGCTGTAATTGCTTGGTATCTGGATTAAAACAGCGGAGAAGAATGAAAACCTAAGCTGCCTAGAGTTTGGTGGGCCATTGGTCTGTGGCAAGGACAGCACACTTTCTTCCAGGTTCCCTCTAGGATATCCTGACCCTGGTCACCTACAGAAAGTTGCTGATCTGAATGTCTCAGGTTCGATTCTAATGCCGTGTAGAAAAGGTGGTTTTGTGCATGCTTCCCCCTAGTAGAGCCTTTAGCAATATTATTTATGAAAAACGACTACTTACACTCATGTGTGATCTCTCACTTTATCATCAGTTGCTTAGCCAAGACTGTGATTGAATTTGAGGCTGATGGTTTGGGTTTAAGATCTTAAACTGTTCTGAGTTGCTAGTGTGCTTTATTTAGGGAGTTAAACAGATTCATCTTTGCAGAAGAGTTCAGAAACCTGTAAGAGAGGAGCTTGGATCATTCTCCTACAGATGTTACTTGATTCCATACATTTCAATCCCGAAGTGGGAGATGACAAGTGCTCCGGGCTGCAGTTTCCTGCTTACTGTCTGTTCTTCACCTGTGCAGTTTCCAGGATGTGTGTTTCTGGAGGGCAGCCCTTGCTGCAGACAGCCTGGCGGGGGTGGGGGAGTGGGGGGGCGGGGAGGTGGTGGTTGCTGGGCACTAAAGTGCTCCTGACCCCCTGCGCGGCCAGCCCTGTGCCCCGACCTGCTCCTCAGCCGGGTCTGGTGTCCTAGTGCCAGGTCCCAGACAGCCTGCCTCTGCTCTGTGCTCACTAGAGCATTACAATGCCCAGAAAATAGCCTTCTCCAAGAACGGACTGTTTTTGTTTGCAGTAGTCCTTTTTCATGAGGAAGTAAACGTAACTTCAGGAGTAGTCTTTGAAATTGTACACACAGTTAGTAAAAAGCACGGAGTCCCAAAAGAGACGTGTATTTTTACGTGGGTTTCAACACAAAGCATCTTCTGTTTGGAGTTTCAGCCCTGCCGTAGAAATAGAGAAAGCGTTTTTCAGGCACTGAACATTTTCTCTAGAATCGACTGCAACTTTTTAATCCAGTCGAAGTATAGGTGGTTCTGTGTTTCTTCTTTCAAAGACTGAAAAATGTTCATGAATTCTCTAATATCTGTCCAGGAAAAGACTATTAGGTGGCAGTTTGCTTAATAGGAATATCATCGGGTAGTTACAAATTTGAATCTGTAAAGCTCTGACTTAAGAAACTTCGTAAAGTGATCTACTTGGCACACTCAAAAAGTCCTCCTTATTGGACATGTGTGAAAATTGATGGAATAATAAAATTGTAAAGAATTCTTCCCATAAGTTAATAGCATTTATTTTATTTCTGACTAATTTGTGGCATAACTAAGATAGGTGAGCAAATTGTTTTCGCAATATTGTCCCTCTAGTAATGTCTAGATTGTTCATTGATGCAACTTGTTTGAAGTCTTAGTAGTATGACTATGAAAATACTTAGTTCATATTGAAACAATTATTTCTCCTGTGTTGTTGGTTTGTTTGTTTTCTCAGGTGCTTTTTCCCAGCCTGGTTTTCACTTCTTTCCTGCTGACCAAGTTGATGAACATGTGGAGAGGCGGGGGTGGGATAGGGGTTACAAAAGCCATTCAAGTTGGTCTGCCCACGGGCAGCTGGAGGGATTTGGAGAATGTAGGCTACAGGTTTGCAGGAACAGCTGGGTGGAGGTGGACTCATTGGCTAAACCACAGAATCTTCAATTATCTGACTGTACTCCTTGCTTCTCTGACACCGTAAACGACAGGTTCTTACATACCCGGTCATTTTTCTGGGTTTGGTGCTGGCTGGTGCAGGAGGAGGGAGGTAACAGGGTGACAGAGGCGCGAGGGAAGGCAGAGTGGGCGGGAAGAGGGCGAGAGGAGAGCACCCAGGGGCTGCCACACAGAGTGGGATTAAAATGTACTGGGTTTTCTTTGTATTTGGTAGTTTCAAGATTTAATTGTCATAGATTACTTATGAAACTGTTGCCTATTGGTATATCTGTATCTTATATGCAAGTGCTTATTCTCTAGGTGGACCCTGTAGTTTTAGGGTTAGTGTTGTTAAAGTTCTCCCCCCCCTCCAAAGTTTGTTTATTTTGAGAGAGTGTGCTTGCGTGTGCAATTGGGGGAGGGGCAGAGAGACCAGGAGAGAGAGAATCACAAGCGGACTGTGCACTGTCAGCGGAGTCCGACCTCGTGAACCCTGAGATCATGGAACCAAGAATCAGATGCTTAACCAGCCCAGCCACCCAGGCGCCCCTAAAGTTCTTTTCTTATCGAGCCAACTCCTTTTCCCCAGCCTGTTCCTCCTTTCCCCTTGTTTACCATTCTTTTTTGTTTCTCTCTCTGGGTTTGATGATAGTTTGCTTTGTATTTTTAAATCTTGGATTTACTTTTGAGCCTAAAGGCCTTTTTGTGTGTACGTGTTTTGTTTCGTTTGTTTTTTAACACTTCCTGCCTTTTGTGTTTCAGCTTTTGCCATTGTTGTTCTTCCATGTTGCAACCTTTTTTTTTTAAAGTTTGTTTTAAAGTTAGTTTTCTGGGAATATAATTCTGATAACCGTAAGCCGCCACTAGCTCAGATGAGGACCGGAAAAACTAGGGCTAATAGGGACAGTGATCTTATCTACACCTTTTCCATTTAGCAAGCTTTCTAGTTGTGAAAATCAAGGTCCTTTCCTTTGGAAAGGGTGGTGCACCCCAACTTCCTTATTAAAAAGGAGAGGTGGGGTTTTCATATTCAAGGCTTGTCGTTGGTAGCGCATTTCACCGCCATGTAAACTTGCTTTCATCAAAAATGACTGTCTGAAAATGGGCCTTTCTTTCTTCCCCCTCCTGTCTTTCCTCCCTCCTGAACACGTTAGCACATGTTTGAATGAAATGAAAATGCAGCCCCGTTGATTATGGCTAAATCCTCCATCATGACTGAGTCTGTAAAGCCAGTGACTTTACAGAACTGATTCATCTTTCCCATTAATATTTTGGGACTTGTAAAGAATAGTTAAGAACACTCCCTGCCCTGCAAAACACACATAAACTCCTTCCTCCGATCCCAGATACCCATTTAAAATGATTTAAAAAAATAGTACCAGTGGTTGCTTTAAATGAATCATTGCGATACATTCTTATTAGGTGCAAATCCAATTTTTCAAAAGTGGTAAAAGCAACAGCAGATACAACAGGACTGTGTCTTTATAGTGAGGTTCAAAAAGGAAAAGGCATGTTAAATTTAAGCAAATCTCCAAAAATGGCTCCTTTGAAGTTAACGAACATTTCTAAGTAAAGATTATTATATTAAAGGGGGTTATGTGCAGACCCAGCACAGCCCTCAGCACGATCGCTTGCCCTCTTCAAGAGGGTCTTTGTCAACCTCTCCTTATCAAATGACCGCAGGAAAAGAGAATGCTCAAGGCTTAAAATTTTAGTTTTTAACTCGATGCCAGGGATTCAATTGTATTTTCAGTTGGAAATTGGGGTTCAGTTGCACGATAGGGGAAAAATGATGGTAGAACTGGAGTGGATGGGGTCTAGTGGACAAATGGGGAGCTGATTTCTCCCCAGGATATGACCGCTCTTCTACAGGCATGGGAGGGAAGGCCAGGAGAATGGGCAGTGCTTGGAGCCTGGCAGGGGTGTGGCCGGAGCATGTGGAAGTTGACCCGCCAGCTAAGTGTCTTATTTCTGTCTCTTTCCCTTTGTACCTTACTGTTGAGTTGTCCATCCACTGAAGAGCACATTACTTCAGTAATAGAGAAACCACAGTCGTGCCCGGTTTGGTTGGAGCCCAAGGGCTGCTGGCAAGGCTTGGGCCATCAGACTAGGCTGGCTGTTTGTACGGTACTGACTCTTCGCCTGGGATCCTGGCCTTCCCTTGGATGGGATAAAGGGAAAACTTGGTTTTTCTCTTTGGTTGGTTTTCTTGCAGTTTTGAGACTGTTCACATACAGCGCTGTAAGTTTAAGGTATACAAGATAATCCCTTGGCTTTCCCTCTATTGCAAAATGATTACCACAGTAAGTCCAGTTAACATCTATCCTCTCTTCTGAAAGCGTAACTTGTTTTTATCAGTGCGAGAGCGATCATCTGAATGAGAAGTGAAAATATTTAACACTTCTCAGGCATTGTCTACTAGGAGTGTTGATCTGGAAGACTAAATGTGGAATAGCTGTTAGACTGGAGTCTTGTGTGAGCCTTCGGTGAATGTATGTGAGCCCTGGCCGTAATGTGAATGGCCAGTTGGGCAAAAAAAAAACCATTTCTCTTCCATTAAGATTTTTCTGAGGTGGAATTTGCCTCAGTCTTTAGGGGGTAATTTGATCCATGGACCACATTCATGGATCTGACGTATTTTATTTCAAGGAAAATGCTTCATAGCATTGTATCAAGGCGTCAGCAAAGCTTAAAACAAATGCAGGGCATATTGCACATAGCCCTTCAGTAGAGAGCGTAGTTCTGACCTTTTCCAGTTCCAGAGAGTTCTTTCGTGACCAGTGATCTCTAACTTTGACGTGAACTCGCTCATGCTTCATCAGTGGCCCTTTATAGTAAGAGGTAGCTGTGGGCTCACGAGTGGAACTTCACGGACTGATAGTGGTCTCTGTTCTCCCTTTAAAATTTTTGCTCACACTTCGAGGTTAAAATAAATTCAAGTTTTCTTTAGGAAAATAACAAATTACCCATGTATAGATCTGTGGAGTGAAATTGGGACATGCTACAACTTGAATGTTGAGATTTCTGACCAGGGCCTTGTCCCACCCCTGCGCTGCCTCAAGAGTATGTGGGGCTCAGGCCAGGGATTTTCTCCTTTTTATCAGTGATTATCCTTCAGTGTCTCACAGCAGATTTTCAAAGCATTAGGAATTTAGTGCCTAAAAGTGATAGCTTCTCTACTAACTCTGAACTTCTTAGCCAAGAGATAATAGACTTCAGAAATCTTCGGAGTATGTTTCATATGGAGCCATTTCCTCCCAAATAGGAAGAAGAAATTTCTGTTCTTTTCCTGAACACTGTTCTTAGAAGAAAGGGTTACAATGGGAAATCCCAAGGTTACTGGAAATGTACAGATAGAGCAGTGGCAATTAGAGGTAACTCAGTTGTGTGTGTGTTTTTTTATTTTTTATTTATTTTTGAGTGGGGGAGGGGCAGAGAGAGAGGGAGACAGGATCTGAAGCAGGCTCTGTGCTGACAGCAGAGAGCCCCATGTAGGGCTTGAACTCAAGAACAGTGAGATGATGACCTGTGTTGAAGTCAGGTGCTCAACCCACTGAGCCATCCAGGTGCCCCTTCAGGTTTTTGTGTTGGTTTTTTTTTTTTTTAATATATCAACAAGTCATTGCCTTTTGTTAAGGCAGCTTTAACCTGTTCACGGTTGAAGATGTGGACAACAGACCTGTATGAATGGGCAAAGACGCCACTCCAGGTTCCGCCACCCCCATCCCTCCTTGCCCCTCTGCCAGCGTGCCTACACAGCGGTGGGAGGGCCAGCATGGATCAGGTCATGCGTGTCTGACGACTGCCGACACTGTTCAGTGGCTTTCTTGGGCCCTGGCGATCTGGCATATGCTTATGTGTTCTCTCTCCCACCCTGACTCTGTCACAACATCCTGTGTCCTTTATAGACCATATCCTTGTTTACATTTATTTTATAGCTGTTTACTGGGTTTTTGTGTCTCCCTCTCCCACCAGAATGTGAGCTCTCAGAAGCAGGAAGCCTGTGTCACAGTAGTATCTTATAGGTGGCAAGTGCCTGGAAAGTTATCGGGACTCAGTAGAAATTTATTAAGGGATGAATGGATGAATCTTTCAGACCCTTCTCTTTGCACACTTATAAAGACATAATTCCATGCATGCCTTTGACAAAATTCTTTACAAAATTCTCAGTTTCTTTTTTTACAGATCAGTTCAGTATAGTTTTTTTTCCCTCATTTCAAATAAAGAGGTTGAGATTATAATGGCATAGTTTTTTTTTTAAAGTAACAGTTGACAATTTTTAGTAGAAATAGAAGTAGGAGTACAGTCTTCCTCTTCTTAAATAGATCTAGACTACTGCTATATTTAAAACTTTTTAAAAATGTGGAGCCAGATTTAGATTTACAATTTTTTTAAATGTAGCTCTTTTTTTCTTTGAATAACCTTTTTTAAAAAAATGTTTTATTCTGAGGGAGAGAGAGAGACAGACAGACAGCATGAGCAGAGGAGGGTGAGAGAGAGAGGGAGACACAGAATCTGAAGCAGGCTCCAGGCTCTGAGCTAGCTGTCGGCACAGAGCCCGATGCAGGGCTCAAATCCACGAATCGTGAGATCATGACCTGAGCCTAAGCCAGATGCTTAACTGACTAAGCCACCCAGGCACCCCGAATAACTTTATAAAATTTCTGCAGCCTGTGTGTAAGATTAGAGTTCATGGACATCTTTTACCCTGCTTCCTCCAGTGTTATCATAACGATAGAACAATGTTAAAAACTAGGAAATTGGGGCGCCTGTGTGGCTCAGTTGGTTAAGTGTCCCACTCTTGATATCCGCTCAGGTCATGATCTCACAGTTTGAGTTCAAGTCCCACATCAGGCTCTGCACTGGCAGTACAGAGCCTGCTTGGGATTCTCTCTCTTTCCCCCTCTCTCTGAGTCTCCCCTGCATACATGTTCTTTCTCTCTCTCTCAAAATAAACTTAAAAAAAATAAAATAAAATAACCCGGGAAATGAACACTGATACCATACTGGTAAACTACAGACCTTATATGGATTTCACTAGATTTTCCCTTCATGTTTGTTTTCTGTTTTAGGATTTCGTTCAGGCTCTCCCATTACATTAGCCATCTTGTCTCCTTAGTCCCCTTCAGTCTGTGACAGTTCCTTAACCTTTCAGGACCATGACTCTTGAGGAATGTTAGTCAGATACTTTGTACCTTGTCTCTCAGTTTGGCTTGGTCTAGTGTGTTTTCATGATTAGACTGAGGCTATGCAGTTAAGCGCATCCAAGTAACATGCTCTTCTCTGTGAAGTGTGTGTCAGGAGTGCCCGAACATGAAAGGTCTTCCCTTCATCACCTGACTGAGGTGATGTCTGCGTGACTTCGCCTCTGTAAAGTTGCTGTCTTTTCCTTTCTAATTGATAAACACTTTGAGACCAGTTTCTGTGTTCCTCCTTAAACTTTTGTCCAACAATTTCGAGTGTAGATTTCAGTGGATCTTGCCTGCAGCAGCTATTGCTGTGATTTTGGCCTAAGGGTGATCTTGTGTTACCTTCATTCCTTTTACATTTACTAATTGGGATTCTTCTGTGAAGAAGAGTTGTCTTCCATTTATGTATTTAACATTTATATAAAAAGGAACCATGTAGGGGAGCCTGGGAGGCTCAGTCGGTTAAGCATCTGACTCGTAGTTTCAGTTCAGGTCATAGTCTCACAGTTGTGAGATTGATCCCCTGCTTAAGATTCTCTCTCTCCCTCTGCCTCTTCCTGGCTCACGCGCATGCTCCCCCTCTCTCTTAAAAATAAAATTTAAAAAAATGAACTGTGGATGTCAAAGTATTACTGTTTTTGTTTTCTTGCTCAAATTGTTCTGGCTTTCGCCACTGGGACCTCCTTCAGGTTTTCTCCAGTGTCCTTGCGACCGCCTTTGTCAGGCACTCTCTTGTTTGTTTTCTGACACCACAAACGTTTCAGGCTTTTTTTCCCTGCCCCAGTCCCAGAATCCACCACTTTTCCAAGAAGCCTTGGTTCCTTTCATCAGAGAGCGATGTTTAGAAACTAAGATCTGGGTGTTAAATAAGCTCAGCGTAGTGGCGCACCATTGCCTCTGGGCCCTCCCCGTGGACAGAGGGAGGAGAAACCAATGTATACTAACCTACACTTGCACGCACAACCGTATTTCTACCTCTGTGTAAATACATCAAGCATTAGTTGGTCTGGATACCCGAGTCTAGTTCAACACCACACAGTCTATTCTAGACTTCTCTCTCGTTTCTAACTTCTTTCTTAGGCAGTGAACAGTCTGGTTCCTGTTGTCTCCAGTGTTGTTTGAATGATTTGTTCAGACCTGTTAGGCCGTTGAGGGCTCAGTCAGAGAAATGGAACTAGTAGGTAGAAGACCAGACAATGAAATCTTGCCATTTGCAACTATGTGGATGGAACCAGGGTGTATTAGGCCAGGTGAAATACGTCCGTCAGAGAAAGACAAGTATCCTATGATTTCCCTCCTATGTGGAATCTCAGAAACAAAACAGATGAACAAAGGGGAAGGGAAGCAAAATTAAGATCAAAACAGAGAGGGAGAGAAACCATAAGAGACTCTTTAAATACAGAGAACAAACTGAGGGTTGCTGGCTGGGTGTTGGGTAGGCAGATGGGCTAAATGGGAGGGCACTTGTTGGGATGACCACTGGGTGTGATATGTAAGTGATGAATCACTAAATTCTATTCCTGAACTCCATTATTACAGTATGTGTTAACTAACTTGGATTCAATTTAAAAATTGCGGGTGGGGTGGGGTGGGGGAAGAACTAGTCTAGAAGACCTACTAAGAGATTTGTTGCAAGGAATTCTGTGACTGCGGAGGCTGGCTGGGCAAGTCTGAAACCCAGAAGGCAGGCCGGCAGCCTTGGGTAGGAGCCAGAACTGCAGTCCACAGACAGAATTTCTCAGGGAAGCTTTCGCTTTGCTCTTAACGTCGTTCAAGTTCTCGAATCAGGCCCACACAGATTATCTAGGATAATTTCTCTTATTAAAACCACCTACTTACCGACTTCAATCACGTCTAAAAAAAATACCTTCACAGTAACACCTGGAGGAGTGTTTAACTGAATAAGTGGGGATTGTAATCCAGACAAATTGACCCCTTAAACTGACCATCCTACCTCCTAAATGAATGAAGCAGTTGCAGAATTGCTTAACCATACCTTCTATGAGAAACAGTGAGATACCCGAGTTTGGTTTTTTCTTTTAAGCACTCTGTTTTCTATGTAAAATTTATAGACACATTTAATGAATATAGAATAGCACTTGCCAATCTCCAGTTATTCCTACTGTTATAACCTTGTTTATCACCTTCCTCACTGGGCCACCTCCCCCCACTCAGTCTTGCCCTATTATACCCCTGAGATTTGGTACGGTTACTAGAAGAGGGACTTGCTGTTGAATTAACAGTGTGAGTAAGAGTGTCCATCCAGTATTTCTTTGTCACCGACGTTCTCCCTTGCCAATGTTTTTGTTACGCAAGAGGAATGAAGGCACAAGACTCAGCTTCGAAGGGGGCAGAACAAGACGAAAAGATGGGCTTTGGGTTAAATCCTGGTTTCTAGGGAAATGTTCAACAAACATTCTCTTTACTTTGGGTTAATACTGAAATAGTTCACTGAAAGACTGGAACCCACCCCTTTCTCTCCCTCCCCCTCCCCCTCCCACTTCTGTAAGGTCTGTTTGGTTAGTTTCTCTACCCTGGAAAAAATGATTCCTTTCCATAGTTTGAAGCTTCAAAATAGATTCATTCATGGTATTACCAAACAGTGGCAATTCACTTTTTTGCTGTTTTGGAGTAGTAGCATGGTACACGCTATCATTTATTCGATCCTTTCTCTTTTGAGCCTTTCTCCCATGCCATGAATTTGGGCTGTAGAGAGGAAAAGATAAGGACTCTGCTACCAAAGCAATATATGCTCTAGTGCACTGTTTTCTGTCTTCAGTCGTGCATGTTTCTGTTTCAAAGGGGGGAAGTGTTCTGGCATGCCCAGTGTCGACTTCCTTTACTTTTGTAATGTTACTTTGGCATATACATCCATGTCACTAGGAATAAACCTCTTATGTCCCCTGTTGTCAGTTTGCAGTGAAGTATAAAACTAGAGAGTCCCTGAAATCCAAATTAACTATGTTAATTTAACGGGACAGATGATCATGTTTTGCTAACACAGAAGCACCCTCTGCAATACCAAATACTGCATTGACTCCTCAGGGCCCAGGCTTTTGAGTTTGGCATGCCTCTGTTGCCCTGGCATGACTCAGACTTCCCACCAGCATACAGAAGTCTTTGTTCTGGGTTTCTTTTGGCCTTCTGTCGACCCAAATGCATTGCCTACATAGTAGGTCTGCCTCTGTTGGTTTCTTGTTAGTGCCCAGCAATTAAAGTGGTGCAATAGTTTGCCCCATCTTGGCTCTAAATGCAGAACAACTTGGGATGCCGAAAGAGAAGAGCGAAAATGTGCTTCTTGGTGTGGACCCCTGAGAACATGTGCGCGAGTCCCTTTTGGAGACACGCTGGTTCAGTAAAGAGAGCTGTGCAAGCACAGTTACCATGTGATGACGTGGTTACGTGCTGGAGGTATGTGTGACGGGCCGGGGTGGCAGACAAGGTGCTGCCACTTGGGACGAAACTTGGAGGATGGGCAGGAGCGTGGGACAAACAGTGTGGAGGAGGCCATGAGGGCCCGGTGGCATGGGCGGGTCCAGTACCATAAAGGAGGACTTTCGAACTTGACGGTATCCTCCTAACCCAGTCCTTATTCTTGAACTCTGGTGTTTACATGTGGGGAGAACCTTCACTTGTGTTATATAACACTCTAAAGTCTTCATTTTTCTGCTGATGAGTGTGAGTGGTTTTTTGTTTTTGTTTTTTTTCAGCTTGAGCTGAAATTTCTATACCATTACATTTCCCTGTTTCAGCTTCTAGTTCAACGGTTCTACCAGTTTACATAGTCACTTGTAAATCCAGGTGTAGAACATTCCCATCACCCCATAGTGTTTCCTCATGCCAGTATGTATTGAAGCCCTGCTCCTTCTTTCCGACCCTGTAATTTTGCAATTTCTAGAGATTTCATGTAAATAGGATCCTACCGTATGGAGTCTCTTGTGTCTGGCTTGTTTCATTTAACATAATGTTTTGGAATTTGACACATGTTGTAGAAGGTGTCAGGACTTCATTCCTTTTCATGATCAAACGATGTTCCATCATGCCGATGTACCGCATGTCGTTTATCCATTCACCAGTGATGGATGGACACTTGGATTGTTCCTGATTTGGGACTGTTAGGAATTACATGATTATAGACATTTGGGACAGATGTTTTAGTTTTTCTTTGGTAGGTACTTAGGAGTGGATTTACTAGATGTGAGAAGTGTATGTTTAACTTAAATTTTTTTTAATGTTTATTTTTGAGAGAGAGACAGAGCTCAAGATGCTGGGGGAGGGGCATAGAGATAGGGAGACACAGAATCCAAAGCAGGCTCCAGGCTCCAGGCTGTCAGCACAGAGCCCGATGAGGGGCTTGAACTCACGAGCCATGAGATCATGATCTGAGCCAAAGTCGGATGCATAACTGACTGAGCCACCCAAGTGCCCCTATGCTTAACTTCTTTTTAAGAAACTGCCAAACTGTACCATCTTACTGAGGGTATGGTCTTACTGGCAACAAGTGATTATGTGCGTGGGGAGGGGAAGAGAGGATGTGAAAGTCACCGTGGGTGGGATGGCTTGCTTCTTTGTCTCCTGCTAGACGTTCTGAATTCCTGCACCAGCACCAAATTGTGCAGGGTGAATTCTAGGATCTTGCTCTCTTTCAGTGTGTTTTTCTCTTTATGAGCTCTGGTTTTATGTGAACTTTTCATCTGACACTGGAATCTGGGGAAAAACAGCCTTGTAGTGATCTCCAGATGAGCTAAAACAACACCTTTATAACTCTTTGTAACTCTGCCTTGTGACAGAGTAGTCTGGCTCTGCTTTAGAAAGTTAGGGAAAAGCCAGCAACATGGAGGAGGATGAGTGGGTATTTAAGTGTGTGGTTTGGGTGTGTGTTGAAAAGGAAAACTGGAGTATCTGTGTCCTTACCAGTGCAGTGTTTTGACCACAGCACTAATTAGTGTGACAGGTTGTCTTGGAATCAGATTTGATACAGGACTGGATGTTTTATGTGTAAATAGCCTGGGAACAGACAGGCTGAGGTTTAATGTTTTAGTAGCACTAGATGGGAAGTACAGATTACTTTGTACCTTTCTGGTCACAATGTGAAGTTTGCCGAGTTTGGTAGATCTCTTCCCCTTGACTCCCTCTCTGTAATTGGCACCACAAAGCCGTGATGCAAACCAGGACCTGGAAGTCAGCCCAGATGCATGCTTCTCTGCCCTCCCACATCTTGTGGGTCACTAAATTAAAAATCTTTTTCTTCTGATCCGACTCCTCTTTGCTGTTCCCCTCTGCACCTCACCCCGAACACCCCCTCCCCGCCCCGCCCCTGCCCCAGGTCTGTTGCCTCCTGATCCCTTTTTCTCTGTCCCAGTCCCTCCTCCCCGTGTTACGATGCTGTTGGAGAGATCTGGTAGCAGTGAAAGCAGTTTATGTGCCCCTGTTAGGATTTGTGTAAAAATGTGTGGGGTGCATGTCACCTAGACGGTGAAGTGTAAACTTCCCTTCGTGTGAGGGGGTCTGCCCGTGGCCTGCGGCCCCTCACTACCACCTGCAGCCCCGGGAGCTGCTCCGTTGCCCCGCCTCTCCGGAGCTTCTGCTTTGCAGACCCTGCTCTGGGGGTTGGGGAGACCTGTCCTTCTCCTTCCTTGTCCCCACTGAACCCCAAAGTTCATCCTTCCGAGGCTGCGGTGCTCAGGCGTCCCAAAACCTTCCCAGAGGCCTTTCTCTCCCCCCGCCCTTCTCTCCCTGCTGCCTCCGGCACTTTTACCTGCCTCTCTGTCGGACTCGGTCCCACAGCACTGCGACCGTGGCCTGCTGTTCTGCCCCTCGCTGGGCTGTGTACTCCTTGGGAGCAGGAAGCTCTCTTCAGTTCGAGAGCCTGCCGTCCGGTACAGGCGTGGCACCAAGTGTGGGCTCAGTTAGGATTTGCAGCCGAGGAGCCGAGGAGTCTGGGCTAAGGGTGGGTGGGAGCTGTAGATACTTGTGGGAAGTGAGATGTCATCTGTGAGGATGTGAGCGCTGAGAGGAGGCACGCGGTCACTCTGTGTCTTTCAGGTTAAGTTTAGACGCAAACCCACCTGCTGGTTGAAAGAGCTCCATAAGCGGTCCCACCTCCGTATATTCTTGTCATCAAAAGTCCTCCTGCTCAAAAATTACAGAATTAATATTTTACCAGACCTTTGTATACTAGGTTTTAAGTAATCCTTCGTTGTTGTCGTCGTCTGCCTTAGTATGCACGCGTCCTTCTGTGAAGGCAGATAAACATTGAAAGCAGAGCTATTGTAATAAAATGGAAACCAGAGTTGTGAAGTTAGATGCCAAAATGTGTGAACCTATGTAAGCTTTAAACCACACATCCCTGATTATTGAAAAGTGAGGGCTTTGCATACGGTATACTTTTTTCCCCGATTAAATTTCTCTTCATGCCTAGTTCTGCTTCATTCTAGTTAGGTATTCGGGACACTGCAGTTCATCCTTTATCCTTTCTTACTTCTACAACCTGCCGAATGTAATCACACGTGGAATTATGCTTTATAAAATGATGGCTGCCAGAAGGAGCACGGGGGCCCAGGAAGACAGTGCTGTGAGGGCAGCAGTGTAAGAACCTGTCTCATCACCAAGGCCTTCTACATTTGGTTTCACTGGTTCCAGTTTCCTTGGAGATCGGAGCCCACCTTTTACTTTTTCAACTATATGACAATTGTGAAAAATCTTTTTGTCCTTCTGCTAGATTAATTTTTACCCGAACTTTGGGAGCTGTATTGCCTCCGTTCACTTTGAGATTATATCATTTCTCCTTCCTTTACAGCATCTGTGAATAAGGTGTTAAGATCGCTATTTAAAATTTTGTATACCTTATATTTCTCTTGGTTTAAGAGCTCAAGTATCTTTCAGAGGGTGATGCAAATATATTCTTGTTTTTAAAGGACATTTAATGTCTTTCTTCTCATGTACGGAACATACATTTTCCCCCTGTCATCTTCCTTTTTTTTTTTTTTTTTTTTGGTGGTCATGGGTGACTTAACAGGTCCTGTTTCCCTCTAACTCTGGTCCCAGCTCCATTGTGGACAAGATCAGTGGCTTTTTTAGAAATGTATAGGATAGATACTGCCAATATTGTGAAGGGGAAACTTTAATAACTTAGATCTCTTATTCTTGATATCCTTCTCAAGGTGGGTGTAAGGATGAATAAGGTAAAGTGCTTTGGTTTTCTCAAAAGTAAAACAGTTTGAGGAGGTAATATCATAGGGATCATGTCACTGGCAAAAAACCTGATGTAACTGACAGGCGTGCCTGGTGGTTACCAGTAAGATCCAGCGTTAACTGCCAGAGCACCATCTTGAAGGAAGCGGTTTCCCCACATACAACCCAAGTAAAGACATTCACTTAAACAGAGTTTAAGAATGAAGATGTATTTTAATGAATGCCACTGAATGTTGATCCTATATAATCTCATAATTGATCTCCTTGCCAGTACCTTTTCAATTCTTCCTTCCTCCCTCCCTCTCTCCCTTCCTTCCTTCCTCTCTATTTTAAAATACCTTCAGTAGTCACTTGAACTTTTTCAGGCCAGCTTATATATCTGACTCAATACTGAGTAGTGGCATGTTCATTAATGAATTTTGGGAGTAAAGATTTTATATCAGTAAGAATGTCTAAATATGTGTTTATATATTTCAAGGTATTTACAGTACCTGGAAAATATATTATAACCTTTTATTTCCACAACTCTAAATATCTGAAAGGCTCTTGGGTAGCAAAAGGAAAAGACTCATTAGTGTTGTTTGAAAAGACTTGATACAGACACTGGATAAACTCTGTAAAGAAGTCAGATTTAACTTGAAGACTCGTCCCAGAGGCCCAGCCTGCCCTGTGGCCACGTTCCAGCAGTGGCTGGCTGGCTGGCCTTCTGCCTCAAAGAGCAGGGTGGACTCTTGGCCGCAGTGGAGATATCAAAGTTTGCTTCAGACTGAAGACTGAAGTTTAAGGAGACGAAATGAGATTAAGATCCTCTGGGATATTAAGGACTTAAGAAAAACGAGAGGTGCTAACACCTTTGCCACATTTACATCTGGAGCTTAGAGAGAATTGGTGCGATGAGACTGAAGGTAAATCGGGTGCTGCTGAACGGTGGCCCCGGTGGTGGTGCCACCCACACTCGCAGTGCGGCGTGCGGCCACTTTGCAGCATCTCGGCGACTCTGAGAGCAGTTGCAGGGGCTTAGGGGCCCAGAGCCTTTGCGCGTACAGTCCCTTCTGTTTGCCCCTGCCCTGGTCTTCTGTCTCCTGGGGGAATTGGCGCTTCCAGCGCATTGCTGTCCTACACTGTTCTTCTCTGTGAACCCTTTTGTTCGCAGTTGATATTTACCTCGTGCTTAACTGACCCAGCTGCTCCGTCCTTGGGGCTCGCTTAGCACTTGACACAGACCTGTTTCAGAACTGCAGTCTCCGAGAACTGCGCTTACTAAACATGTTGCATGAACTTGACCTTACCTCAACCAATGGAATGTACCCTTCAGCCGGGACTTAATCAGAGTGTTTGGTTTTTGACCCCAGCTCTGTGATGGTGGGCAGGTTGCTTAACCAGTGCCTCAGTTTCTCCTCTGTTGGAGGAGGTTATTAACAAGCCCCATGCCCCTGTCTTTGTTAAGTAGATTAAATGAGTTAACACATGTAAGGTGCTTAAAATAGTGTTAAGCGTTCAGTAAGTTTATAGCTGTTATCTGGATCAAAGCTGAGAACCAAGTTATTGAGAAACAAATTACTAGTGGAGTTTATTTAAGAAAACGGGGCAAGTTTGGGGCTAAAAACAAAAGTCTCTTAAAGAGACTCCAAAATACAGTAAAACTTTGGTTCATGAACATGATTCGTTTGGGAAATATGATTGTAATCCAAAGCACTTGTATATCACAGCAAATTTCCCCATAAGAAATAATGGAAACTCAGATGATTCATTTCATGAACCCAAAATATTCATATAAAATAATTAGTAATAATTAATAAAAAGTAATAGTTATTCTAATATGAAGTAATAAAATACAAAGTATAAAAATTAACCTGCACTTAGCTTTGAAAACTTTCATGGCTGAGGGAGACCAGAGAGAAGGGTGATTGTGTAGGGCGACTTTGACTGTCACTAACGGAATCACTGCTGTCTGTTGGCTCAATGCAATCTTTTTCTTTCCATTCACCTTTAACAAGGAACTTATCCAGTGACACTTATTTTTGCCCTCTTTTGAGGATTTCACAGAAATGTGACATTGCATTGATGATCACCCACAATCTGCAGCGAGAGAACAAGAGAGAGAACCATTGGCTCAGTTGTGATCATGTGACATTCGGCATCACGTACTACTCGTATTGCAAGACATTGCTTGTTTATCAAGTTAAAATTTATTAGAAATGTTTGCTCATCTTGTAGAACACTTGCAGAACAAGTTACTTGCAAACGAAGGTTTTACTGTATACCTAAAATAACATACCTGGAAATCCATTAGATATTTCCTCTCTCTTGAAATAGCCCACCCTTGAGCTGTCCATGGTTACAGTAGTTCACAGGGACGTTGAGGAGGCCAGGTTCCTTTTGTTTTGTTACTTGGAGAGTTGGTCTCCATCCTACAGGCAGTCCTATTTTCCAGCCATATTCTAGCCCACAGGGAAGAAGAAGGGCAGGGAGAGTGGTCTCAACTGTAAGGAGAGGAGCCAGAAATTGTATGTATCACTTGTGGTCCTATTCTGTTGTCCCAATCAGTCACAGGACCACACCCGATGGCAAGGGAAACTGGGAGGGTTCTAGCTCTGCCGCTGAATGACCTTGAGGCTTTGGGGAAGTCGCTTAGCCTCCCTGAGCCTATTTTGTCTTTCATAAGGGCAGGAGCTCTGGGTGGCTCAGTCAGTTAGGCGTTTGACTCTTGATTTCAGCCAAGGTCATGCTCTCACAGTTTGTGGTTCTGAGCCCTGTGTCAGGCTCTGTGCTGGCAGTGTGGAGCCTACTTGGGATTCTCTCTCTCTCTCTCTCTCTCTCTCTCTCAGAATAAAGAAGTATTTAAAAACTGGGGGTAAAAGGAGTACCCACATCACAAGGCTGTGGTGAGGATTACACTGAGCAGTCTATGTAGAACATTCAAGGCAGTGCCTGGCACAAAGGAAGCATTATGTACATGACAGTGATTGTGATGATTTTACTAAGAGGAAGGAGGAAGAATGAGTATGGATGGACCATGCCTGGTCTCCTCCATGGGAGGAAAGCCAGAGACCAGGGCTTGAGGCTTCCTCACTGGCCTCCTTTCTGGAGCTTTCTGGGAAGCCAGAGCTTTGTTGCAATTACTGTTAAGTCCCAGGAACTTGTTATCTCTTGCAGTGTACAGGTCTTCCTTAGGCCTCCCTCGGGTCAGTATGAGAAAGGTTGCTGACCGTGTTTGTAGTTTTTTGACCTCCATTTTTCGTTTCTAGCTCCTCTTTCACTGTAGCTCATCATTAATCTACCAAGAAAGTAAATGAAAAGGAAACTGCGTTTGTGACCATATTAACTTATAATTGTAACATTCATTCTTCCTTATGGTAGTAAAACGATGGCTGTAAAGGGACGTTTCCTGTACTGAAATAGATTTCTAATTGATGTCCATTAGAAACTGTGTATTAATTGGAAAGGCAGTATGCAGTGCGGCTACTTGGAACTCCCCATTTTTTCTCCAAGCCTTCCTGTGTGTTTGTAGTAACCATGAGCAGTGTGGTGTGTCTGCACACCCACATGGCAGCTCCTGAACTTGAGAGCACTGTTCTGGAACACAGTGATGCGTGTGCATGACCGTGGGATAGGAGGCCAAGTGAACTTGGGAAATAACTGCTGTGTGTTCCACTTGGAGATTCGCAGGGCCTAATAGCAGATTAAAGGCTGTGAGAAGGGTGGTGGCAGAGAATCCTGACTGACTTTCTTTGGTTTGCTTGACAAACTTGGAAATGAACTTTTGGACTTCTTGGCTTGAGTAGTGCTGCTGTAACTATTCTGGAAGACTGGGTTCTGTATATACTGGTTTTGGCAGTAGGAAAAATCCTGATCTACCTCCAAGATTAATATGCACACCAGGCTCTTGATTCCATGAGTTGCCTGTAATTCCTGCTGTCACTTGTTATCTGTCAAAGTGTAAATATAAAGCCCAAGTCCCTGTTCATCTGCAGAGAAAGTATCAGGACAATGGACACAGGTGAGAGAAAGGAAAGTTGTTGCCTGATTAGGGGTGCTGAGAATCTGAGAATTCTCTTCTTTTAGGAGTTAATGCAGGAGCAGATTTTAGATTTAAATTTCTCAAAGGCCTATGTCATTAGGCCCTAGAGACCATTTTTATGTAATGATGATTTATGAAAGGTATAAATTTGATTAAGATTCTGCATAAAAGAATTAAGTGTGTATAGAAGTAGAGAACTTGAGAATGTCTTAAGTCCAAGAATGATAGGTGCAAAGAGCTTTTTGTGGAGTAACCACTTCCCCAGCTATGGAAAAACCAAGTCCAAATCATATGCTGGAGATGATCCTTGCACAAGTGGTATTTGTGAATGTGACCATGTAACAATCTAAGATACCTTGTGGCCTTCTACTGAGTATAAATTTAAATCTTCCCATCCTCCGGGTTGATTTATTTTTTAATTTTTTAAAATTTCTAGGTCTTGTTTCAGATCTAAATTTATCAGTACTATGCCATTAGAAATAAAATGAGGCTATTTATTTAACATGCTTTTTAAAATGTTTTTATTCTGATTTTAAAATATGTTCAACATAGACCTTTGCAAGATAAAGAAAAATATAAAAGCTTACATAATTACACTGTCTAGCAACAATCATTTAATATATTGTTATATTTCAGTTTTTCCTATGAATATTAAGTAACTGAACATATTAAAGATACTGTATGTACATTTTGTATTCTGGTTTTTATAATCCTTTTTCATTGCTATTAAGAATCTGTGGAAAATAGTTTCATGTAGAATTATAGGGCCTATGTAATCCAATATTATTGAATATTTGGGTTATTTGCGGTATTTGCCATTATAAATAATGACATAATTAACATCTCTGTGCGCAAAACTCGCATTTCAAAACTATGTTTAGAGAATAGTTCTCTCAAGATAGAATTACTGGGTCAAAGACCATGAGTACTTTTATAAGGGTGTTGATACACATTGCTGAATTGTTTTACAGAGAAATTATATCAATTAACATTCTCACCACAGGTGTATTAGAGTACTGGGTCACTTCAATAGTTTAGTAATTTTATTGCAAATAATAATTTTATTTTAAAAACTTTTTTTAACATTTATTTATTTTTGAGAGAAAGAGGTGACCAGGGGAGGGGCGGGGAGAGAGAGAGAGAGAGAGAGAGAGAGAGAGAAGGAGACTCAGAATCTGAAGCAGGCTCCAGGCTCTGAGCTGTCAGCACCGAACTCAATGTGGGTCTCAAACTCACAAACTGTGAGATCATGACCAGGGCCGAAGTCAAATGCTTAACTGACTGAGCCACCACCCCTGGCAGATAATAATTTTAGTTTGGATTTCTTTGATTACTGATGAAATTGAACATTTCAAAAGTGTTCATTAGCCATTGTTTATTTTTCTGCATTTTCTATTCAGGTTCTTTGCCTGTTTTTCTATTATGTATCTATGGGAATGTCTGCTTTTTCCTTCTAAAAACATTTACCTATTAAAGGTATTAAGTTCTTATATTATTGCTAGTATTTTTTTTGGCTTTGGATGTGTATTCTTATAATTGTTGCTGTGTAGAATTTCAGATTTTTACATATTTAAATATACTTGTCATTTTCTTTGTAATTTTTTTCCAGTGTATGTAGAACATTGCTTTTCA
Source organism: Proteles cristata cristata (assembly GCA_017311185.1). NCBI lineage: Eukaryota > Metazoa > Chordata > Mammalia > Carnivora > Hyaenidae > Proteles > Proteles cristata. The sequence continues at coordinate 1,208,225 of JAESUZ010004426.1, read as the reverse complement.
TATGCTTGAACCAGTGATCAACCTTGCTTGTCTTTAGTGACTATTGTTCACATTTATCTTTTGAGTATTTCAGAATTTTGTGGTGGAAGATAAGATGTAGCTCTAAATACCTTTTTTTTCCTTTTAAAATTGTCGGTTTCAATACATAATTAACCGAATAATCCAATTTTTCCCATTGACTTGTAGCCCTTTCTTCATCTTCTATTACTTTCTTATGTAGTCAACTAGTTCTACTTTTGGAATATTTTTTGGTTCCATTGGTTTGTGGTTTTTGTTCTCAGGTAATCCATTGTTTTCATTATTATAGCAATACCGCTTAATTCTGTATCTTTTTCTACAGTTAATACTTATTTCTAATTCAATGTTTTTAGTTAGGCAAGGACTTTTAGAACAGTGTTTAGTAAAGATGGTAATAAGCATCCTTATTTTGTTCCTGATTTTTAACACAAATGCTTTTACTGTTTTACCTTTAAATAATTGTGGGAAGGAAATCTTCATGACTCTTAAAAACATTAATCTGTAATAAAGAAGCTTATCAAATACCTTTTTAGTATCTATATGATGTCTGAATTTGGAAGTTGTTTATGAAGTGTATTTTTGTAAGTGAATCACACTTCCCAAGAACTTCCATTGCACATTCCAAAATGCGTCCCTAGAGAAAATGCTTAGGCCTCAAGCAAAATACACTTTTTGATGCCAGAAACTTTCCTTTCTCTCAAAGGCAGTAGAACATTTTCTTAATTACCAGATAGAAAAACCTCTTTTTCAAGCAGAAAGATAGAGTTTGAGAATGTCTTCTAGACCCTGGCACTGTTCTGCAGAGCTCTTCTAGAAACAGTGTCCAAAACTTAAATTCTAGAAATCCTGAGGGCAAAATTTGAACAAAGATTCAGGAACTTACTACCAACATGGCTAGGTGCCTCAAAGGTTCTCGATTTGACTCGAACATCTATTTCTGCAGTGTCCAATCGAACTTTCTATGATGATGGAAAGGTCCAACAGCCCTTCTGTCCAGTAGGGTAGCCACTGGCCACATCCAGCTGTTGAGCACTTGAAATGTGGCTAGTGTGAAGAACTGCATTTTTAGATTCTGTTAAAATATAATTAGCTACATGTGCCTAACGGCTGCAGTGGATAATGCCGATCTTTACAGTGAGTCAGGATATAGCTGAGGTCACTTGTAGCTCTCAAACTTTGCCTCTCTAATATGGCTAGAAATTTCCTAAGAAATATTAGATTTTAAGAATTTGTAAGTTGGGAGATATGAAGGAAACTTTTTACGTTCTGATTTCTGAGTTCTTGATAAGATGCTCCCTGTATTCAGATTGTGTACATGAGTGTTGACTGACTCCTAGTATCCACTTAAATTATAACGTATTTGTGTAATTGACAAGTTAATGTATTTTCATGGGGAATGTGAAGGAGTTTTTTCTTTTGCAGTTGACGGGCCAATATGCCAAACCAAAAGTTAACTTCTAGACCATCTGCTTCTATAGCACTGAAGGTTGGTTGCTCAGAAGTCCTTTTGTGTAATTGACCTGATTTGCCTACTACTGCTTTTCTAAAGTGTGATTTTTAGAGAATGCTTTCATTTCTTGAAATAAACTTGATTTTATATACTACTATTTTCCAATCTTGCATTTTAACTATTATATGTAAGTGTTCTAGAAATAAAAGAATCTCGAAAAAAAAGCTATGTGAAAGTGTTTGCATCCATGTAGCCTCAATATCCATGATGTAGAACCACCAATGGGTTTATGCTTTGTAGCCCATTTATTTATATTTGGTGTAAACAGTTCCCTCTCCTCATTCTGCCAAGGGTAATTGATTCAAGTGAATATATTGTATAATCCTCTTGAACTTAGTTGTTACGCACAATATCAATTATGTATCTCTTAATTCATCAAGGCATTGCCCAGCAAGATTTCAAAGTTGGGTTTGCTTGCTCGGACATGTCTATATTTCTAGGAATTTCTAAATACCAGGTGCATTTGCTAAAGGTTTAAAGTAAGCATTAGGATACATTCGTAAAGGATATATTAGTGTCATTCTTCACAAAATTTTAAAAAAGGAAAAGAGATGGGAAATATTTCAGTTAAGAATAGTTATAACTTGTTTATCTGTATTTATCATACAGAAAAGATTCCAATGCTAGTTTCAGTTTCTGGCCTTAATTCTTTGGACCAGTTATAAACTCTTTGTACATCAGGTTCTTTGGTTGAAATGCCCATGGCTTTAGTACATGTTAGATGATGGGCCCAATGCTAGTTTAAGATGCTCTCTTTTTAGGCAGCATTTGAGATGTTCACGTTTTAGAGAGCTCTTACTATGGTGGAAGTTGTATATGAACAGATTTAAAACAATCAGTACTTTGCCAGATAGTAATTTTATCCTGATTCTTTCATGTTTAAATTTGAATTTTAGAGACTAAGATCTTATTTACGCATGTAGCTGACTTGAGGGACCACAGCTTTTGATTGACATAATTTATTGAAAATTTATTTACAGTTTGATAGTTCATTCCCCTCATTAAAAAGTATACTTTTTTTTTAATCCATTTTTCTTAATTTAAAAAGGGACACATTGGAATTCTAATCTTCAGAATGAGAGAGTCTTTATATATAAAATGTTGGGTATATATTTGATGTTTTATGTGTCCTTAGCCCAAAGTCTTTCCATACTGAGGAAGCTACTTAAGTTAATTTGCTTTTGAAATTCCAAACATCATTTCATTTTTTTGCCTTATAATGCTGCGTAACAAATCATTCCCCAGATCTGCGACTTTTAAAACCATAATCATTTATCCTCATGAATCCATGGGTTGGTAAAGGCGGTGGTGGAATGGCTTTGCTTCATGCTACATATATGTGGTTTGGACTCTCTCTTCCAGGTGTGTCTCCTTCTCCTTGGCAAGCTGGCTGGGACAGAAATGCCAGAAGATAATCCCAAGTTCCAAGCACATCTCAAGCCTCTGCTTGTATCACATTTGTTAACATCCCATTGGCCAAAGCAAGTCACGTGGTCCAACCCAAAGTCCAGGGCAAGGAAGTTAACTGGAGCTATAAAGTCATGGCTAAGTGTATGTCTTCAGGGAGGAGTGAAGAACAGGGACCAATATTTCAGTCTCCCACATACAATTTATACTCCTGATCACCTTAATTTACCTGATGAGAGGCTAAAATAAGTAACTGGTAAAGTGATAAAGAAGGAACATTTGGGATTTAAGGTTTTTCAAAATGGTGAAATATGTAAAGAGGTGTGGAGTGTAAGATGGTACTCATTCAAGAATAAGATAAATCGTTACCTGGTTCTTGAATGGTACAAATCTTGTACGCTGTCAAATCCATTTTTGACCACACACTTTTTTTTTTTCCTCCTTGTGATCTTTTCTCTGTTAGGAACCAAATTACTGAAGATTAATACTTTAGTTTTCACCTTTAAGATAAGCAATTGATTCTCTGCTGTAAAACAGTAAGATTAATACATATTTAATTGAGGTGTTTTGGACTGTTGGAGCCAATGGCGGAATAAAAGAAGTAGTCTTAAATGTTTAAAGAGTAACACAGTTTTCCCTAGTCCTGATGCTCTGCATATCTTTAAGTATTCAGTGAAAAATGCTCTGCTGTTGGACCTCCAGCAATGCTTAACAATTAAAAATTCAATACAGTAAAAAAAAAAACAAAAAAACAAAACTTTTAATACCTTTTACTATTTCACTTTGGGAAATACTTCGGCATGGGGAAGCTGAAACACCTCAAGATAAGAAAAGGCAAACTCTGAAAATACAGCTGCCGTGAAGATCCGGGAGGCTTTTGGAACCGTGACAGCTGTTAAAGACCATCATGTCAGTAACGGCTGGAACATTCACCTTCCTTAGGCGAGAGGACAGGATTTTGGTAGGCTGTGATGCTTTCTGGGCCCACGCGCACTTGAAATGCTTGGAAGAGGCTTAGGAATCTTTTTGAAATTTGTAATTTTGTGTTGCTCTCTTTGTAGCTGAAGAAACAGGCCCATCTTCAGTAAGTTCACCGCACAGGATAGGAAAAGGGCCCCAGCTGGAACTCCCATCTCTTGTCCCTGCACTCCTGTCATTATCGCCAGGCGAACATGGGGACTGTTTTATTGAGCCCCTCCTCGGTTTTAAGGTACCATGTGGAGGTAGGGGGCTGATGCAGATAAAAAGACACTTCTCAAAAGCATCCAAAACGGTGTAAGATGAAGGTTAACCTGTGCCATCACACAGGTCAACGGTGGCAGACACCCATTGAGAGGTCATGAGGGATCCCATGTGCAGGGCGTGGTAAGGCCCGTTGCCATGTCCAGGTTCAAAAGTTAATGTTTGGATTCTTTTTTTTTTTTTTTTTGCATTGTTTTCTAACTCAGTTTCATTAGCATTCATTATTATTTTCTGATTCTATTACCTTGTCTGCCTCACCTGACTGTTAAGAGGCAAGATGTCTAGTTTGTACCCTTAACCCCTTTGCCCCGGCCCTGAGGGCTGACTCCACCCGCGTCACGGTATGCATTCTTGAGTGAGCACCTTCTTTTCTTATTAATTGGACCTTAAGTAGCTACTTGAAGCAAAGACCCTTTCCAACCAGAAATAGGACGTTGAGAATTCTCATTTTAAGGGCAAGCCCAAGAAGATTTTTCTGAATGAACTGATGTTTTAAAGGGGCAGGTTATCACCAGAGGGGATAGACTTTTCTGGTGCTGCCATAATTAGTTCTCTGGTTAGAAATGAACATCTATTTGTTAGGCACAGAGAAATCAACACCGTTGGGTCCTAGGGCTTTATATATAAAGTTCATTCGGGCTCGGCAAATCCAGATGTGTTATGACGGATGAAATCCTGAGCGAGGCCATGATCATGTCAGGCTGGTGTCAGCCACTTAATTGGTTTATGTGCATTTTCTTACAGTTCCACTAGTGCATTCTCGCTCACGGCGAGTTAGTGTGTGCTGTGTCCAGGCAGGTGCCAAGTTGCAAGTGTTTATCAGACTCTGTGCCCTGCCGTCATGTCTCTCAGCTGTAGCGTCGCTGACCTGTTTATCCGCAATGTAAAGTCCACTTTGATTATAGTAGTCGCCTGGGATCTGTCTGTGCAAGTGACAGAAATGTTGCTTTTGAGGGAGGGCAGAATGTTCAGGCTGCAGTGGGAAGCTGAGCTGCTCCTGGAATGTGGTTCTGTGATGCTGATGATGCCTCCACTTGTGTACCCCACATCCTCTTCCCCATTTCCATGTGGATGCTGCTCTGAGCTCAGGCTGGTTGAGATCAAATGCGATGCCTCCCAAATGTAACCAGTAGCTCCTAGTACACGTCTCTTGCCGTTTCCTGTAGAAACTTCTTTTTGACAAATGCATTTTTAGGTGGCAGGCATCTTAAGACTCTATCGTTGTGTTGTATGCCAAGAAATGACTCATATTTAAAAATTGTCAGTATCTACTGGAAGGAATGGCGCTTGGAGTCAGACAGAAGCAGGTGTGGATTCTGGTTCTGCCTGCCCTTCCCTTGCTGTGCAAATTTGTGTGTGTTCCAACCATCCTGTCCACTGGGAGTAATAACACCTCCCTCACTGCGTTTCTGGGAACATAGCATGTGCTGTGCCCTTACTGCTGAAAACATAGGAACTCTGAATCTTCATGCAGGGAAAACCCTCGGTATATGAGGCTTCTTAAACAGGGTTTTCATTGTCCTTCACAGCATCCACGTACTTTTACTGTTAAGACCAACTATTTGCTCTGCATATGTGAAGAGTTAAATTTTCATCACTTACTAAATAAGCGGATGCTTTTAAAGTCGCCAGAATTTTTTTTTAATGGGAAACTTGAAAAGCAGCTTGTGGATTTGAATCAAAATACCCCTGTTCATGGGTGCCTGGGTAGCTCAGTCAGTTAAGTGTCTGACTTCAGCTCAGGTCATCTCACGGTTTGTGAGTTCAAGCCCTGCATCAGGCTGTGTGCTGACAACTCAGAGCCTGGAGCCTGCTTTGAATTCTGTCTCCATCTCTCTCTGCCTCTCCCTCTCCCTCTCTCCTCCCTCTTTCAAAAATAAACATTTAAAAAAATTTTTTTTTAAATCCTGTTCAGCTAAAACAGGTGTGTCAGCAGTACTTGGAAATACTATTTCTACAAATTGACTGGCTGATGGGCTTTCAGGCCAGGGACTGTTCTGCCCTTCTCTCTTGGAAAGGAGCCTTTTGCCTTTATAGGCAGAATCACGTCATTGAGCTCTACTCCATTAAACGGAAGATGGTCCTATCTTGTCACATAGTCACCCTGGGCGGGTTTCAGTGCCTGTGAGCCGCGTGCACTGTGCCAGGTGGTAAGGATGGACTTGGCGTTCCCTGGGGTTAGCTGGGCTGGATGGGGAGGCAGAAAGTGGGAGGGGAAGATTCTGTGATGGTGTTCAAGAGGAGGGGACCACGTCCAACAGGTCGGGACAAAGGAGGGCTGTGATGAGGGAGAAGGGAGTATTGGAGCTTGTTCTAGTGTAACCAACTACCCCCCAGTTACTGGCTTGATGCAGCAACCAGCTTATTTATCACAACATCCGGAGGAATGTTGGCAGGAATTTGGCAGTGCTCAGCTGGGCAGTTCCTCTGCCCCATGTGGTACCACTCGTTGATCGTCAGCTGAGGGATGGGCTGGCCTGGAAGGTCCACGACTACTTCATACCCATGACGGGTTCCTTATCTGGGGACTGGAAGGCTGGGCTCTGCCGAGACTGCTGACTGGAGCACCTGCATGTGGCCTCCCCGGCATGGTAGTCCCAGGGCTCTTCCGTGGCAGCTCAAGGCTCACGAAAGACCAGGCAGAAGCTGCGAGGCGTTTTCAGACCTGGCCTGGGAAATCCCAGAACATCACTTCCTCCACATCCTGTTGGCAAGCGAGTCCCATACCAGCATGGGTGTAGGGAGAGGGGGCTAGACTCACCTCTCACTGGGAGAAGTCATGGGCATCTGTGTTCATCTCTGATTTGCCACTCTGATACAAGAGCTAGTGGGGGACTTTCAGAGTGGGGGTGGGTGTTGAACAGGGTGGTGGCATGACACATGACCAAATGTACCTTTTTTTTTAATGTTTGTTTATTTGAAGAGAGAGTGAGTGAGCATGCGTGCAAGAGCATGGGGGAAGGAGTAGAGAGAGAGGAAGACAGAGAATCTCAGGCAGGCTCCACACTGTAAGCACAGAGCCTGATGCAGGGCTCAAACCCATGAACTGTGAGATGATGACCTGAGTTGAAACCGAGAGTCGGGCACTGACTGACTGAGCCACCCAGGTGCTCCCCAAATGCACTTTCAGATTTGGGGCAAAGATCAAATGGTAGTGGATTGAACAGCCCGTGAGGACTGGAAACAAGACAGTGGGTAAGGAGTTCTCTCCTGAGATTCCTGGCTGTGAGGAGAAGGTATGGGAGGGGAGGCTCCGAGGGAGACCCAGAGTCTAGGGCTGGCGTGTGTACTTGTTCGCTCTGAAGATGGAGGAGGTCACCAATGACCTGGTCTCTTCTAGATCATGGTAGTGCATTTCTGTTCTATGAAGTGGCCTTTTAACTCATTAACCACTGTTAATTCTCTTGTCTTCAGTTCCATAACTTTCTCCTGTTCCTTCTGCCTGTGACTATAGTAGGAGGGGTTATTTCTCTAAAGGGACGCATTTTCTAGGCTCTGTCCTTGCCTTCCTGTCCTTCACTTCTTTCTTCTGCATTTTTTTCTTGCATAATCCCATTTATACTCATGACTCTAACTGCCACACTTGTACTGTGAAAGCACCCACGTCTGTAACTCCTCTTGCCTCCTGCATGTCGTTCCCTGGATATCCCTGTAATTCCCATTTGTCTTCCTAATAATGCCACCCCCCTGCCACCCCACCCCGGCCTAGGCCAGAGGCCTGTATGCCATTACCTTTCTCTGTCCCTCACTCTGTGCATCCAAACGGGTCTCCAAATACCATCAATACTTGTCTTCAGAACCAAGGAGCTCGGCAGTGGCTGCAAGTGCACGTCCCCTGTGCACCTTTGACAGTGGGCACACCTGGAGCCCTGTACCTGATCCCTTGGGACCTAGGTATACATAGTTCTGTCAAGCTTCCCTGGTGATTCTGATGCTCATCTAACACTGCAAACAACTCTCTGCAGGTTTTGTCTAATCCTCCAACTCCTTTCCTTGCTGCTTGGGTTCAGACCGTTAAAGGTTCCTGAAGCTATCAGGACAAAGTCTC